>SZWC01000391.1:145415-169073 GCA_023375785.1 Penium margaritaceum
TGTTTCTGACCACTGTGTTTCTGACCAGTGTGTTTCTGACCAGCGTGTTTCTGACCACTGTGTGTCCGACCACTGTGTTTCTGACCACCGTGTTTATGACCACTGTGTTTGTCACGACTGTGTTTCTGATGACCGTGTTTCTGACCACTGTGTTTCTGACCAGTGTGTCTCTGACCACTGTGTTTCTGTCCACTGTGTTTCTGACCATTGTGTTTCTGACGAGTGTGATTCTGACCAGTGTGTGTCTGACCAGTGGTTTTCTGACCACTGTGTTTCTGACCACTGTGTTCATGACCGCTGTGTTTCTGCCCATTGTGTTTCTGACGAGTGTGATTCTGACAAGTGTGTGTCTGCAGGTGCTTTTCTGACCACTGTGTTTCTTACCACTGTGTTTCTGACCGCTGTGCTTCTGACCACTCTGTTTCTGACCCGTGTGTTTCTGACCTCCGTGTTTCTGGCCACTGTGTTTCTGACCAGTGTGTTTCTGACCAGTGTGTTTCTGACCTCCGTGTTTCTGGCCACTGTGTTTCTGACCAGTGTGTTTCTGACCAGTGTGTTTCTGACCACTATGTTTCTGACCAGTGTCTTTCTGACCACTGTGTTTCTGACCACTGTGTTACTGACCACTGTGTTTCTGACCACTTTGTTTCTGACCACAGTGTTTCTGAGCAGTCTGTTTCTGACAACTGTGTTTGTGACCAGTGTGTTTCTGACCACTGTGTTTCCGACCACGTTGTTTCTGACGAGTGTGTTTCTGAACAATGTGTTTCTGACCATTGTGCTCATGACCACTTTGGTTCTGACCACTGTGTTTCTGACCACCGTGTTTCTGACGAGTGTTTTTCTGACCAGTGTGTTTTGACCAGTGTGTTCCTGTCCAGTGGGCTTCTGACCACAATGCTTCTGACCACTGTGTTTCTGACCAGTGTGTTTCTGACCACTGTGTTTCTGACCACCGTGTTTCTGACCAGTGTGTTTCTGACCAGTGTGTTTCTGACCAGTGTGTTTCTGACCACTGTGTTTCTGACCACCGTGTTTCTGACCAGTGTGTTTCTGACCAGTGTGTTTCTGACCAGTGTGTTTCTGACCAGTGTGTTTCTTACCACTGTGTTTCTGACCCCTGCGTTTCTGACCACTGTGTTTCTGACCACTGTGTTTCTGACCACTGTGTTTCTGACCACTGTGTTTCTGACCACCGTGTTTCTGACCACTTTGTTTCTGACCAGTGTGTTTCTGACCACCGTGTTTCTGAGCAGTGTGTTTCTGACCAATGTGATTCTGACCAGTGTGTTTATGACCAGTGTGTTTATGACCAGTGTGTTACTGACCAGTGTGTTTCTGACGAGGGTGTTTCTGACCAGTGTGTTTCTGACCACGGTGTTTCTGACCATTGTAGTTCTGAAAGCTGTGTTTCTGACCACTGTGTTTCTGACCAGTGCGTTTCTGATCAGTGTGTTTCTGACCACTGTGTTTCTGACCAGTGTGTTTCTGACCAGTGTTTTCCGGACCACTGTGTGTCTGACCAGTGTCTTTCTGACCACTGTGTTTCTGACCACTGTCTTTCCGACCAGTGTGTTTGTGACCAGTGTGTTTCTGACCACTGTGTTTCTGAGCAGTGTGTTTCTGACCACCGTGTTTCTGACCAGTGTGTTTCTGACCACTGTGTTTCTGACCAGTGTGTTTCTGACCATTGTGTTTCTGATCACTGTGTTTCTGACCAGTATGTTTCTGACCACTGTGACTCTGACCACTGTGTTTCTAACCAGTGTGTTTCTGACGAGGGTGTTTCTGACCAGTGTCTTTCTGACCTGTGTGTTTCTGACCAGTATGTTTCTGACCACTGTGACTCTGACCACTGTGTTTCTAACCAGTGTGTTTCTGACGAGGGTGTTTCTGACCAGTGTCTTTCTGACCTGTGTGTTTCTGACCAGTATGTTTCTGACCACTGTGACTCTGACCACTGTGTTTCTAACCAGTGTGTTTCTGACGAGGGTGTTTCTGACCAGTGTCTTTCTGACCTGTGTGTTTCTGACCAGTATGTTTCTGACCACTGTGACTCTGACCACTGTGTTTCTAACCAGTGTGTTTCTGACGAGGGTGTTTCTGACCAGTGTCTTTCTGACCTGTGTGTTTCTGACCAGTATGTTTCTGACCACTGTGACTCTGACCACTGTGTTTCTAACCAGTGTGTTTCTGACGAGGGTGTTTCTGACCAGTGTCTTTCTGACCTGTGTGTTTCTGACCAGTATGTTTCTGACCACTGTGACTCTGACCACTGTGTTTCTAACCAGTGTGTTTCTGACGAGGGTGTTTCTGACCAGTGTCTTTCTGACCTGTGTGTTTCTGACCAGTATGTTTCTGACCACTGTGACTCTGACCACTGTGTTTCTAACCAGTGTGTTTCTGACGAGGGTGTTTCTGACCAGTGTCTTTCTGACCTGTGTGTTTCTGACCAGTATGTTTCTGACCACTGTGACTCTGACCACTGTGTTTCTAACCAGTGTGTTTCTGACGAGGGTGTTTCTGACCAGTGTCTTTCTGACCTGTGTGTTTCTGACCAGTATGTTTCTGACCACTGTGACTCTGACCACTGTGTTTCTAACCAGTGTGTTTCTGACGAGGGTGTTTCTGACCAGTGTCTTTCTGACCTGTGTGTTTCTGACCAGTATGTTTCTGACCACTGTGACTCTGACCACTGTGTTTCTAACCAGTGTGTTTCTGACGAGGGTGTTTCTGACCAGTGTCTTTCTGACCTGTGTGTTTCTGACCAGTATGTTTCTGACCACTGTGACTCTGACCACTGTGTTTCTAACCAGTGTGTTTCTGACGAGGGTGTTTCTGACCAGTGTCTTTCTGACCTGTGTGTTTCTGACCAGTGTGTTTATGACCAGCGTGTTTATGAACACTGTGTTTCTGACCACTGCGTTTCTGACCAGTGTCTTTCTGACCATTGTGTTTCTGACCACTGTGTTTCCAACCAGTGTGTTTCTGACCAGTGTGTTTCTGACCACTGTGTTTCTGAACAGTGTGTTTCTGACCACCGTGTTCTTGACCAGTGTGCCTCTGACCACTCTGTTTCTGACCACTGTATTTCTGACCACCGTGTTTCTGACCAGTGTCTTTCTGACCACTCTGTTTCTGACCACTGTATTTCTGTCCGCTGTGTTTCTGATCACTGTGTTTCTGACCATTGTGTTTCTGACCAGTGTGTTTCTGACCACTGTGTTTCTGACCATTATGTTTCTGACCACTGTGTTTTTGACCACTGTGTTTCTGACCAGTGTGTTTCTGACCACCGAGTTTCAGACCAGTGTGTTTCTGACCAGTGTATTTCTTACCACTGTGTTTCTGACAAGTGTGTTCCTGACCAGTGTGTTCATGACCACTGTGTTTCTGACCAGTGTGTTTCTGATCACTGTGTTTCTGACCAGTGTGTTTCTGAGCACTGTGTTTCTGACCAGTGTCTTTCTGACCTGTGTGTTTCTTACCTGTGTGTTTCTGACCACTGTGTTTCTGACCAGTATGTTTTTGACCAGTATGTTTCTGACCACTGTGTTTCTGACCATTGTTTTTCTGACCAAATTGTTTCTGATGAGTGTGTTTCTTACCAATGTGTTTCTGACCAGTGTGTTTCTGACCAGTGTGTTTCTGACCACTGTGTTTCTGACCAGTGTGTTTCTGACCAGTGTGTTTCTAACGAGTGTTTTTCTGACCGGTTTGTTTCTGACCACTGTGCTTCTGACCACCGTGTTTCTGATCAGTGTGTTTCTGACCACTGTGTTTCTGACCACTGTGTTTCTGACCTCTGTATTTCTGACCAGTGTGTTTCTGACCAGTGTGTTTCTGACAAGTGCGTTTCTTCCCAGCGTGTTCCTGACCACTGTGTTTCTGACCCCTGTGTTTATGAGAAGTGTGTTTCTGACCACTGTGTTTCTGACCAGTTTGTTTAGGACCAGTGTATTTCCGACCACTGTGTTTATGACCAGTATGTTTAGGACCAGTGTGTTTATGACCACAATGTTTATGACCAGTGTGTTTCTGAACACTGTGTTTCTGACCAGTGTGTTTCTGACCAGTGTGTCTCTGACCACTGTGTTTCTGACCAGTGTGTTTCTGACCACTGTGTGTCTGACCACTGTGTTTCCGCCCACTGTGTTTCTGACCAGTGTGTTTCTTACCGTTGTGTTTCTGACCAGTGTGTTTCTGACCAGTGTGTTTTTTACGACTGCGTTTCTGACCATTGCATTTCTTTCCAGTGTGTTTCTAGCCACTGCGTTTCTAACGAGTGTGTTTCTGACCACTGTGTTTCTGACCAATGTGTTTCTGACCACTGTGTTTCTGACCAGTGTGTTTCTAACCACTGCGTTTCTGACCACTGTGTTTCTGACCAGTGTGTTTCTGACCAGTGTCTTTCTGACATCTGTGTTTCTGAACACTGTGTTTCTGAGCAGTGTGTTTCTGACCACTGTGATTCTGACCACTGTGTTTCTGACCACTGTGTTTCTGACCGGTGTGTTTCTGACCACTGTGTTTCTGACCACTGTGTTTACGACCACTGTGATTCTGAGCAGTGTGTTTATGACGAGCGTGTTTATGACAATTGTGTTTCTGACCACTGCGTTTCGGACCAGTGTGTTTCTGACCACTGTGTTTCTGACCACTGTGTTTACGACCACTGTGATTCTGAGCAGTGTGTTTATGACGAGCGTGTTTATGACAATTGTGTTTCTGACCACTGCGTTTCGGACCAGTGTGTTTCTGACCAGTGTGTTTCTTACCAGTGTGTTTCTGAACAGTGTGTTTGTGACCAGTGTGTTTCTGACCAGTGTGATTCTGACCACTGTGTTTTTGACCCCTGTGTTTCTGACCAGTGTGTTTCTGACCACTGTGTTTCTGACCAGTGTGTTTCTGACCGGTGTGTTTCTGACCACTGTGTTTAAGACCAGTGTGTTTATGACCACTGTGATTCTGAGCAGGATGTTTATGACCAGCGTGTTTATGATCACTGTGTTTCTGACCACTGTGTTTCTGACCAGTGAGTTTCTGACCACTGTCTTTCTGACCACTGTGTGTCTGACCAGTGTGTTTCAGACCGCTGTGTTTTTGACCATTGTATTTCTGACGAGTATGATTCTGACCAGTGTGTCTGACCAGTGCGTTTCTGACCACTGTGTTTCTGACCACTGTGTTTCTGACCACTGTGTTTCTGACCATTGTGTTTCTGACGAGTGTGATTCTGACCAGTGTGTGTCTGACCTGTGCGTTTCTGACCACTGTGTTTCTGGCCACTGTGTCTCTGACCGCTGTGCTTCTGACCACTGTGTGTCTGACCCATGTGTTTCTGACCTGTGTGTTTCTGGCCGCTGTGTTTTTGACCACTTTGTTTCTGACCACCGTGTTTCTGACCACTGTGTTCCTGCCCACTGTGTTCACGACCAGTGTGTTTCTGCCCAGTGTGTATATGACCACTGTGTTTCTGACCAGTGTGTTTCATACCAGTGTATTTCTGACCACTATGTTTCTAACCAGTGTGTTTCTGACCACTGTGGTTCTGACCAATGTGTTTCTGACCACTATGTTTCTGACCAGTGTTTTTCGGACCACTTTGTTACTGACTACTGTGTTTCTGACCACTTTGTTGCCGACCACAGTGCTTCTGACCAGTCTGTTTCTGACCACTGTGTTTGTGACCAGTGTGTTTCTGACGACTGTGTTTGTGACCAGTGTGTTTCTGACCACTTTGTTTCCGACCACTTTCTTTCTGACCATTGTGCTTACGACCACACTGGTCCTGACCACTATGTGTCTGACCACTGTGTTTCTGACCAGTGTGTTTCTCACCAGTGTGTTTCTGACCAGTGTGTTTCTGTCAAGTGGGTTTCTGACCACTATGTTTCTGACCACTGTATTTTGACCAGTGTGTTTCTGACTACTGTGTTTCTGACCAGTGTGTTTCTGACCACAGTGTTTCTGACCACTGTGTTTCTGACCACTATGTTTCTGACCACTGTGTTTCTGACCACTGTGTTTCTGACCACGTTGTTTCTGACCAGTGTGTTTCTGACCAGTGTGTTTCTGACCAGTGTGTTTCTCACCAGTGTGTTTCTGACCACTGTGTTTCTGACCCCTGCGTTTCTGACCAGTGTGTTTCAGAGCAGTGTGTTTCTGACCACTGTGTTTCTGACCACTGTGTTTCTGACCAGTGTGTTTCTTACCACCGTGTTTCTGAGCAGTGTGTTTCTGACCAGTGTGATTCTGACCAGTGTGTTTATGACCAGTGTGTTTATGACCACTGTGTTTCTGACCAGTGTGTTTCTGACCAGTGTGTTTCTGACCAGTGTGCTTCTGACCAGTGTGTTTCTGACCAGTGTGTTTCTCACCAGTGTGTTTCTGACCACTGTGTTTCTGACCCCTGCGTTTCTGACCAGTGTGTTTCTGAGCAGTGTGTTTCTGACCAGTGTGATTCTGACCAGTGTGTTTCTGACCAGTGTGTTTCTCACCAGTGTGTTTCTGACCACTGTGTTTCTGACCCCTGCGTTTCTGACCAGTGTGTTTCTGAGCAGTGTGTTTCTGACCAGTGTGATTCTGACCAGTGTGTTTCTGACCAGTGTGTTTCTCACCAGTGTGTTTCTGACCACTGTGTTTCTGACCAGTGTGTTTCTTACCACCGTGTTTCTGAGCAGTGTGTTTCTGACCAGTGTGATTCTGACCAGTGTGTTTATGACCAGTGTGTTTATGACCACTGTGTTTCTGACCAGTGTGTTTCTGACCAGTGTGTTTCTGACCAGTGTTCTTCTGACCAGTGTGTTTCTGACCAGTGTGTTTCTGACTATTGTGTTTCTGACCACTGTGTTTCTGACCATTGTAGTTCTGAACACTGTGTTTCTGACCACTGTGTTTCTGACCAGTCCGTCTCTGACCAGTGTGTTTCTGACCACAGTGTTTCTGACCAATGTGTTTCTGACCAGTGTGTTTCTGACCACTGTGTTTCTGACCAGTGTCTTTCTGACCACTATGTTTCTGACCACTGTGTTTCCGACCAGAATGTTTCTGACCAGTGTGTTTCTCATCACTGAGTTTCTGATCACGTTGTTTCTGACCAGTGTGTGTCCATCCACCGTGTTTCTGATCAGTGTTTCTCTGACCACAATGTTTCTGACTACTGTGTTTCTGACCACAGTGTTAATGACCAATGTGTTTCTGACCAGTGTGTTTCCGACCACTGTGTTTCTGACCAGCGTGTTTCTGACCACTGTGTTTCTGACCAGTGTGTTTCTTACCAGTGTGTTTTTGACAAGTGCGTTTCTGACCAGTGTGTTTCTGACCACTGTGTTTCCGACCACTGTGTTTCTGACCATTGTGTTTCTGACCAGTGTGTTTCTGACCAGTGTGTTTCTGACAAGTGCGTTTCTGACCAATGTGTTTCAGACCACTGTGTTTCTGACCCCTGTGTTTATGACCAGTGTGTTTATGACCACTGTGTTCCTGACTGGTTTGTTTCTGACCAGTGTGATTTCAACCAGTGTGTTTCTGACCAGTGTGTTTCTGAGAAGTGCGTTTCTGACCAGTGTGTTTTTGACCACTGTGTTTTGATCCAGTGTGTTTAGGACCAGTGCGTTTATGACCACTATGACTTTGACAACTGCGTTTCTGACCAGTGTGTTTCTGACCAGTGTGTTTCTGACCAGTGTGTTTCTAACCATTGGGTTTCTGACCAGTGTGTTTGTGACCACTGTGTTTCTGACAACTGTGTTTCGAACAAGTGTATTTCTGACCACTGTGTTTCTCTCCACTATGTTCCTGACCACCGTGTTTCCAAGCACTGTGTTTCCGAGCAGTGTGTTTCGGACCAGTGTGAGTGTGACCACTGTGTTTATGACCACTGTGTTTCTGACCACTGTGTTTCTGACCACCGTGTTTCTGACCACTGTGTTTCAGACCAGTGTGTTTCTGACCACTGTGTTTCTGACCACTGTGTGTTCGACCACCGTGTTTTGAGCACAGTGTTTCCGAGCAGTGTGCTTCAGACCAATGTGTTCCTGCCCAGTTTGTTTCTGACCATTGCGTTTCTTACCAGTGTTTTTCCGACCACTGCGTTTCTGACCAGTGTGTTTCTGACCACTGTTTTTCTGACCAGTGTGTTTATGACCACTGTGTTTCTGACCAGTGTGTTTCTAACCACTGTGTTTCTGACCATTGTGTTTCTGACCAGTGTGTTGCTGACCAGTGTGTTTCTGACATCTGTGTTTCTGACCACTGTCTTTCTGAACAGTTTGTTTCTGACCAGTGTGTTTCTGACCACTCTGCTTCTGACAACGGTGTTTCCGACGACTGTGTTTCTGACCAGTGTGTTTACGACCACTGTGATTCTGAGCAGTGTGTTTATGACCAGCGTGTTTATGACCACTGTGTTTATGACCACTGCGTTTCTGACCAATTTCTTTGTGACCATTGTGTTTCTGACCACTGTGTTTCCAACCAGTGTGTTTCTGACCAGTGTGTTTCTGACCAGTGTGCTTCTGAACAGTGTGTTTCTGACCACCGTGTTTCTGACCAGTGTGTTTCTGACCACTCTGTTTCTGACCACTCTATTTCTGACCACTGTATTTCTGTCCACTGTGTTTCCGACCACTGTGTTTCTGACCATTGTGTTTTTGACCAATGTGTTTCTGACCACTGTGTTTCTGACCACTGTGTTTCTGACCACTGTGTTTCTGACCACTGTGTTTCTGACCACCGAGTTTCAGACCAGTGTGTTTCTGACCGGTGTATTTCTTACCACTGTGTTTCTGACAAGTGTGTTCCTGACCAGTGTGTTCATGACCATTGTGTTTCTGACCAGTGTGTTTCTGACGACTGTGTTTCTGACCAGTGTGTTTCTGACCACTGTGTTTCTGACCAGTGTCTTTCTGACCTGTGTGTTTCTTACCAGTGTGTTTCTGACCACTGTGTTTCTGAACAGTGTGGTCTTTACCAGTATGTTTCTGACCACTGTGTTTCTGACCATTGTTTTTCTGACCAATTTGTTTCTGACCAGTGTGTTTCTTACCAGTGTGTTTCTGACCAGTGTGTTTCTGACCAGTGTCTTTGTGACCACTGTGTTTCTGACCAGTGTGTTTCTGACCAGTGTGTTTCTAACCAGTGTGTTTCTGACCAGTTTGTTTCTGACCACTGTGCTTCTCACCACTGTGTTTCTGACCTGTGTGTTTCTGACCACTGTGTTTCTGACCACTGTGTTTCTGACCTCTGTGTTTCTGACCAGTGTGTTTCTGACCAGTGTGTTTCTGACAAGTGCGTTTCTTCCCAGCGTGTTCCTGACCACTGTGTTTCTGACCCATGTGTTTCTGAGAAGTGTATTTCTCACCACTGTGTTTCTGACCAGTTTGTTTATGACCAGTGTGTTTCTGACCACTGTGTTTCTGACCATTGTGTTTAGGACCAGTGTGTTTATGACCACAATGTTTATGACCAGTGTGTTTCTGACCAAGGTGTTTCTGACCAGTGTGTTTCTGACCAGTGTGTCTCTGACCACTGTGTTTCTGACCAGTGTGTTTCTGAACAATGTGTTTCTGACCAGTGTGTTTCCGCCCACTGTGTTTCTGACCAGTGTGTTTCTGACCTGTGTGTTTCTGACCAGTGTGTTTCTGACCAGTGTGTTTTTTACCACTGCGTTTCTGACCATTGCGTTTCTCACCAGTGTGTTTCTGACCACTGCATTTCTGACCAGTGTGTTTCTGACCACTGTGTTTCTGACATATGTGTTTCTGACCACTGTGTTTTTGACAAGTGTGTTTCTAACCTTTGTGTTTCTGACCACTGTGTTTCTGACTAGTGTGTTTCTGACCAGTGTCTTTCTGACATCTGTGTTTCTGAGCACTGTGTTTCTGAGCAGTGTGTTTCTGACCACTGTGTTTCTGACCACTGTGTTTCTGACCACTGTGTTTCTGACCGGTGTGTTTCTGACCACTGTGTTTCTGACCGGTGTGTTTACGACCACTGTGATTCTTAGCAGTGTGTTTATGACCAGCGTGTTTATAACCACTGTGTTTCTGACCACTGCGTTTTGGACCAGTGCGCTTCTGACCACTGTGTTTCTGACCACTGTGTTTTTAACCGCCGTGCTTGTGATAACCGTGTTTCTGACCCCTGTGTTTCTGACCAGTGTGTTTCTTGCCACTGTGTTTCTGACCATTATGTTTCTGACCACTGTGTCTCTGACCACAGTGTTCCTGACCAGAGTGTTTCTGACCACTGTGTTCCTGACCAGTGTGTTTCTGACCACTGTGTTTCTGACCAGTGTATTTCTGACCACTATGTTTTTGACCAGTGTGTTTTTAAACACTGTGTTTCTGACCAGTTTGTTTCTGACAAGTGTGTTTCTGACCAGTGTGTTTCTAACCGCTGTGTTTTTGACCACTGTGTTTCTTACCAGTGAGTTTCTGACCAGTGTGATTCGGACCAGTGTGTTTCTGACCAGTGTGTTTCTGACCACTGTGTTTTTTACCCCTGTGTTTCTGACCAGTGTGTTCCTGACCTTTATGTTTCTGACTAGTGTGTTTCTGACCACTGTGATTCTGACCGGTGTGTTTACGACAACTGTGATTCTGAGCAGTGTGTTTATGACCAGCGTGTTTATAACCACTGTGTTTCTGACCACTGCGTTTCGGACCAGTGTGTTTCTGACCTGTGTGTTTCTTACCAGTGTGTTTCTGAACAGTGTGTTTCTGACCAGTGTGTTTCTGACCAGTGTGTTTCTGACCACTGTGTTTTTTACCCCTGTGTTTCTGACCAGTCTTTTTCTGACCACTGTGTTTCTGACCAGTGTGTTTCTGACCGGTGTGTTTCTGAGCACTGTGTTTCAGACCAGTGTGTTTATGACCACTGTGATTCTGAGCAGTGTGTTTATGACCAGGGTGTTTATGACCACTGTGTTTCTGACCACTGTGTTTCTCACCAGTGCGTTTCTGACCAGTGTGTTTCTGACCACTGAGTTTCTGACCACTGTGTTTCTGACCAGTGTGTTTCTGACCGGTGTGTTTCTGAGCAGTGTGTTTCTGACCAGTGTGATTCTGACCAGTGTGTGTCTGACCAGTGCGTTTCTGACCACTGTGTTTCTGACCACTGTGATTCTGACCAGTGTGTTTCTGACCACTGTGTTTCTGACCGGTGTGTTTCTGACCACTGTGTTTCTGACCGGTGTGTTTCTGACCACTGTGTTTCTGACCGGTGTGTTTCTGACCACTGTGTTTCTGACCGGTGTGTTTCTGACCACTGTGTTTCTGACCGGTGTGTTTCTGACCACTGTGTTTCTGACCGGTGTGTTTCTGACCACTGTGTTTCTGACCGGTGTGTTTCTGACCACTGTGTTTCTGACCGGTGTGTTTCTGACCACTGTGTTTCTGACCGGTGTGTTTCTGACCACTGTGTTTCTGACCGGTGTGTTTCTGACCACTGTGTTTCTGACCGGTGTGTTTCTGACCACTGTGTTTCTGACCGGTGTGTTTCTGACCACTGTGTTTCTGACCGGTGTGTTTCTGACCACTGTGTTTCTGACCGGTGTGTTTCTGACCACTGTGTTTCTGACCGGTGTGTTTCTGACCACTGTGTTTCTGACCGGTGTGTTTCTGACCACTGTGTTTCTGACCGGTGTGTTTCTGACCACTGTGTTTCTGACCGGTGTGTTTCTGACCACTGTGTTTCTGACCGGTGTGTTTCTGACCACTGTGTTTCTGACCGGTGTGTTTCTGACCACTGTGTTTCTGACCGGTGTGTTTCTGACCACTGTGTTTCTGACCGGTGTGTTTCTGACCACTGTGTTTCTGACCGGTGTGTTTCTGACCACTGTGTTTCTGACCGGTGTGTTTCTGACCACTGTGTTTCTGACCGGTGTGTTTCTGACCACTGTGTTTCTGACCGGTGTGTTTCTGACCACTGTGTTTCTGACCGGTGTGTTTCTGACCACTGTGTTTCTGACCGGTGTGTTTCTGACCACTGTGTTTCTGACCGGTGTGTTTCTGACCACTGTGTTTCTGACCGGTGTGTTTCTGACCACTGTGTTTCTGACCGGTGTGTTTCTGACCACTGTGTTTCTGACCGGTGTGTTTCTGACCACTGTGTTTCTGACCGGTGTGTTTCTGACCACTGTGTTTCTGACCGGTGTGTTTCTGACCACTGTGTTTCTGACCGGTGTGTTTCTGACCACTGTGTTTCTGACCGGTGTGTTTCTGACCACTGTGTTTCTGACCGGTGTGTTTCTGACCACTGTGTTTCTGACCGGTGTGTTTCTGACCACTGTGTTTCTGACCGGTGTGTTTCTGACCACTGTGTTTCTGACCGGTGTGTTTCTGACCACTGTGTTTCTGACCGGTGTGTTTCTGACCACTGTGTTTCTGACCGGTGTGTTTCTGACCACTGTGTTTCTGACCGGTGTGTTTCTGACCACTGTGTTTCTGACCGGTGTGTTTCTGACCACTGTGTTTCTGACCGGTGTGTTTCTGACCACTGTGTTTCTGACCAGTGTGTTTCTGACCAGTGTGTTTATGACCAGTGTGTTTATGACCACTGTGTTTCTGACCAGTGTGTTTCTGACCAGTGTGTTTCTGACCAGTGTGTTTCTGACCAGTGTGTTTCTGACCTGTGTGTTTCTGATTAGTGTGTTCCTGACCACTGTGTTTCTGACCATTGTAGTTCTGAACACTGTGTGTCTGACCACTGTGTTTCTCACCAGTGCGTTTCTGACCAGTGTGTTTCTGACCACTGAGTTTCTGACCAATGTGTTTCTGACCAGTGTGTTTCTGACCGCTCTGTTTCTGACCAGTGTCTTTCTGACCACTGTGTTTCTGACCACTGTGTTTCCGACCAGTGTGTTTCTGACCAGTGTGTTTCTGACCACTGTGTTTCTTACCAGTGAGTTTCTGACCACTGTGTTTCTGACCAATGTGTTTCTGACCATTGTGTTTCAGACCTCTGTGTTTCTGACCAATGTGTTTCTGACCAGTGTGTTTCTCATCAGTGAGTTTCTGACCACGTTGTTTCTGACCTGTGTGTGTCCATCCACTAAGTTTCTGAGCAGTGTTTTTCTGACCACAATGTTTATGACCACAGTGTTTCTGACCACAGTGTTAATGACCAATGTGTTTCTGACCAGTGTGTTTCTGACCACCGTGTTTCTGACCAGCGTGTTTCTGACCACCGTGTTTCTGACCAGTGTGTTTCTTACCAGTGTGTTTTTGACAAGTGCGTTCCTGACCAGTGTTTTTCTGACCACTGTGTTTCCGACCACTGTGTTTCTGACCACTGTGTTTCTGACCAGTGTGTTTCTGACCAGTGTGTTTCTGACAAGTGCGTTTCAGACCAGTGTGTTTCTGACCACTGTGTTTCTGACCCCTGTGTTTATGACCAGTGTGTTTATGACCACTGTGTTTCTGACCATTGTGTTTCTGACCAGTGTGTTTCTGACAAGTGCGTTTCAGACCAGTGTGTTTCTGACCACTGTGTTTCTGACCCCTGTGTTTATGACCAGTGTGTTTATGACCACTGTGTTTCTGACCATTGTGTTTCTGACTGGTTTGTTTCTGACCAGTGTGATTCAAACCAGTGTGTTTCTGACCAGTGTGTTTCTGAGAAGTGCGTTTCTGACCAGTGTGTTTCTGACCACTGTGTTTTTGACCAGTGTGTTTAGGACCATTGTGTTTCTGACCAGTGTGTTTGTGACCACTGTGTTTCTGACAACTGTGTTTCGGACAAGTGTGTTTCTGACCACTGTGTTTCTGTCCACTGTGTTTCTGACCACCGTGTTTCCGAAAACTGTGTTTCCGAGCAGTGTGTTTCGGACCAGTGTGTGTGTGACAACTGTGTTTATGACCACTGTGTTACTGACCAATGTGTTTTTGCCCAGTGTGTTTCTGACCAATGTGTTCCTGACCAGTGTGTTTCCGACCACCGTGTTTCAGACTACTGTGTTTCTGACCAGTGTGTTTCTGACCATTGGGATTATGACCGCTGTGTTTCTGACCACTGAGTTTCTGACCACCGTGTTTCTGACCAATGTGTTTCTGACCACTGTCTTTCTGACCACTGTGTGTCTGACCAGTGTGTTTCTGACCAGTGTGTTTCTGACCACTCTATTTCTGATCACTGTGTTTTTGACCACTGTATTTCTGACCATTGTGTTTCTTACCAGTGTGTTTCTGACCACTGTGTTTCTGACCAGTGTGTTTCTGACCAGTGTGTTTCTGACCACTGCGTTTCTGACCATTGCGTTTCTTATCAGTGTGTTTCTGACCACTGCGTTTCTGACCAATGTGTTTCTGACCACTGGTCTTCTGAACAGTGTGATTCTGACCACTGTGTTTCTGACCAGTGTGTTTCTAGCCACTGTGTTTCTGACCACTGTGTTTCTGACCAGTGTGTTTCTGACCAGTGTGTTTCTGACATCTGTGCTTCTGACCACTGTATTTCTTACCAGTGTGTCTCTGACCAGTGTGTTTCTGACCAGTGTGTTTCTGACCAGTGTGTTTCTGACCACTGTGTTTTTGACCCCCGTGTTTCTGACCAGTGTGTTTCTGACCACTGTGTTTCTGACCACTGTGTTTCTGACCAGTGTGTTTCTGACCGGTGTGTTTCTTACCACTGTGTTTCTGACCAGTGTGTTTATGACCACTATGATTCTAAGCAGTGTGTTTATGACCAGCGTGTTTATGACCACTGTGTTTCTGACCACTACATTTCTGACCAGTGTGTTTCTGACCACTGTGCTTCTGACCACTGTGTTCTAGACCAGTGTGTTTCTGACCAGTGTGTTTCTGACCACTATGTTTCTGACCAGTGTGTTTCTTACCACTGGGATTCTGACCAGTGTGTTTCTGACCACTTTGTCTCTGACCACTGTATTTCTGACCACCGCGTTTCTGACCAGTGTGTTTTGTGACCACTCTGTTTCTGACCACTGTATTTTTGACCGCTGTGTTTCCGACCACTGCGTTCCTGACCATCGTGTTTCTGACCACTGTGTTTCTGACCACAGTGTTTCTGACCACTGTGTTTCTGACCACTGTGTTTCTGACCACTGTGTTCCTGACCTATGTGTTTCTGACCACTGTGTTTCAGACCAGTGTGTTTCTGACCGGTGTATTTGTTACCAATGTGTTTCTGAACAGTGTGTTTCTGACCACTGTGTTTCTGACCTGTGTGTTTCTGACCACTGTGTTTTAGACCAGTGTGTTTCTGACCGGTGTACTTTTTACCAATGTGTTTCTGACCAGTGTGTTCCTGACCAGTGTGTTTCTGACCAGCGTGTTTAAGACCACTGTGTTTCTTACCAGTGTCTTTCTGTGCACTGTGTTTCTGACCAGTGTGTTTCTGACCAGTGTGTTTCTGACCACTGTGTTTCTGACCATTGTTTTCCTGACCAATTCGTTCCTGACGAGTGTGTTTCTGACCAGTGTGTTTCTGGCCAGTGTGTTTCTGACCACTGTGTTTCTGACCAGTGTGTTTCTAACCAGTGTGTTTCTGACCAGTTTGTTTCTGACCACTGTGCTTCTGACCAGTGTGTTTCTGGCCAGTGTGTTTCTGACCACTGTGTTTCTGACCAGTGTGTTTCTAACCAGTGTGTTTCTGACCAGTTTGTTTCTGACCACTGTGCTTCTGACCACCGTGCTTCTGACCAGTGTGTTTCTGACCACTGTGTTTCTGACCACTGTTTTTCTGACATCTTTGTTTGTGACCAGTGTGTTTCTGACCAGAGTGTTTTTTTGACAAGTGCGTTTCTTCCCAGCGTGTTCCTGACCATTGTGTTTCTGACCCATGTGATTCTGAGCTGTGTGTTTCTGACCACTGTGTTTCTGACCAGTTCGTTTCTGACCAGTGTGTTTCTGACCACGGTGTTTCTGACCACTGTGTTTCTGACCAATGTGTTTCTGACCACTGTGTTTCTGACCTGTGTGTTTCTGACCACTGTGTTTCAGACCAGTGTGTTTCTGACCGGTGTATTTTTTACCAATGTGTTTCTGACCAGTGTGTTCCTGACCAGTGTGTTTCTGACCGGTGTATTTTTTACCAATGTGTTTCTGACCAGTGTGTTCCTGACCAGTGTGTTTCTGACCAGTGTGATATGACCACTGTGTTTCTGACCAGTGTGTTTCTGACCACTGTGTTTCTGACCAGTGTGTTTCTGAAAAATCTGTTTCTGACCACTGTCTTCCTGACCTATGTATCTCTTACCAGTGAGTTTCTGTGCACTGTGTTTCTGACCAGTGTGTTTCTGACCACTGTGTTTCTGACGATTGTTTTCCTGACCAATTTGTTTCTAACCAGTGTGTTTCAGACCAGTGTGTTTCTGGCCAGTGTGTTTCTGACCACTGTGTTTCTGACCAGTCTGTTTCTAACCAGTGTGTTTCTGACCAGTTTGTTTCTGACCACTGAGCTTTTGACCATCGTGTTTCTGACCAGTGTGTTTCTGACCACTGTGTTTCTGACCACTGTTTTTCTGACATCTGTGTTTGTGACCAGTGTGTTTCTGACCAGTGTGTTTCTGACAAGTGCGTTGCTTCCCAGCGTGTTCCTGACCATTGTGTTTCTGACCCCTGTGATTCTGAGCTGTGTGTTTCTGACCACTGTGTTTCTGTTCAGTTTGTTTCTGATCAGTGTGTTTCTGACCACTGTGTTTCTGATCAGTGTGTTTCTGACCACTGTGTTTCTGACCAGTGTGTTTAGGACCAGTGTGTTTATGACCACAATCTTTATGACCAGTGAGTTTCTGACCACTGTGTTTCTGACCAGTGTATTTCTGACCACTGTGTTTCTGACCACTGTGTTTCTTACCACCGTGCTTCTGACCACTGTGTTTCTGACCAGTGTGTTTCTGACCACCGTGTTTCTGACCAGTGTGTTTCTGACCATTGTGTTTCTGACCATTCTGTTTCTAACCACTGTGTTTCTGACCAGGGTGTTTCTGACAACTGTGTTTCCGACCACTGTGTTTCTGACTAGTGTGTTTCTGACCATTGTGTTTCTGACCAGTGTGTTTGTGACCACTGCGTTTCTGACCATTGCGTTTCTTACCAGTGTGTTTCTGACCACTGCGTTTCTGACCAGTGTGTTTGTGACCACTGTGTTTCTGACCTGTGTGTTTCTGACATTTGTGTTTCTGACCACAGTGTTTCTGACCACTGTGTTTCTGACCACTGTGTTTCTGACCACTGTGTTTCTGACCACTGTGTTTCTGACCAGTGTGTTTCTGACTACTGTGTTTCTGACCATTGTGTTTCTGACCACTGTGTTTCTGACCACTGTGTTTCTGACCACTGTGTTTCTGACCACTGTGTTTCTGACCAGTGTGTTTCTGACTACTGTGTTTCTGACCATTGTGTTTCTGACCAGTGTGTTTCTGACCAGTGTGTTTATGACCAGTGTGTTTGTGACCAGTGTGTTTCTTACCAGTGTGTTTCTGAACAGTGTATTTTTTACATGTGTGTTTCTGACCAGTGTGTTTTTGACCACTGTGTTTTTGACCCCTGTGTTTCTGACCACTGTGTTTCTGACTACTGTGTTTCTGACCACTGTGTTTCTGACCACTAAGTTTCTGACCGGTTTGTTTAGGACCTCTGTGTTTCTGACCAGTGTGTTCATGACCACTGTGATTGTGAGCAGTGTGTTCTTGACCAGCGTGTTTATGACCACTGTGTTTCTGACCAGTGTGTTTCTCACCAGTGTGTTTCTGACCAGTGTGTTTCTCACCAGTGTGTTTCTGACCAGTGTGTTTCTCACCAGTGTGTTTCTGACCAGTGTGTTTCTCACCAGTGTGTTTCTGACCAGTGTGTTTCTCACCAGTGTGTTTCTGACCAGTGTGTTTCTCACCAGTGTGTTTCTGACCAGTGTGTTTCTCACCAGTGTGTTTCTGACCAGTGTGTTTCTCACCAGTGTGTTTCTGACCAGTGTGTTTCTCACCAGTGTGTTTCTGACCAGTGTGTTTCTCACCAGTGTGTTTCTGACCAGTGTGTTTCTGACCAGTGTGTGTCTGACCAGTGCGTTTCTGACCACTGTGTTTCTGACCACTGTGTTTCTGACCGCTGTGTTTCTGACCATTGTGTTTCTGACAAGTGTGATTCTGACCAGTGTGTGTCCGACCAGTGCGTTTCTGTCCACTGTGTTTCTGACCACTGTGTTTCTGACCGCTGTGTTTCTGACCACTGTGTTTCTGACCGGTGTGTTTCTAACCTGTGTGTTTCTGGCCACTGTGTTTCTGACCACTGTGTTTCTGACCACAGTGTTTCTGACCAGTGTGTTTTTGACCACTGTGGTCCTGACCAGAGTGTTTCTGCCAAGTGTGTATATGACTACTGTGTTTCTGACCAGTGTGTTTCTGACCAGTGTGTTTCTGACCATCGTGGTTCTGACCAGTGTGTCTCTGACCACTGTGTTTCTGACCATTGTGTTTCTGACCACTGTGTTACTGACTACTGTGCATCTGACCACTTTGTTTACGATCACAGTGTTTCTGACCGGTATGTTTCTGACCACTGTGGTCCTGACCACTGTGTGTCCGACCATTGTGTTTCTGACCAGTGTGTTTCTGACCAGTGTGTTTCTGACCAGTGTGTTTCTGTCCAGTGGGTTTCTGACCACAATGTTTCTGACCACTGTGTTTCTGACGAGTGTGTTTCTGACCACTGTGTTTCTGACCACTGTGTTTCTAACCACTGTGTTTGTGACCACTGTGTTTCTAACCAATGTGTTTCTGACCACTGTGTTTATGACCACTGTGTTTCTGTCCACTGTGTTTCTGACCACTGTGTTTCTGACCACTGTATTGCTGACCACTGTGTTTCTGACCAGTGTGTTTCTGACCAGTGTGTTTCTCACCAGTGTGTTTCTGACCAGTGTGTTTCTGACCACTCTGTTTCTGACCCCTGCGTTTCTGACCAGTGTGTTTCTGACCATTGTGTTTCTGACCACTGTGTTTCTGACCACTGTGTTTCTGACGACTTTGTTTCTGACCATTGTAGTTCTGAACACTGACTTTCTGACCACTGTGTTTGTGACCTGTGTGTTTCTGACCACTGTGTTTCTCACCAGTGTGTTTCTGACCAGTGTCTTTCTGACCACTGTGTTTCTCACCAGTGTGTTTCTGACCAGTGTCTTTCTGACCACTGTGTTTCTCACCAGTGTGTTTCTGACCAGTGTCTTTCTGACCACTGTGTTTCTCACCAGTGTGTTTCTGACCAGTGTCTTTCTGACCACTGTGTTTCTCACCAGTGTGTTTCTGACCAGTGTCTTTCTGACCACTGTGTTTCTCACCAGTGTGTTTCTGACCAGTGTCTTTCTGACCACTGTGTTTCTCACCAGTGTGTTTCTGACCAGTGTCTTTCTGACCACTGTGTTTCTCACCAGTGTGTTTCTGACCAGTGTCTTTCTGACCACTGTGTTTCTCACCAGTGTGTTTCTGACCAGTGTCTTTCTGACCACTGTGTTTCTCACCAGTGTGTTTCTGACCAGTGTCTTTCTGACCACTGTGTTTCTCACCAGTGTGTTTCTGACCAGTGTCTTTCTGACCACTGTGTTTCTCACCAGTGTGTTTCTGACCAGTGTCTTTCTGACCACTGTGTTTCTCACCAGTGTGTTTCTGACCAGTGTCTTTCTGACCACTGTGTTTCTCACCAGTGTGTTTCTGACCAGTGTCTTTCTGACCACTGTGTTTCTCACCAGTGTGTTTCTGACCAGTGTCTTTCTGACCACTGTGTTTCTCACCAGTGTGTTTCTGACCAGTGTCTTTCTGACCACTGTGTTTCTCACCAGTGTGTTTCTGACCAGTGTCTTTCTGACCACTGTGTTTCTCACCAGTGTGTTTCTGACCAGTGTCTTTCTGACCACTGTGTTTCTCACCAGTGTGTTTCTGACCAGTGTCTTTCTGACCACTGTGTTTCTCACCAGTGTGTTTCTGACCAGTGTCTTTCTGACCACTGTGTTTCTCACCAGTGTGTTTCTGACCAGTGTCTTTCTGACCACTGTGTTTCTCACCAGTGTGTTTCTGACCAGTGTCTTTCTGACCACTGTGTTTCTCACCAGTGTGTTTCTGACCAGTGTCTTTCTGACCACTGTGTTTCTCACCAGTGTGTTTCTGACCAGTGTCTTTCTGACCACTGTGTTTCTCACCAGTGTGTTTCTGACCACTGTGTTTCTAACCACTGTTTTTTCGACCAGTGTGTTTCTGACCAGTGTGTGTCTGACCAGTGTCTTTCTGACCACTGTGTTTCTCACCACTGTGTTTCCGACCAGTGTGTGTCTGACCAGTGCATTTCTGACCACTGTCTTTCTGACCAGTGTGTTTCTAACCACCGTGTTTCTGACCAGTGTGTTTCTGACCACTCTATTTCTGACCACTGTATTTCTGACCACCGTGTTTCTGACCAGTGTGTTTCTGACCACTCTATTTCTGACCACTGTATTTCTGACCGCTGTGTTTTTGACCACTGTGTTTCTGACCATTGTGTTTCTGACCAGTGTGTTTCGGACCACTGTGTTTATGACCACTGTGTTTCTGACCACTGTGTTTCTGACCACTGTGTTTCTGACCTGTGTGTTTCTTACCAGTGTGTTTCTGACCATTGTGTTTCTAACCAGTGTGTTTCTGACCAGTGTGTTTCTAACCAGTGTGTTTCTGACCAGTGTGTTTCTGACCAGTGTGTTTCTGACCACTGTGTTTCTTACCAGTGTGTTTCTGACCAGTGTGTTTCCGACCAGTGTGTTTCTGATCACTGTGTTTCTGACCAGAGTGTTTCTGACCAGTGTGTTTCTGACCACTGTGTTTCTTACCAGTGTGTTTCTGACCACTGTGTTTCTGACCGGTTTGTTTCTGACCACTGTGATTCTGTACACCGTGTTTCTTACCAGCCTGTTTCTGACCACAGTGTTTCTGACCACTTTGTTTCTGACGTCTGTGTTTTTGACCAGTGTGTTTCTGACCAATGTGTTTCTGACAAGTGCGTTTCTGCCCAGCGTGTTCTGACCACAGTGTTTCTGACCCCTGTGTTTATGAGCAGTGTGTTTCTGACCACTGTGTTTCTGACCAGTTTGTTCTGACCAGTGTGTTTCTGACCACTGTGATTCTGATCAGTGTGTTTCTGACCAGTGTGTTTCTGAGCAGTGTGTTTCGGACCACTGTATTTATGACGAGTGTGTTTCTGACCACTGTGTTTCTGACGAGTGTGTTTCTGACCACTGTGTTTCTGACGAGTGTGTTTCTGACCACTGTGTTTCTGACGAGTGTGTTTCTGACCACTGTGTTTCTGACGAGTGTGTTTCTGACCACTGTGTTTCTGACGAGTGTGTTTCTGACCACTGTGTTTCTGACGAGTGTGTTTCTGACCACTGTGTTTCTGACGAGTGTGTTTCTGACCACTGTGTTTCTGACGAGTGTGTTTCTGACCACTGTGTTTCTGACGAGTGTGTTTCTGACCACTGTGTTTCTGACGAGTGTGTTTCTGACCACTGTGTTTCTGACGAGTGTGTTTCTGACCACTGTGTTTCTGACGAGTGTGTTTCTGACCACTGTGTTTCTGACGAGTGTGTTTCTGACCACTGTGTTTCTGACGAGTGTGTTTCTGACCACTGTGTTTCTGACGAGTGTGTTTCTGACCACTGTGTTTCTGACCCGTGTGTTTCTGACCAGTGTGTTTCTGACCACTGTGTTTCTGAGCAGTGTGTTTCGGACCACTGTATTTATGACGAGTGTGTTTCTGACCACTGTGTTTGTGACCACTGTGTTCCTCACAAGTGTGTTGATGACCACTGTGTTTCTGACCAGTTTGTTTCTGACCAGTGTGTTTCTGACCACTGTTCGTCTGACCACTGTGTTTCTGACCACTGTGTTTATGACCACTGTGTTTGTGACCAATGTGTTTCTGACAACTGTGTTTCTGACCACTGTGCTTCTAGCCAGTGTGTTTCTGACCACTGTGTTTTTGACCGATGTGTTCCTGACCACTCTGTTTGTGACCACTGTGTTTCTGAACACCGTGTTTCTGATCGCTGTGTTTCTGACCGTTGTGTTTCTGACCAGTGTGATTCTGACCAGTGTGTTTGTGACCAGAGCGATTCTGACTATTGTGTTTCTGACCACTGTGTTTCTGACCGCTATGATTCTGAACACTGTGTTTATGACCACGTTGTTTCTGATCAGTGTGTTTCTGACTAGTGTGTTTTTGACCACTATGTTTCTGACAAGTGTGTTTCTGACAAGTGTGTTTCTGACCAGTGTGTTTCGGATCAGTGTGTTTCTGACCACTGTATTTCTGACCACTGTGTGTCTGACCACTTTGTTTCTGACCACAGTGTATCTGACCAGTGTGTTTCTGACCACTGTGTTTCTGACCAGTTGTTTCTGACCACTGTGTTTTTGACCAGTGTGTATCTGACCACTGTGTTTCCGACCAGTGTGTCTGACAAGTGTGTTTCTGACCAATGTGTTCGTGACCATGGTGCTAAAAACCACTGTGTTTCTGACCACTGTGTTTCTCACCACTGTGTTTCTGACCAGTGTGTTTCTGACCAGTGTGGTTCTCACCAGTGAGTTTCTGTCCATTATGTTTCTGACCACAATGTTTCCGACCACTGTGTTCTTGACAATCGTGTTTCTGACCACTGTGTTTCAGACCAGTATGTTTCTGACCACTGTGTTTCTGACCACTGTGTTCCTGACCACTGTGTTTCTGACTGCTGTGTTTCTGACCTGTGTATTTCTGAACAGTGTGTTTCTCACCACTCTATTTCTGACCAGTGTGTTTTGGACCACTGTGTTTCTTACCATTGTGTTTCTGAACAGTGTGTTTCTGACCACTGTGTTTCTGACCAGTGTTTTTCTGACCAGTGTGTTTCTGACCACTGTGTTTCTGACCAGTGTGTTACCGACCAGTGCATTTCTCACCAGGGTGTTTCTGACCACTGTGTTTCTTACCAGTGTGTTTCTGACCACTGTGTTTATGACCATCGTGTTTGTGATCACTGTGTTTCTGACAACTGTGTTTCTGAGCATTGTGTTTCTGACCACTGTGTTTCTGACCAGTGTGTTTCTGAGCAGTGTGTTTCTGACCAGTGTGTTTCTCACCAGTGTGTTTCTGACCAATGTGTTTCTGACCCCGGCATTTGTGACCATTGTGTTTCTGACCACTGTGTTTCTGGCCATTGTGTTTCTGTTCACTGTGTTTCTGACAAGAATGTTTCTGACCACCGTGTTTCTGTCCAGTGTGTTTCTGACCACTGTGATTCTGACCAGTCTGTCTATTACCAGTGTGTTTATGACCACTGTGTTGATGACCGTTGCGTTTCTGACCAGTGTGTTTTTGACAAGTGGGTTTCTGACCACTGTGTTTCTGACCAGTGTGTTTCTGACCACTGTTTTTCACACCAGTGTGTTTCTGACCTTTAAGTTTCTGACCAGTGTGTTTCTGACCACTGTGTTTCTGACCACTGTGGTTCTGAACACTGTGCTTCTGACCACTGTAGTTCTGACCAGTGTGTTTCTAACCACTGTGTTTCTGACCACTGAGTTTCTGACCACTCTGTTGCTGACCTGTGTCTTTCTGACCACTGTGTTTCTGACCACTGTGGTTCTGAACATTGTGCTTCTGACCACTGTGTTTCTGACCACTGTGTTTCTGACCA
>SZWC01000391.1:233206-250575 GCA_023375785.1 Penium margaritaceum
TGTGTTTCTGACCACTGTGTTTCTGACCAGTGTGTTTCTGACCAGTGTGTTTCTGACCAGTGTGTTTCTGACCAGTGTGTTTCTCACCAGTGTGTTTCTCACCAGTGTGTTTTTGACCAGTGTTTTTCTGACCACCATGTTTCTGACCAGTGTGTTTCTGACCACTGTGGTTCTGACCAGTGTGTTTATGACCACTGTGTTTCTGACCAGTGTTTTTCTGACCACTGTGTTTCTGACCACTGTGTGTCTGACCACTTTGTTTCTGACCACAGTGTTTCCGACCAGTGTGTTTCTGACCACTCTGTTTCTGACCACCGTGTTTCTGACCACCGTGTTTCCGACCACTGTGATTCTGACCGGTGGGTTTCGGACCTCTGTTTTTGTGACCACTGTGTTTATGACCATTGTGTTTCTGACGAGTGTGTTTCTAACCAGTGTGTTTCTGACCAGTGTGTTTCTGACCACTGTGTTTCGGACCACTGTGTTTCTGACCAGTGTGTTTCTGACCACTGTGTTTCTGACCACTGTGTTTCTGACCAGGGTGTTTCTGACCACTGTGTTTCTGACCACTATGTTTCTGACCACTGTGCTTGTGACCAGAGCGTTTCTGACCAGTGTGTTTTTTACCACTGTGTTTCTGACCGTTGTGTTTCTGGCCAGTGTGTTTATGACCCCTGTGTTTGTGACCAGTGTGTTCCTGACCAATGTGTTTCTGACTAGTGTGTTTCTGACCACTGTAATTCTCACGAGTGTTTCTATGACCAGTGTGTTTATGACCAATGTGTTGATGACCGCTGTGTTTCTGACCAGTGTGTTTCTGACCAGTATGTTTCTGACCACTGTGTTTCTGACCAATGTGTTTCTGACCACTGTATTTCTGACTAGTTCGTTTTTGACTAGTGTGTTTGTGACCGCTGTGTTTCTGACCAGTGTGTTTATGACCACTGTGATTCTGATCAGTGTGTTTATGACTAGTGTGTTTATGACCACTGTGTTTCTGACCATTGCATTTCTGACCAGTGTTTTTCTGACCAGTGTGTTTCTGACCACTGTGTTTGTGGCCAGTGTGTTTCTGACCACTGTGTTTCTGACCAGTGTCTCTCTGACCAGTTTGTTTCTGACCGCTCTGTTTCTGACCAGTGTGTTTCTGACCGGTGTGTTTCTAACCAGTGTGTTTCTGACCAGTGTGTTTCTGACCACTGTTCGTCTGACCACGGTGTTTCTGACCACTGTGTTTATGACCACTGTGTTTGTGACGATTGTGTTTCTGAGGACTGTGTTTCTGACCACTGTGCTTCTGATTAGTGTTTTTCTGACCATTGTGTTTTTGACCAATGTGTTCCTTACCACTATGTTTGTGACCACTGTGTTTCTTATCACTGTGTTTCCGACCGCTGTGTTTCTGACTGTTTTGTTTCTGGCCAGTGTGATTCTGACCAGTGTGTTTCTGACCAGTGCGTTTATGACCACTGTGTTTCTGACCACTGTGTTTCTGACCGCTGTGCTGCTGACAACTGTGTTTCTGACCCGTGTGTTTCTGACCAGTGTGTTTATGGCCACTGTGTTTCTGACCATTTTGTTTCTGACCACTGTGTTTCTGACCACAGTGTTTCTGACCAGTGTGTTTCTGACCACTGTGTTCCTGACCAGTGTGTTTATGACCACTGTGTTTCTGTCCAGTGTGTTTCTGACCAGTATGTTTCTGACCACTATGTTTTTGACCGGTGTGTTTCTAACCAGTGTGTTTCTGACCACTGTGTTTCTGACCAGTGTATTTCTGACCACTATGTTTCCGACCACTGTGTTTCTGACAAGTGTGTTTCTGACCAATGTCTTTCTGACCATTGTGCTTATGACCACTGTGTTTGTGACCACTGTGTTTCTGACCAGTGTGTTTCTAACCAGTGTGTTTCTGTCCAGTGTGTTTCTTACCACTGTGTTTCTGACCACTGTGTTTCTGACCTGTGTGTTTCTGGCCAGTGTGTTTCTGACCACTGTGTTTCCGACCACTGAGTTTCTGACAAGTGGGTTTCTGACCAATATGTTTCTGACCATTATGCTTATGACCACTGTGTTTTTTACCACCGTGTTTCTGACCACTGTGTTTCTGACCAGTGTGTTTCTGGCCAGTGTGGTCCTGACTAGTGTGTTTATGTCCAGTGTGTTTCTGACCACAATGTTTATGACCACTGTGTTTCTGGACAGTGTGTTTCTGACCACTGTGTTTTGATCAGTGTGTTTCTGACCACAGTGTTTCTGACCAGTGTGTTTGTGACGAGTGTGTTTCTGACCATTGTTTGTCTGACCACTGTGTTTCTGACCACTGTGTTGATGACCACAGTGTTTCTGACCATTGTGTTCATGACCACTGTGTTTGTGACGACTTTGTTTCTGACGACTGTGTTTCTGACCACTGTGCTTCTGAACAGTGTGTTTCTGACCAATGTGTTCCTGACCACTATGTTTGTGACCACTGTGTTTCTTACCACTGTGTTTCTGACCGCTGTGCTTCTGACCAGTGTGTTTCTAACCACTGTGTTTGTGACCGCTATGTTTCTGACCACTGTGTTTCCGACCAGTGTATTTCTGACCAGTGTGTTTCTGACCACTGTGTTTCTGACCAGTGTGTTTCTGACCACCTTGTTTCTGACCAGTGTGTTTCTGACCACTCTGTTTCTGACAACTCTATTTCTGACCACCGTGACTCTGACCAGTGTGTTTCTGACCACTCTGTTTCTGACAAATGTATTTATGACCGCTGTGTTTCCAACCACTATGTTTCTGACCATTGTGTTTCTGACCAGTGTGTTTCTGACCATTGTGTTTTTGACCACTGTGTTTCTGACCACTGTGATTCTGACCACCGTGTTTCTGACCAGTGAGTTTATGACAACTGTGTTTCTGACCAGTTTGTTTCGGACCGGTGTGTTTTTGACTAGCGTGTTTCTGACCACTGTGTTTCTGACCAGTGTGTTTCTGACCAATTCGTTTCTGACCAGTGTGTTTCTTACCAGTGTGTTTCTGACCAGTGTGTTTCTGACCAGTGTGTTTCTGACAAGTGTCGTTCTGAGCACTGTGTTTCTCACCAGTACGTTTCGGACCAGTGTGTTTCTCACCAGTGTGTTCTTGACCAGTGTGTTTATGACCACTGTGTTACTGACCAGTTTGTTTCTGACCACTATGTTTCTGACCAGTGTGTTTCTGACGACTGTGTTTCTGACAACTGTGTTTCTGACCACTGTGTTTCTGACCACGGTGTTTCTGACCAGTATGTTTCTGACCACTGTGTTTCTGACCAGTGTGTTTCTGACCACTGTGTTTCTGACCAGTGTGTTTCTAACCACTGTGTTTCTGACCACTGTGTTTTTGACCAGGGTGTTTCTGACCAGTGTGTTTCCGACCACTGTGTTTCTGACCAGGGTGTTTCTGATAAAGTGTGTTTCTGGCCGTTGTGTTTCTGACCAGTGTGTTTCTGACAACTGTGTTTCTGACCACTGTGTTTCTGACCAGTGTGTTTCTAACCACTGTGTTTCTGACCACTGTGTTTTTGACCAGGGTGTTTCTGACCAGTGTGTTTCCGACCACTGTGTTTCTGACCAGGGTGTTTCTGATAAAGTGTGTTTCTGGCCGTTGTGTTTCTGACCAGTGTGTTTCTGACAACTGTGTTGTTGGCCCCTGTGTTTCTGACCAGGGTGTTTCTGACCGCTGTGTTTCTTACCACTGTGTTCTTGACCAGTGTGTTTAGGATAAGTGTGTTTATGGCCACTATGTTTCGGACCAGTGTGTTTATGACAACTGTGTTTCTTAACAGTGTGTTTCTGGCCAGTGTGTTTATGACCAGTGTGTTTCTTACCAGTGTATTTCTTACCAGTGTGTTTCGGACCAGTGTGTTTCCAACCAGTGTGTTACTGACCACTGTGTTTCCGACCAGTGTGTTTCTGACCACTGTGTTTCTGACCAGTGTGTTTTTGACCACTGTGTTTCTGACCGGAGTATTTCTGTCTCATTGATTTTGACCACCGTGTTCATGACCAGTGTGTTTCTGACCACTGTCTTTCTGACCAAGGTGTTTGTGACCACTGTATTTCTGACCAGTGAGTTTCTGACAAGTGTGTTTCTGGCCACTGTGTTTCTGACCTGTGTGTTTCTGACCACTGTGTTTCTGACCAGTGTGTTTCTGACCAGTGTGTTTCTTACATGTGCGTTTCTCACCAGAGTGTTTCTGACCAGTGTGTTTCTGTCCCGTGTGTTACTGACCATTGTGTTTTTGACCACTGTGTTTCTGACCACTGTGTTTCTGACCACTGTGTTTGTGACCACTGTGTTTCTAACCGGTGTGTTTCTGACTAGTGTGTTTCTGACCACCGTGTTCCTGACCAGTGTGTTTCTGACCACTGTGTTTCTGACCAAGGTATTTCAGACCACTGTGTGTTTTGACCAGGGTGTTTCTGACCAGTGTGTTTCTGGCCACTGTGTTTCTGACCAGTGTGTTTCTGACTACTGTGTTTCTGACCAGTGTAATTATGACCAGTATGTTTCTGACCACTGTTTTTCTGACCACTGTGTTTCTGACCACTGTGTTTCTCACCGCTGTGTTCCTGACCACTGTGTTTCGGACCAGTGTGTTTCTGACCACTGTGTTTCTGACCAGTGTATTTCTGACCACTGTGTTTCTGACCACTGTGTTTCTGACCACCGTGTTTCCCACCACTGTGTTTCTGACCGGTTTGTTTTGGACCAATGTGTTTGTGACCACTGTGTTTATGACCACTGTGTTTCTGACGAGTGTGTTTCTGACCACTGTGTTTTTGACCAGTGTGTTTCTAACCACTGTGTTTCTGACCAGTTTGTTTCTGACCAGTGTGTTTCTGACCAGTGTGTTTCTGACCGCTGTGTGTCTGACCACCGTGTTTCTTACCAGTGAGTTTCTGACCAGTGTGATTCGGACCAGTGTGTTTTTTACCAGTGTGTTTCTGACCACTGTGTTTTTGACCCCTGTGTTTCTGACCATTGTGTTCCTGACCAATGTGTTTCTGACTAGTGTGTTTCTGACCACTGTGATTCTGACCAGTGTTTCTATGACCAGTGTGTTTATGACCACTGTGTTGATGACCTCTGTGTTTCTGTCCAGTGTGTTTCTGACCAGTATGTTTCTGACCACTGTGTTTCTGACCAGTGTGTTTCAGACCACTGTGTTTCTTACCAGTTCGTTTCTGACTAGTGTGTTTCTGACCAGTGTGTTTCTAACCACTGTGTTTCTGACCACTGTGTTTCTGACCAGTGTGTTTCGGACCGGTGTGTTTCTGACCACTGTGTTTCTAACCAGAGTGTTTCTGACCACTCTGTTTCTGACCAGGGTGTTTCTGACCAGTGTGTTTCCGACCACTGTGTTTCTGACCAGTGTGTTTCTGATCAAGTGTGTTTCTGACCATTGTGTTTCTGACGAGTGTGTTTCTGACCACAGTGTTGTTGACCCCTGTGTTTCTGACTGGTGTGTTTCTGACCACTGTGTTCTTGACCAGTGTGTTTAGGACTAGTGTGTTTATGACCACTATGTTTCGGAACAGTGTGTTTCTGACAACTGTGTTTGTGAACAATGTGTTTCTGACCAGTGTGTTTCTGACCAATGTTCTTATGAGCACTGTCTTCCTGACTAGTGTGTTTCTTACCCGTGTGTTTCTGACCAGTGTGTTTCTGACCAGTGTGTTTCCGACCAGTGTGTTACTGACCACGGGCGACCAGTGTGTTTCTGACCACTGTCTTTCTGACCAGTGTGTTTCTGACCACTGTGTTTCTGACCGGTGTGTTTCTGAATAGTGTGTTTCTGACCACCGTGTTCCTGACCAGTGTGTTTCTGACCACTGTGTTCCTGACCAAGGTGTTTCTGACCACTGTGTTTCTGACCAGTGTGTTTCTGACCACTGTGTTTCTGACCAGTGTGTTTCTGACCACTGTGTTTTTTACCAGTGTGTTTCGAACCACTGTGTTTCTGACCAGTTTGTTTCTGACCAGTGTGTTTCTGACCAGTGTGTTTCTGACTGCTGTTTTTCTGACCACTGTGTTTCTTACCAGTGGGTTTCTGACCAGTGTGATTGGGACCAGTGTGTTTCTGACCAGTGTGTTTCTGACCACTGTGTTTTTGACCCCTGTGTTTCTGACCAGTGTGTTCTTGACCAATGTGTTTCTCACTAGTGTGTTTCTGACCACTGTTATTCTGACCAGTGTTTCTATGACCAGTGTGTTTATGACCACTGTGTTGATGACCTCTGTGTTTCTGACCAGTGTGTTTCTGACCAGTATGTTTCTGACCAATGTTTTTCTGACCAGTGTGTTTCTGACCACTGTTTTTCTGACCAGTTCGTTTCTGACTAGTGTGTTTCTGACCAGTGTGTTTCTGACCAGTGTATTTTTGACCACTGTGTTTATGACCAGTGTGTTTATGACCACTGTATTTCTTGTTAAATGTTTCTGCCCCTTGTTCAGTCTTGTAGGACAAATCAGGAATGCTCTGCCCCTTGTGGAGGTATGACCCCTAGATCCATTGTAGTGTGACTCAACTATGCTCTGTCTCTTGTGAGATATGACCTGTGAGTACACCATGTGGGTGAGTGGTTGCCCTGGCCATTTTGTTGATTTGGCCAAGTGAGAGGTCATGAATTTGATCCAGGCCCCATGCATATCTTGTTTGTTGTGGAAACTTCCAAGAAAGAAAGTCCGTAGCTTCTTGGACGCTACATGGTTGGTCTGTCACCTTGACACTTGGATGCTTGTGTGTCAAGCTCACAGTGCAAGTCTATTGGTGACGTGGCTGGTTCAGGCCACTTCCCAGGAATGTGCTTTTGAGTTCTAGGACTGGACAGACAGCTATGAAAGGACTTGTCTTGCATGCTGATCAATCAACCCTTGCTTGATGCTCTCTTGCGTATTGACGACTTTAGCTCTTCTTGAGCTGTAATGCTAAGGCGTTAGTACTCTTGAAGGTGAAGTGTATGCCTGATTAAGTTTGGGGTGCATGACACATACATGCAAAGGAAGAAGGTGTAAGAACCATTGTGAGCTTTTCGGTTTTGCGGCTTCTTTGCCGGAGGTGGTTAGCTCAGTAGCTAACAAAGGGTTATGGACCCACTCCTCTGGTTAGGGAAGTTTCACACACGCAACCGCTAAGGTCACAAGCAGTGAGAGCGCCTTCGCTCTCACCCAACTTCTCTGTTTGCAGGGCAACATCAGCAGGAGGGGAATGCAACACATCTGCACCTTTCTACCTTGGGAGCTGACATCAGTCTACATCAGCCTACATCAGCCTACATCTGCTTGTAACAGCCAACGTGAACAGGGGAAGCAGTTTCCTCTTCTCACCAACAGCCTACAACGGCCTCAAACACAGGTTCATTGGCATCAACAACAGGTGCAGCAGCTGTAGCAGTTGTAGTTGTAGGGATGGCAGGGACAGGGGAACCAGGGAATCATTCGCCAATCCTCAAATTTGATGGAGAGGGATTTGCACTCTGGAAGTGGCAGTTTGAGATTTTGACAGGGACAGGGGAACCAGGGAATCATTCGCCCATCATCATGGATGACAGAGTTTTGCTAGGATATTTTGACGGAACTATCCCAGCACCAAAGGAGGATGGTGCTGACCTTGTGGCATGGGTCAAGCTCAACAAGAAGGCTCTCGCCATTCTTGTGTCCTCCATACAACCCTCAGTCCTTTCACACATCAGCGGTTGTACAGTGGCAGCCGCGGCATAAGCCAAACTCGGCAAGGTATTTCAGTCCTCCTCACTTGCCAACCGTCTCTTCATTTTACAAAATCTCATCAGCATGAGGCTTGGTGAAGGGGATGATGTCTCCGCCTTTATGCAGAAGTTTGAGAGGCTCTTGCAACAAGCCACCGGCATGGGGTGGGACCTGCAATCGGACATGCAAGCTATGATTTTTCTGATGACGCTGCCGGAAAGTTGGGACCCTATGATAACGGTGATTGGAGGGTGGACTGAAGATCTTGTTTCCTACACCACCGTCTCTGAGTATGTGCAGAATGAAGCCATGCGTCGTAGCAGCAGTGAAGCAAACATGGCTGCCTTTGCCTCACGGAGCAGTGGCACCTTCCGCAATACCTCCTCTTCCGGGTTCAGGGGAAACAACAGCACTAGCAACAGTGGAAGGGGTACAAAGCGCCAAGGAAACTGCCATAACTGTGGCAAGGCTGGACACTGGGCTCGAGAGTGCCATGCACCCAAGAAAGAGGGACGAGACGGAGATGACTGGCGGGGGGGAAATGGTGGGAAGGATCCCACAAGATTGATGGCTGAGTGTGCCTCCAACAAAGGGAGGGTGATACTCAGGCCAGGAGCCTATGGCCTTGACTCGGGCACAAACGAGCACACCACTTACGAGAAGAGAGACTTTATCTCTCTTGCTCCATGTAACAAGAACTTCAGGGTCGCCAACGGCAAGGTTGAGGCAACTGAGGGGATTGGTGACAAGCTGGTCACAGTGGGTGTCAATGGTGGAGATTCCGACCTCAAGCTAGAGGGGGTGGTCTACTTGCCCTCCTTCACAGCCAACCTGCTCTCCGTCTCTAAAATAACTGACCATGGCATGACAGTGGTCTTTACAGAGAAGGAAGCGGTGATTGTTCCTACCAAGGACATCAACATCTCCTACTCTGCCAAGAAGGTTGTCGCACAGGTTCCTCGTTTTGATGGACTTTACGTCTTGCAGACCAAGAGGACAACTCCAACGGCTGAATCTTTGGTGGAGAGTGATGATGAGGAGAGCAGCGATGGCAAATCAGATGAGGAAGGACATGTTGGAGCAGCGGAAGCAGTGGAAACAGATGATTTGGCAAAAAAAGCATAAGAAAATGCAGCCACTGGGGCTGCTCGTTCTAGCCTGTGCACATCCTCCAAGAACCTATGGCACAGGCGCTTTGGGCACGTGGCTCATCGCACATTGGAGCTCATGGGAAAGCGGGAGCTAGTGCGTGGGATGGAGCTAGGTGATGAGGTGGAGGGAGCAGAGATCATGTGTGAGCCATGTCTTCAAGGCAAGGCGAAAAGGAAACCGTTCAAGCGCAATGGCACGCACGCTCTTGCACCTCTTGATCTTGTCCACTCTGACGTATGTGGTCCCTTTCGCATACCGTCAAATGGAGGCAGCAGATATTTCCTCACATGCATCGACGACAACAGCCGCAAAGTCTGGATATACTTTCTCCAAAAACAAAAAGTGAGGTGAAGGAGAATTTGCAGGCCTTTGTTGCTATGGTTGAGCGACAGAGTGGAAAGAAGGTGAAGGCATCCAGGACGGACAACGGGGGAGAGTATGGAGCTTGCAGGGAGTGGCTCAAGACACATGGCATTGAACACCAAAAAACTATGCCCTACTCACCTCAAAGCAACAGCGTAGGAGAGAGGATGAACCAGACGCTCCTAGGCATGACTAGGTGCATGCTCTTTGACGCCAAGCTTCCTACTAGGTTCTGGGCTGAAGCAGCACGTACGGCTACCTACCTTGTGAACCTCACACCTGCAGCGGCTCTGCGAAGGAGATACAAGAAGAAGCAGACACAGCTGCTGAAGACGCCTCAAGAAGCATGGTCAGGCAAGAAGCCGGATGCTTCCCATCTCAAGGTGTTTGGTTGCACCGGGTTTGCCAAGGTCCAGGCCGATGAGGGCCCTGGAAAGCTCGATGCAAGAGCACGAAAGTGCATTTTCATCGGCTATGACACCGCCCACAAAGCTTATCGACTGTGGGACCAAGGAGCTAAGAAGGTCATCCGCAGCAAAGACGTGGATTTCCACGACAGGTCTGTGAGTAAGGGAGAGCATCTCGAACTCAAGAACGCTCCAAAACAGGGAGAGTGGCTCACTCTCCTTGAAGAGGGAGATGAAGCACCAGCACAATGGCATGGCATAGGTGCTGCAACAGGGAGAGGAGCTCGTGAAGATGACTCACAGAAGTCAGACTCTGATTCCGACGAATCCGATCCTCCGGAACATGAGGAGGATGCCCCTCCCATCATCAACGACAAACCAGACCTCCAACCTCTGCATCAACAGCACCAGCCAGCAGGTTCAAGGAGGAGTTCAGGCCTCAAAGTACCTCGGCAGCATTACGACGCAGACAGGGGTGAATGGACAGGCTTCAACTATTCATTCTTGGTTCAAGAGGAGCCAACGTCTGTCGCAGGGGCACTCACTCGGCCTGATAAAGCAGAGTGGGACGAAGCAATTCGCAGTGAACTCAGCTCCATTGAAGATAATGGGACATGGGTGCTGGTGGACAGACCTGCCGGGGCTCACGTTGTGGGGTCCAAGTTGGTGCTGAATGTAAAAAGGAAACAAGATGGCAAGATAGACAAGTACAAGGCACGGGTGGTAGCAAAGGGGTTCTCCCAACGGCCTGGCGCAGAGTACGATGAGACCTTTGCTCTAGTTGTGACGTTTGCCTCCATCCGGTCAATGCTCGCCATTGCTGCTGCCGAGAACATGGAGGTCAACCCGATGGATGTCAAGACAGCCTTCCTTTACGGCAAACTTGACAAGGAGGTATTGATGGAGGTTCCGGAGGGGGTTGATGCTCCTGAGGGCAAGGTGTGTAGATTGGTGAAGGCACTCTATGGGCTGAAACAAGCGCCAAGACTTTGGTACCAGGAGATGGACACGTTCATGGCCAAGGAGTCCTTCATGCACGGCGACAATGATCCCAGCATGTACGTGCATGAGAGTGACAAAGGGACAATGTTGGTCGCCTTGTACGTTGATGACCTCATTCTATGCTCCTCTTCAACGCAGCTGCTAGACGATCTCAAGGGGCAGCTGAGTAGCAGATTGGAGATGAAGGACATGGGTCCTCTTGACTTCTATCTTGGAATTGCCATCAGGCGCGACAGAGCAGCAGGTAAAATCAGCCTGAACCAGACAAAATACATCGACTCCATCCTCAAACGATACGACATGGCAGATTGCAAGCCTGCCAGCACACCCATGAGCTCGGAGAGCAAACTCTCCACCTCCATGTCCCCATCAAACAAAGCGGAGAAAACTGACATGCTTGGCATCCCATATCAGTCTGTAGTGGGCAGTTTGATGTATGCCATGGTCGCCACCCGACCAGATATAGCCCATGCTATTGGGCAGGTGAGTCGGTTTGTGGCCAATCCTGGTCCACTTCACTGGCAGGCCGTGAAGCGCATCATGCACTACCTTCAGGGGACACGCCACGTAGGCCTACAGTTTGGAGGCATTGCTAGATCCGCATCACTCCGTCTCATGTGCTACACTGATGCTGATTGGGGAGGGAGTATTGATGACAGAAAGTCTACCTCCGGCTTTGTACGTATGTTGTATGGAGGTGCAGTCAGTTGGGCAAGTCGCAAGCAAGAATGTGTCTCTCTGTCAACAGCTGAAGCTGAGTACATCACCTTGGCTGAGGTGTGTAAAGAGATGCAGTGGCTACGAAGCTTGCTATCTAAGATGAAGGCACCACAGGCAACGGCGACGGTCATCAAGATTGACAACATGAGCGCCATTGACATGTCAAAAACCCCGTACTGTCGAGGCGCACAAAGCACATCGAGATCCGCTACCACTACGCTCGAGACTTTGTCTACAAGCAGACAATGGAGCTCGAGTATGTCGGTACCAAGCTCAACCGGGCTGACATGCTTACAAAGCCACTGGACAAGGATCTCCACCAGGCGGGCAGGCAAGGTATCGGCATGGTCAACGCAAGTGATGACGAATGATGATGGTCACTGGCACAAGGTGCAAGGGAGAGATTTGTTAAATGTTTCTGCCCCTTGTTCAGTGTTGTAGGACGGATCAGGAATGCTCTGCCCTTGTGGATGTATGACCCCTAGATCCGTTGTAGTGTGACTCAACTATGCTCTGTCTCTTGTGAGATATGACCTGTCAGTACACCATGTGGGTGAGTGGTTGCCCTGGCCATATTGTTGATTTGGCCAAGTGAGAGGTCATGAGTTAGATCCTGGCCCCATGCATATCTTGTTTGTTGTGGAAGCTTCCAAGAAAGAAAGTCCGTAGCTTCTTGGACTCTACATGGTCGGTCTGTCACCTTGACACATGGATGCTTATGTGTCAAGCTCACAGTGCAAGTCTGTTGGTGACGTGGCTGGTTCAGGCCACTTCCCAGGAATGTGCTTTTGAGTTCTAGGACTGGACAGACAGCTATAAAAGGACTTGTCTTGCATGCTGATCAATCAACCCTTGCTTGATGCTCTCTTGCGTATTGACGACTTGAGCTCTTCTTGAGATGTAATGCTAAGGCATTAGTACTCTTGAAGGTGAAGTGAATGCCTGATTAAGTCTCGGGTACATGACACATACATGCAAAGGAAGAAGGTGTAAGAACCTTTGTGAGCTTTTCGGTTTCGCGGCTTCTCTGCCGGAGGTGGTTAGCTCAGTAGCTAACATTTCTGACCACTGCGATTTTGACCAGTGTGTTTCTGACCAGTGTGTTTCTGACCACTGTGTTTCTGGCCAGTGTGTTTCTGACCACTGTGTTTCTGACCAGTGTGTTTCTGACCAGTATGTTTCTGACCACTGTGTTTCTGACCAGTGTGTTTCTGACCACTGTTTGTCTGACCACGGTGTTCCCGACCACTGTGTTTATGACCACTGTGTTTGTGACGACTGTGTTTCAGACGACTGTGTTTCTGACCACTGTGCTTCTATCCAGTGTGTTTCTGATCACTGTCTTTTTGACCAATGTGTTCCTGACCACTATGTTTGTGAGCACTGTGTTTCTTACTACTGTATTTCGGACCGCTGTGTTTCTGACCATTGTGTTTCTGACCAGTGTGATTCTGACCAGTGTGTTTCTGACCAGTGCATTTCTGACCACTGTGTTTCTGACCACTGTGTTTATGACCGCCGTGCTTGTGACAACTGTGTTTCTGACCCGTGTGTTTCTGACCAGTGTGTTTCTTGCCACTGTGTTTCTGACCATTGTGTTTCTGACCACTGTGTTTCTGACCAAAGTGTTCCTGACCAGTGTGTTTCTGACCACTGTGTTCCTGACCAGTGTGTTTCTGACCAGTGTGTTTATGACCACTGTATTTCTGTCCAGTGTGTTTCTCACCAGTGTATTTCTGACCACTATGTTTCTGACCAGTGTGTTTCTGACCAGTGTGTTTCTGACCACTGTGTTTCTGACCACTGTGTTTCTGACCATTGTTTTTCTGACCACTGTGTTTCTGACCACTGTGTGTCTGACCACTTTGTTTGTGACCATAGTGTTTCCGACCAGTGTGTTTCTGACCACTATGTTTCTTAGCAGTGTGTTTCTGACCACTGTGTTTCTGACCAGTGTGTTTCTGACCACTGTGTTTCTGACCACTGTGTTTCTGACAAGTGTGTTTCTGACCAATGTGTTTCTGACCACTGTGCTTATGACCACTGTGTTTCTGACCATAGTGTTTCTGACCACTGTGTTTCTAACCAGTGTGCTTCTGGCCAATGTGTTTCTGACCAGTGTGTTTCTGTACAGTGTGTTTCTGACCACTGTGTTTCTGACCACTGTGTTTATGACCACTGTGTTTCTGACCTATGTGTTTCTGACCGGTGTGTTTCTGACCACTCTATTTCTGACCAGTGTGTTTAAGACCACTGTGGTTCTGACAACTGTGTTTCTGACCAGTGTGTTTCTGACCAGTGTGTTTCTGACCAGTGTGTTTCTGACCAGTGATTTTCTTACCAGTGTGTTTCTGACAAGGGTGTTTCTGACCACTGTGTTTCTGACCCGTGCGTTTCTGACCACTGTGTTTATGACCACTGTGTTTCTGACCACTGTGTTTCTGACCACTGTGTTTCTGACCACTGTGTTTCTGACTAGTGTGTTTCTGACCAGTGTGTTTCTGACCAGTGAGTTTCTTACCAGTGTGTTTCTGACAAGGGTGTTTCTGACCACTGTGTTTCTGACCAGTGTGTTTCTGACCACTGTGTTTCTGACCACTGTGTTTCTGACCACTGTGTTTCTGACCACTGTGTTTCTGACCACTGTGTTTCTGACCACTGTGTTTCTGACCATTGTGTTTCTGACCACTGTGTTTCTGACTAGTGTGTTTCTGACCAGTGTGTTTCTGACCAGTGTGTTTCTGACCAGTGTGTTTCTGACCAGTGTGTTTCTGACCAGTGTTTTTCTGACCACTATGTTTCTGACCAGTATGTTTCTGACCACTGTGGTTCTGACCAGTGTGTTTATGACCGCTGTGTTTCTGACCACTATTTTTCTGACCACTGTGTTTCTGACCACAGTGTGTCTGACCACTTTGTTTCTGACCACAGTGTTTCCGACCAGTGTGTTTCTGACCACCGTGCTTCTGACCAGTGTGTTTCTGACCACCGTGTTTCTGACCAGTGTGTTTATGACCACTGTGTTTCCGACCACTTTGTTTCAGACAACTGTGTTTCTTACCAATGTGTTTCTGACCATTGTGCTAATGACCACTGTGTTTCTGACCACTGTGTTTTTAACCAGTGTGCTTCTGGCCAGTGTGTTTCTGAACAGTGTGTTTCTGTCCAGTGTGTTTCTCACCAGTGTGTTTCTGACCACTATGTTTCTGACCAGTGTGTCTCTGACCCCTGTGTTTATGACCAGTGTGTTTCTGACCAGCGTGTTTCTGATCACTGTGTTTCTGACCAGTGTGTTTCTGACCAGTGTGATTCTGACCACTCTATTCGGTCCACTGTGTTTTTCACCACTGTGTTTCTGACAATTGTTTTTCTGACCAGTGTGATTCTGACCAGTGTGTTTCTGACCAGTGTGTTTCTGACCAGTGTGTTTCTGACCAGTGTGTTTCTGACCAGTGTGTTTCTAACCACTGTGTTTCTGACCAGTTTGTTTCTGATCAAGTGTGTTTCTGACCATTGTGTTTCTGACAAGTGTGTTTCTGACCACTGTGTTGTTGACCTCTGTGTTTCTGACCAGTGTCTTTCTGACCACTGTATTTCTGATCATCGCGTTTCTGACCAGTGTGTTTCTGACCACTGTGTTTTTGACCAGTGTGCTTAGGACCAGGGTGTTTATGACCACTATGGTTTGCACCAGTGTGTTTCTGACAACTGTGTTTCTGAGCAGTGGGTTTCTGACCAGTGTGTTTCTGACCAGTGTGCTTATGAGCACTGTGTTCCTGACCAGTGTGGTTCTTACCGGTGTGATTCTGCCCAGTGTGTTTCTGCCCAGTGTGTTTCTGATCAGTGTGCTTCTGGCCACTGTGTTTCTGACCAGTGTGTTTCTGACCACAGTGTTTCTGACCAGTGTGTTTCTGACCAGTGTGTTTCTGACCAGTGTGTTTCTGACCACTGTGTTTCTGACCACGGTGTTTCTGACCACTGTGTTTCTCACCACTGTGTTTTGGACCAGTGTGTTTCTGACCACTGTGTTTCTGACCAGTGTGTTTCTGACCACTGTGTTTCTGACCACTGTGTTTCTGACCACCATGTTTCCGACCACTGTGTTTCTGACCGGTGTGTTTCAGACCACTGTATTTGTGACCACTGTGTTTATTACCACTGTGTTTCTGACGAGTGTGTTTTTATCCAGTGTGTTTCTGACCAGTGTGTTTATGACCACTGTGTTTCTGACCACTGTGTTTTTCACCAGTGTGTTTCTGACTAGTGTGTTTCTGACAACTGTGTTTCTGACCAGGGTGTTTCTGACCATTGTGTTTCTGCCCAGTGTGTTTATGACCACTCTATTTCTGACCACTGTGGGTTTGACCACTGTGTTTCTGACCGTTGTGCTTCTGGCCAGTGTGTTTCTGACAACTGTGTTTCTGACCACTGTGTTTCTGACCACTGTCTTTCTGACCAGTTTGTTTTTTATTACTGTGTTTCTGACCACTGTGTTTCTGACCACTGTGTTTCTGACCAGTGTGTTTCTAACCACTGTGTTTCTGACCACTGTGTTTCAGACCAGTGTGTTTCTGACCAGTGCGTTTCTGACCGCTGTGTTTCTGACCACTGTGTTTCTTACCTGTGTGTTTCTGACCAGTGTGATTCTGACCAGTGTGTTTCTGACCAGTGTGTTTCTGACCACTGTGTTTTTGACCCCTGTAGTCCTGACCAGTGTGTTCCTGACCAATGTGTTTCTGACTAGTGTGTTTCTGACCACTGTGATTCTGACCAGTGTTTCTATGACCAGTGCGTTTATGGCCACTGTGTTGATGACCGCTGTGTTTGTGACCAGTGTGTTTCTGACCAGTATGTCTCTGACCACAGTGTTTCTGACCAGTGTGTTTCTGACCGCTGTGTTTCTGGCCAGTTCGTTTCTGACTAGTGTGTTTCTGACTAGTGTGTTTCTGACCAGTGTGTTTCTGACCACTGTGTTTCAGACCAGTGTGTTTATGACCACTGTGATTCTGATCAGTGTGTTTATGACCAGTGGGTTTATGACCACTGTGTTTCTGACTACTGCGTTTCTGACCAGTGTGTTTCTGACCAGTGTGTTTCTGACCAGTGTGTTTGTGACGACTGTGTTTCTGACCAGTGTGTTTTTGACCACTGTGTTTATGACCAGTGTGTTTCTGACCACTGTGTTTCTGACCAGTGTCTTTCTGATTAGTGTGTTTCTGACCACTGTGTTTCCGGCCAGTGTGTTTCTGACCAGTGTGTTTCAGACCAATGTGTTTCTGACCATTGTTTGTCTGACCACGGTGTTTCTGACCACTGTGTTTATGACCACTGTGTTTGTGACGACTGTGTTTCTGACGACTGTGTTTCTGACCACTATGCTTCTGACCAGTGTGTTTCTGACCACTATGTTTTTGACCAATGTGTTCCTGGCCACTATGTTTCTGACCACTGTGTTTCTGACCACTGTGTTTCTGACCGATGTGTTGCTGACCGTTGTATTTCTGACCAGTGTGATTCTGACCAGTGTGTTTCTGACCAGTGCGTTTCTGACCACTGTGTTTCTGACCACTGTGTTTCTGACCGTTGTGCTTCTAACAACTGTGTTTCTGACCCGTGTGTTTCTGACCAGTGTGTTTCTGGCCACAGTGTTTCTGACCATTGTGTTTCTGACCACTGTGTTTCTGACCACAGTGTTTCTGACCAGTGTGTTTCTGACCACTGTGTCCCTGACCATTGTGTTTCTGACCAGTGTGTTTCTGACCACTGTGTTTCTGACCAGTGTGTTTCTGACCAGTGTGTTTCTTACCACTGTGTTTCTGACCATTGTGTTTCTGACCATTGTGTTTCCGATCACTGTGTTTCTGACAAGTGTGTTTCTGACCAATGTGTTTCTGACCATTGTGCTTATGACCACTGTGGTCCTGACCAGTATGTGTCTGACCACTGTGTTTCTGACCAGTGTGTTTCTGACCACTGTGTTTCTGACCA
>SZWC01000391.1:261331-275763 GCA_023375785.1 Penium margaritaceum
TGTGTTTCTGACCACTGTGTTTCTGACCAGTGTGTTTCTGACCACTGTGTTTCTGACCTGTGTGTTTCTGTCCGCAGTATTCCTGACCACCGTGTTTCTGACCAATGTGTTTATGACAACTGTGTTTGCAACCACTGTGTTTGTGATTAGTGTGTTTCTGACCACCGTGTTTCTGACCAGTGCGTTTCTGACCACTGTGATTCTGACCGCTGTGTTTCTGACCAGTGAATTTCTGATCACCATGTCTCGGACCAGTGTGTTTCTGACCATTGTGTTTCTGACCAGTGTAATTATGACCACTGTCTTTGTGACCAGTCTGTTTCTGACCACTGTGTTTCTGACAAGCGTGTGTCTGACCACTTTGTTTTTTACCCGTGTTACTGACCAGTGTGTTTCTGAGCAGTTTGTTTCTGACCACTGTGTTTCTGACCAGTGTGTTTCTTACCAGTGTGTTTCTGACCACTGTGTTTCTGACCAGTGTGTTTATGACCACTGTGATTCTGATCAGTGTGTTTATGACCAGTGTGTTTATGACCACTGTGTTTCCGACCACTGCATTTCTGACCAGTGTGTTTCTGACCAGTGTGTTTCTGACCATTGTGTTTCTGACCAATGTGTTCCTAATCACTTTATTTCTAACCAGTGTGTTGGTGACTATTTTGTTTCTGACCACGGTGTTTCTGAACACTGTGTTTTTGACTACCGTGTTTCAGACCAGTGTGTTTCTGACCAGTGTGTTTCTGACCACTGTGTGTCTGGCCACTGTGTTTCTGACCAGTGTGTTTCTGACCACTCTATTTCTGACCAGTGTGTTTTTGACCACTGTGTTTCAGACCATTGTGTTTCTGACTAGTATGTTTCTGACCAGTGTGTTTCTGACCAGTGTATTTCTGACCAGTGTGTTTCTGACCAGTGTGTTTCTGACCACTGTGTTTCTGACCAGTGTGTGTTTGACCAGTGCGTTTCTGACCTGTGTGTTTCTGACAACTGCGTTTCTGACCAGTGTGTTTATGACCACTGTGTTTATGACCACTCAGTTTCGGACCACTGTGTCTCGAACCACTGTGTTTCTGACCTCTGTGTTTTTGACCACTGTGTTTCTGACCACTGTGTTTCTAACCAGTGTGTTTCTGACCACTGTGTTTCTGACCACTGTGTTTCTGACCAGTTTGTTTCTGACCAGTGAGTTTGTGACATCTGTGTTTCTGGCCAGTGTGTTTATAACCACTGTGATTCTAATCAGTACGTTTATAACCAGTGTGTTTATGACCACTGTGTTTCTAACCACTGCGTTTCTGACCAATATGTTCCTAACCATTGTATCTCTCACCAGTGTGTTGGTGACTAGTGTGTTTCTGACCACTGTGTTTCTGAACAGTGTGTTTATGACCACTGTGTTTCTGACCAGTGTGTTTCTGACCAGTGTGTTTTTTACTACTGTGTGTCTGGCCACTCTGTTTCTGACTACTATGTTTATGACCACTAAGTTTGTGACGACTGTGTTTCTGACCACTGTGTTTCTGACCACTGTGTTTCTGACCAGTGTGTTTCTGACCAATATGTTCCTGACCACTATGTTGGTGACCACTGTGTTTCTGAAGCACACTGGTCAGAAACACATTGGTCAGAAACACACTGGTCAGAAAGACTGTGGTCAGAAACAAAGTGGTAAGAAACACAGTGGTCAGAAACACAGTGGTAAGAAACACAGTGGTAAGAATCAAAGTGGTCAGAAACACAGTGCCAGTGGCCAGACACAGTACTGGTCAGAAATACACTGGTCAGAAACACATTGATCAGACTTACTGGTTACAAACACAGTGGTAAAAAACACACTGGTCAGAAATACACTGGTCAGAAACACACTGGTCAGAAACACATTGGTCAGAAACACACTGGTAAGAAACATAGTGGTCAGAAACACACTGGTCAGAAACACACTGGTCAGAAACACATTGGTTATAAACACGTTGGTCAGAAACACACTGGTCAGAGGCACAGTGATCAGAAACACAGTGGACAGAACACACTGGTCAGAAACACACTGGTCAGAAACACAGTGGTCAGAAACACACTGGTCAGAAACACACTGGTCAGAAACACATTGGTTATAAACACGTTGGTCAGAAACACACTGGTCAGAGGCACAGTGATCAGAAACACAGTGGACAGAACACACTGGTCAGAAACAGACTGGTCAGACACCCAGTGGTTACAAACACAGTGGTCAAAAACACGGTGGTCGAAACACACTGCTTGAAAACACAGTGGTCATAGACACAGTGGTCAGAAACACAGTGGTCAGAAACACAGTGGTCAGACACACAGTGGTCAGAAACACAGTGGTCAAAGACACACTAGTCAGAAAAACAGTGGTCACAAACACAGTGGTCACAAACACACTGGTCAGAAACACAATGGACAGAAACACAGTGGTCAGAAACACAGTTTTCATAAACACAGTGGTCAGAAAGACACTGGTCATGAACACAATGGTCAGAAACACATTGGTAAGAAACACAGTGGTCAGAAACACATTGGTAAGAAACAGAGTGGTCAGACGCACACTTGTCGGAATCTCAGTGGTCAGAAACACAATTGTCAGAAACACACAGGTCAGAAACACAGTGGTCATAAAACCAGTTTTCATACACACAGTGGTCAGAAACACAGTGGTCAGAAACACAATGGTCAGAAACACACTGATCAGAAACACAGTGGTCAGAAACACAGTGGTCAGAAACACAATGGTCAGAAACACACTGATCAGGATTACAGTGGTCAGAAACACACTGGTCAGAAACACAGTCGTCAGAAACACACACGTCAGGAACACAGTGGTCAGAAACACACTGGTGCAAAACACAGGGGTCAGAAACACACCAGTCAGAAAAACAGTGGTCAGAAACACAATGGTCAGAAACACAGTGGTCAGAAATACAATGGTCAGAAACAAACTGGTGATAAACACACTGGTCAGAAACACAGTAGTCAGAAACACAGTGGTCAGAAACACAGTGGTCCGAAACACACTGATCAGAAACATAGTGGTCAGAGACATACTGGTCATAAACACACTTGTCAGAAACATGGTGGTCAGAAACACACTGTTCAGAAACACACTGGTCAGAAACACACTGGTCAGCAACCCAGTGGTCAGAAACAAAGTTGTAAGAAACACAGTGGTCAGAAACACAGTGGTAAGAAACACAGTGGTAAGAATCAAAGTGGTCAGAAACACAGTGCCAGTGGCCAGAACCTTACTGGTTACAAACACAGTGGTCAACAACACACTGGTCAGAAATACACTGGTCAGAAACACACTGCTCAGAAACACATTGGTCAGAAACACACTGGTAAGAAACATAGTGGTCAGAGACACACTGGTCAGAAACACACTGGTCAGAAACACATTGGTTATAAACACGTTGGTCAGAAACACACTGGTCAGAGGCACAGTGATCAGAAACACAGTGGACAGAACACACTGGTCAGAAACACACTGGTCAGAAACACATTGGTTATAAACACGTTGGTCAGAAACACACTGGTCAGAGGCACAGTGATCAGAAACACAGTGGACAGAACACACTGGTCAGAAACACACTGGTCAGACACCAAGTGGTTACAAACACAGTGGTCAAAAACACTGTGGTCAAAACACACTGCTTGAAAACACAGTGGTCATAGACACAGTGGTCAGAAACACAGTGGTCAGAAACACAGTGGTCAGACACACAGTGGTCAGAAACACAGTGGTCAAAGACACACTAGTCAGAAAAACAGTGGTCTCAAACACAGTGGTCAGAAACACACTGGTCAGAAACACACTGGACAGAAACACAGTGGTCAGAAACACAGTTTTCATAAACACAGTGGTCAGAAAGACACTGGTCATGAACACAATGGTCAGAAACACATTGGTAAGAAACACAGTGGTCAGAAACACATTGGTAAGAAACACAGTGGTCAGACGCACACTTGTCGGAATCGCAGTGGTCAGAAACACAATTGTCAGAAACACACAGGTCAGAAACACAGTGGTCATAAAACCAGTTTTCATACACACAGTGGTCAGAAACACAGTGGTCAGAAACACAATGGTCAGAAACACAGTGGTCAGAAACACAGTGGTCAGAAACACAATGGTCAGAAACACACTGATCAGGATTACAGTGGTCAGAAACACACTGGTCAGAAACACAGTCGTCAGAAACACACACGTCAGAAACACAGTGGTCACAAACACACTGGTACAAAACACAAGGGTCAGAAACACACCAGTCAGAAAAACAGTGGTCAGAAACACAATGGTCAGAAACACAGTGGTCAGAAATACAATGGTCAGAAACACACTGGTGATAAACACACTGGTCAGAAACACAGTAGTCAGAAACACAGTGGTCAGAAACACAGTGGTCAGAAACACGGTGGTCCGAAACACACTGATCAGAAACACAGTGGTCAGAGACATACTGGTCAGAAACACACTGGTCAGAAACATAGTTGTCAGAAACACACTGGTCAGAAACACAGTAGTCAGAAACACAGTTGTCAGAAAATCACTGGTCAGAAACACACTGATCAGAAACATAGTGGTAAAAAACACAGTAGTCAGAAACACAGTGGTCAGAAACACACTGGTCACAATCACAGTGGTTGGAAACACACTGGTCAGAAAGAAACACACTGGTCAGAAACACACTGGTTATAAACACAGTGGTCAGAAACACGCTGGTCATAAACACAGTGGTCAGAAACAGAATGGTCAGAGACACACTGGTCAGAAACACACTGGTCAGGAACACAGTGGTCAGAAACAGAGCGGTCGGAGACACACTGGTCAGAAACACAGTGTTCAGAAACACAGTGGTCAGAAACACAGTGGTCAGAAACACAGTGGTAAGAAAGAATCTGGTCAGAAATTCACTGGTCAGAAACACAGTGGTAAGAAACACACTGGTCAGAAACATAGTGGTCATAAACACAGTGGTCAGAAACACACTGGTGAGAAACACCGTAATAGAAAAGACATGGTCAGAAACACAGTGGTCAGAAACACACTGCTCAGAAACGCAGTTGTCGGAAACCGAGTGGTATAAAACACGGTGGTCAGAAACACACTGGTGAGAAACACACTAGTCAGAAGCACATTTGTCAGAAACACAGTGGTCAGAAACACACTGGTTAGCAACACAGTGGTCAGAAACACAGTGGTCGGAGACACACTGGTCAAAAACACGGTGGTCAGAAACACAGTGGTCAGAAACACAGTGGTCAGAAACACAGTGGTCAGAAACACAGTGGTCAGAAACACAGTGGTCAGAAACAGAGTGGTCAGAAACACAGTGGTAAGAATCACAGTGGTCAGAAACTCAGAGGTCAGAAACACAGTGGTGAGAATGACAGTGGTCAGAAACACAGTGGTCAGAAACACAGTGGTCAGAAACAGAGTGGTCAGAAACACAGTGGTAAGAATCACAGTGGTCAGAAACTCAGAGGTCAGAAACACAGTGGTGAGAATGACAGTGGTCAGAAACACGCTGGTCAGAAACACAGTGGTCAGAACAACAGTGGTCAGAAACACACTGGTGAGAAACATATTGGTAAAAAACACACTGGTTAGAAACAAACTAGTCAGAAGCACACCGGTCATAAACACACTGGTCGGAAACACAGTGGCTATAAAGACAATGGCCAGATACACAGTGGTCAGAAACACAGTAGTCAGAAACACACTGGTCAGAAACACACTGGTCAGAAACACAGTGGTCAAAAACATAGTGATCAGAAACACAGTGGTCAGAAACACACTGGTCCGAGGCACAGTGGTCAGAAACACTGTTGTAACAAACACAGTGGTCAGAAACACACCGGTCAGAAATGCAGTGGTCAGAAACACAGTGGTCAGAAACACAGTGGTCAGAAACACACTGGTCAGAAACACACTGGTCAGAATAACACTGGTCAGAAACACAGTGGTTAGAAACACACTGGTCAGAAACACAGTGGTCACAAATACACTGGTCAGAAACACAGTGGTCAGGAACACAGTGGTCAGAAACACAGTGGTCAGAAACATACTGGTCAGAAACACAGTGGTCTAAAAACAGTAGTCGGAGACACGCTGGTCAGATAAACAGTGGTCAGAAACACACAGGTCAGAAACAGACTGGTGAGAAACACCGTGGTCAGAAACACGCTGTACATAAACACGGTGGTCAGAAACACACAAGTCAGAAACACAGTGGTTTTAAACACAGTGGTCAGAAACACAGTGGTCAGAAACACATTGGCCAGAAACACACTGGTCAGAAACACACTGTTCATGAACACATTGGTCAGGACCACACTGGTCAGAAACACACTGGTCAGGAACACAGTGGTCAGGACCACACTGGTCAGAAAGACAGTGGTTAGGAACACAATGGTCAGGAACACAGTGGTCAGAAACACAGCGGTTTGAAACACAGTGGTCAGAAACACAGTGGTCAGAAACACACTAGTCAGAAAAACATTGGTCTGAAACACAGTGGTCAGAAACAAACTGGTCAGAAATACAGTGGTCAGAAACACACTGGTCAGAAAGACAGTGGTCAGAAACACACTGGTCAGAATCAGTGTGGTCAGAAACTCACTGGTCAGAAACACAGTGGTCGGAAACACACTGGTTAGAAACACACTGGTCGGAGACACACTGGACAGAAACACAGTGGTCATACACACAATGGTCGGAAACACACTGGTCAGAAAAACACTGGTGAGAAACACATTGGTCAGAAACACAGTGTTCAGAAACACACTGGCCAGAAACACACTGGTCAGAAACACACTGGTCAGAAACACAGTGGTCAGAAACACACTGGTGAGAAAAACGGTGGTCAGAAACACAGTGGTCAGGAACACACTGGTCAGAAACACATTAGTCAGAAACACGGCGGTCAGAAACACAGTGGTCAGAAACACACTGGTCAGAAACACAATGTTCAAAAACACACTGGTTAGAAGCACACTGGTCAGAAACACAGTGGGCAGAAAGCACAGTGGTCAGACACACAGTGGTCAGAAACACACCGGTCAGAAACAGAGTTGTCAGAATCATAGTGGTCAGAAACACAGTGGTCAGAAATACACTGGTCAGAGGCACAGTGGTCAGAAACACAGTAGTCGGAAAAACACTGGCCAGAAACACTGTGGTCAAAAACACAGTGGTAAGAAACACACTGTTCAGAAACGCAGTGGTCAGAAACACAGTGGTCAGAAACACAGTGGTCAGAAACAAGCTGGTCAGAAACACACTGGTCAGAAACAAAGTGGTCAGAAACACACTGGTCAGAAACACGGTGGTTAGAAACACGGTGGTCAGAAACATAGTGGTTAGAAACACATTGGTCAGAAACACAGTGGTCAGTAACACACTGGTCACAAACACAATGGTCAGAAACACAGTGGTCAGAAACACAGTTTTCAGAAACACACTGGTCCGAAACACATTGGTCATAAACACACTGATCAGAAACACAGTGGTCAGAAGCACACTGGTCAGAAACACACTGGTCAGAAACACACTGGTCAGAAACACACTGGTCACAAACACACTGGTCAGAAACACACTTGTCAGTAACACACAGGTCAGAAACACAGTGGTCAGAAACACATTTGTCAGAAACACGGTGGTCAGAGACACACTAGTCATAAACACACTTGTCAGAAACACAAATTTGAGAAACACACTGGCCAGACACACAGTGGTCAGAAACACACTGGTCAGAAACACGGTGGTCAGAAAAACAGTGGTCAGAAACACACTTGTCAGAAACACAGTGGTCAGAAACACACTGTTCAGAAACCCTGTGGTCAGAAACACAGTGGTCAGAAACACATTGGTCAGAAACACAGTGGTCAGAAAGACTGTGGTCTGAAACACAGTGGTCAGAAGCACGGTTTTCAGAAACACAGTGGTCACAAACATAGTGGTCAGAATCACAGTGGTCAGAAACACAGTGCTCAGAAACACAGTGGAGAGAAAAACAGTGGTCTGAAACACACTGGTCAGAAACACAGTGGTCGGAAACACACTGGTCAGAAACACACTGGTCCGAAACACACTGGTCAGATTCATATTGGTCAGAAACACACTAGTCAGAAACACACTGGTCAGAAACACAACGGTCAGAAATATACTGGTAAGAAACACACTGGTCAGAAACACACTGGTTAGAAACACAGTGATCAGAAACACAGTGGTCAGAAACATAGTGGTCAGAAACACACTGGTCGGAAACACAGCGGTCAGAAACACAGTGGTCATAAACACAGTGGTCAGAAGCACAATGGTCAGAAACACAGTAGTCAGAAAGACAGTGGTCAGAAACACAGTGGTCAGAAACACAGTGGTCGGAAACACATTGGTCAGAAACACAATGGCGAGAAACACACTGGTGAGAAACACTATGGTATGAAACACAGTGGTCAGAAACACAGAGGTCAGAAACACACCGGTCAGGAACACAGTGGTCGGAAACACACTGGTCAGAAACACAGTGGTCAGAAACACAATGGTAAGAAACACAGTGGTCAGAAACACACTAGTCCGAAACAGAGTGGTCAGAAGCACGCTGGTCAGAAACACAGTGGTCAGAAACACAGTGGTCTGAAACACACTGGTCAGAAACACACTGGTCAGAAATTCACCGGTCAGAAACACATTGGTCATAAACACATTGGTCAGAAACACAGTGGTCAGAAACACAGTGGTCGGAGCACAGTGGTCAGAAACATAGTGGTCAGAAACACACTGGTCAGAAACACACTGGTCAAAGACACAGTGTTCAGAAACACAGTGGTCAGAAGCACACTGGTCAGAGACACAGTGGTCAGAAACACAGTTGTCAGAAAAACAGTGGTCAGAAACACACGGGACAGAAATACACTTGTCATTAACACAGTGGCCAGAAACACAGTGGACAGAAACACAGTGGTCATAAGCACACTGGTCAGAAACACAGTGGTCAGAAACACAGTGGTCAGAAACACAGTGGTCATAAACACAGTGGTCAGAAAAACAGTGGTCAGAAACACACTGGTCACGAACACAGTGGTCAGAAACATAGTGGTCTGAAACACAGTGGTCTGAAACACAGTGATCAGAAACACATTGCTCAGAAACACACTGGTCAGAAACACACCGTTCAGGGGCACATTGGCCAGAAACACAGTGGTCAAAAACACATTGGTCAGAAACACTGTGGTCAGACACACAGTGGTTAGAAACACACTAGTCAGAAACGCAGTGGTCAGAAACACTGTGGTCAGAAAGCCACAGGTCAGAAACACAGTGGTCAGAAACACAGTGGTCAGATACACAGTGGTCAGAAACACAGTGGTCACAAACACATTGGTCAGAAACACAGTAATCAGAAACACAGTGGTCAGAAACACAGTGGTCGGAAACACAGTGGTCAGAAACACAGTGGTCATAAACACAGTGGTCAGAAACACAGTGGTCAGAGATACATTGGTCAGGAACATAGTGGTCAGAAACACAGTGGTCAGAAACACAGTGGTCGGAAACACAGTGGTCAGAAACACAGTGGTCATAAACACAGTGGTCAGAAACACAGTGGTCAGAAACACATTGGTCAGAATCAAAGAGGTCAGAAACACAGTGGTCAGAAACACAGTGGTCAGATACACAGTGGTCAGAAACACAGTGGTCACAAACACATTGGTCAGAAACACAGTAATCAGAAACACAGTGGTCAGAAACACAGTGGTCGGAAACACACTGGTCAGAAACACACTGGTCATAAACACAATAGTCAGAAACACATTGGTCAGAAACACGGTGGTCAGAAACACATTGGTCAGAATCAAAGAGGTCAGAAATACAGAGGTCAGAAACACAGTGGTCAGAGATACATTGGTCAGGAACATAGTGGTCAGAAACACAGTGGTCAGAAACACAGTGGTCAGAAACACGGTGATCAGAAACACAGTGGTAAGATACGGAGTGGTCAGAATCAAAGTGGTTAGAAACACAGTGGGAACAAACAAAGTGGTCAGAATCACAGTGGTCAGAAACACACTGGTCAGAAACACAGTTGTCAGAAACACACTGGTCAGAAACACACTGGTCAGAAACAGACTGGTCCAAACAAAAGTGTTGAGAAACGCACTGGTCAGAGACACACTGGTCAGAAACACAGTGGTCAGAAACATACTGGTCAGAAACACGTTGGTCAGAAACACAGTGGTTAACAAGACACTGATCAGAGACACTGTGGTCAGAAAAACAGTGGTCAGAAACACGGTGGTCAGAAACACAGTGCTCAGAAACACACTGGTCAGAAACAAACCGGTCAGGGGCACATTGGTCAGAAACACAGTGGTCAGAAACACATTGGTCAGAAACACTGTGGTCAGACACACAGTGGTCAGAAACGCAGTGGTCAGAAACAGTGTGGTCAGAAACCCACTGGTCAGAAACACAGTGGTGAGAAACACAGTGGTCAGATACACAGTGGTCAGAAACACAGTGGTCACAAACACATTGATCATAAACACAGTGGTCAGAAACACAATGGTCAGAAACACAGCGGTTGGAAACACACTGGTCAGAAACACACTAGTAAGAAACACAGTGTTCAGAAAGACATTGGTCAGAAACACAGTGGTCAGAAACACATTGGTCAGAAACAAAGTGGTCAGAAACACAGTGGTCAGAAACACACCGGTCAGCAACACAGTGGTCAGAAACACAGTGGTCAGAAACAAAGTGGTCAGAAACACAGTGGTCAGGAACACAGTGGTCAGAAACACAGTGGTCAGAAACACAGTGGCCAGAAACATGGTGGTCAGAAACACAGTGGTCAGATACGCAGTGGTCAGAATCAAAGTGGTTGGAAACACAGGGGGAAGAAACACAGTGGTGAGAATCACAATTGTCAGAAACACACTGTCAGAAACACAGTGCTCAGAAACGCAGTGGTCAGTCACACAGTGGTCAGAAACACACTGGTCAGAAACACACTGGTCAGAAACACACTGGTCAGAATAACACTGGTCAGAAACACAGTGGTTAGAAACACAGTGGTCAGCAACACAGTGGTCACAAACACACAGGTCAGAAACATAGTGGTCAGAGACACAGTGGTCAGAAACACAGCGGTCAGAAACACACTGTTCAGAAACACAGTGGTCAGAAACACGATGGTCGGAGACACGCTGGTCAGATAAACAGTGGTCAGAAACACACAGGTCAGAAACACAGTGGTCAGAAACGCAGTGTCCATATACACAGTGGTCATAATCACACTGGTCAGAAACACAGTGGTTGGAAACACAGTGATCAGAAACACAGTGGTCAGAAACACATTGGTCAGAAACACACTGGTCAAAAACACACTGTTCAGGAACACATTGGTCAGGACCACACTGGTCAGAAACACACTGGTCAGGAACACAGTGGTCAGGACCACACTGGTCATAAAGACAGTGGTCAGGAACACAATGGTCAGGAACACAATGGTCAGAAACACATCGGTTTGAAACACAGTGGTCAGAAACACAGTGGTCAGAGAACACACTAGTCAGAAGAATATTGGTCTGAAACACAGTGGTCAGGAACAAACTGGTCAGAAACACAGTGGTCAGAAACACACTGGTCAGAAACACAATGGTCAGAAACACACTGGTCAGAATCACTGTGGCCAGAAACACACTGGTCAGAAACACAGTAGTCGGAAAAATACTGGCCGGAAACACTGTGGTCAGAAACACAGTGGTAAGAAACACACTGGTCAGAAACGCAGTGGTCAGAAACACAGTGGTCAGAAACACAGTGGTCAGAAACACGCTGGTCAGAAACACACTGGTCAGAAACAAAGTGGTCAGAAACACACTGGTCAGAAACACGGTGGTTAGAAACACGGTGGTCAGAAACATAGTGGTTAGAAACACATTGGTCAGAAACACAGTGGTCAGTAACACACTGGTCACAAACACAGTGGTCAGAAACACAGTGGTCAGAAACATAGTTGTCAGAAACACACTGGTCCGAAACACATTGGTCATAAACACACTGATCAGAAACACAGTGGTCAGAAGCACACTGTTCAGAAACACACTGGTCAGAAACACACTGGTCAGAAACACACTGGTCACAAACACACTGGTCACAAACACACTAGTCAGTAACACACAGGTCAGAAACACAGTGGTCAGAAACACATTGGTCATAAACACGGTGGTCAGAAACACACATTTGAGAAACACACTGGCCAGACACACAATGGTCAGAAACACACTGGTAAGAAACACGGTGGTCAGAAAAACAGTGGTCAGAAACACACTGGTCAGAAACACAGTGGTCAGAAACACACTGTTCAGAAACCCTGTGGTCAGGAACACATTGGTCAGAAACACAGTGGTCACAAACAAAGTGGTCAGAATCACAGTGGTCAGAAACACAGTGCTCAGAAACACAGTGGAGAGAAACACAGTGGTCTGAAACACAGTGGTCTGAAACAGTGGTCAGAAACACTCTGGTCAGAAACACACTGGTCCGAAACACACTGATCAGATTCATATTGGTCAGAAACACACTAGTCAGAAACACACTGGTCAGAAACACAACGGTCAGAAACATACTGGTAAGAAACACACTGGTCAGAAACACACTGGTTAGAAACACAGTGATCAGAAACATAGTGGTCAGAAGCACAGTGGTCAGAAACACAGTGGTCAGAAACACAGTGGTCAGAAACACACTGGTCGGAAACACAGCGGTCAGAAACACAGTGGTCAGAAACACAGTGGTCAGAAGCACAATGGTCAGAAACACAGTAGTCAGAAAGACAGTGGTCAGAAACACTGTGGTCAGAAACACAGTGGTCGGAAACACATTGGTTAGAAACACAGTGGCGAGAAACACACTGGTGAGAAACACTATGGTATGAAACACAGTGGTCAGAAACACAGAGGTCAGAAACACACTGGTCAGGAACACAGTGGTCGAAAACACACTGGTCAGAAACACAGTGGTCAGAAACACAATGGTAAGAAACACAGTGGTCAGAAACACACTAGTCCGAAACAGAGTGGTCAGAAGCACGCTGGTCGAAACATAGTGGTCATAAACACAGTGGTCTGGAACACACTGGTCAGAAACACACTGGTCAGAAATTCACCGGTCAGAAACACATTGGTCATAAACACATTGGTCAGAAACACAGTGGTCAGAAACACAGTGGTCGGAGCACAGTGGTCAGAAACACAGTGGTCGGAAACACACTGGTCAGAAACACACTGGTCAAAGACACAGTGTTCAGAAACACAGTGGTCAGAAGCACACTGGTCAGAGACACACTGGTCAAAGACACACTGGTCAGAATCACAGTGGTCACAAACATTGTGGTCGGAAACACACTGGTCAGAAACACAGTGGTGAGAAACACACTGGTAAGAAACACAGTGGTCAGAAATACACTGGTCAGAAACACACTGGTTTGAAACACACTGGTCAGAAACACGGTGGTCAGAAACTCACAGGTCAGAAAGACAGCTGTCAGAAACACACTGGTCAGAAACATAGGGGTCAGAAACACAGTGGTCAGAGTCACAGTGGTCAGAAACACACTGGTCAGAAACAAAGTGGTCAGAAACACACTGGTCAGAAACACAGTGGTAAGAAAAACACCGGTCAGAAACACACTGTTCCTAAACACAGTGGTCAGAAAGACAATAGTCAGAAGCACAGTGGTCAGAAACACAGTGGTCAGAAACACAGTTGTCAGAAAAACAGTGGTCAGAAATACACTGGACATAATACACTTGTCAGAAACACAGTGGCCAGAAACACAGTGGACAGAAACACAGTGGTCATAAGCACACTGGTCGGAAACACAGTGGTCAGAAACACAGTGGTCAGAAACACAGTGGTCATAAACACAGTGGTCAGAAACACAGTGGTCAGAAACACAGTGGTCAGGAATACAGTGGTCAGAAACATAGTGGTCAGAAATACAGTGGTCAGAAACACAATGTTCAGAAACACAGTGGTCAGAAACACAGTGGTCTGAAACACAGTGATCAGAAACACATTGCTCAGAAACACACTGGTCAGAAACACACCGGTCAGGGGCACATTGGCCAGAAACACAGTGGTCAATAACACATTGGTCAGAAACACTGTGGTCAGACACACATTGGTTAGAAACACACTGGTCAGAAACGCAGTGGTCAGAAACACTGTGGTAAGAAAGCCACAGGTCAGAAACACAGTGGTCAGAAATACAGTGGTCAGATACACAGTGGTCAGAAACACAGTGGTCACAAACACATTGGTCAGAAACACAGTAATCAGAAACACAGTGGTCAGAAACACAGTGGTCAGAAACACACTGGTCAGAAACACACTGGTCAGAAACACA
>SZWC01000391.1:283798-301477 GCA_023375785.1 Penium margaritaceum
GCCGATGATCGCCTAAGGCGATGGTGCCGTCGTGAGGGAACGGACTCGGGGTCGTACCACCTTCTAAAAAGGGGTAGAGCTTAATCCCATTGGACTTCGAGGGTCTTATCCAACATGGACAGAGCTGATCCTCGTCCCCTAGTCCGCCACGTGTGCGTACCCTACCTGAAGAAGCCGATGGAGCCGATGGAGCAGATGGAGCCGTCCGATGGTCGTGTCCCTGTTGTACCTGTGCGCCCTGCAAGACCACGCGCTAGTCGGTCTTGGAAGCGTGCCTTAGAACCAGAAGTGTGGGCCCATAACCCTTTGTCAATGCGCCGGATAGCAACGGTCTAGAAAACGGGTCCCGACATGGGAGGCCGCCAACCGCTCTTGGTATTGCAACCAAGATAACATATCACCCTCGAACGAGGGATCCACACTTTAGGTTCGTTTGGTTTGCAACCTCACGAAGTCCGCATGTTGGTCTTTAGTGTCTACCTTTGGTTGGACACTCTGTGAGGAGTCTCAAAGGCAAGAACTGTAAATGGATGCATGCAAGGTACAGGCTTTTATACTTGCAGAGCTTNCGTCCTTAGACCGCCAAGTGTCATCCTCAAGCCAAGCTTTTAGTAAGCTTCATAGAAGCTTCCTGTCCAGGTTTTGGCCACAACAAAATGTGGCCGTCGCGGGGTTTGAACCTGCGATCTCTCGTCTGAGACTCCGGTGCCTATTCAACCATGCCAAAAAGGTATGGTTCATATGATGAGCCACAGGGGACATACCCATTATGGGCAGTGCATTCCTGGCCCATCTCAAAACAGACCAAGGGGACGTACTCCACAGAGCAGTGCATGCCTTGTCTGTATGTGTAGCTAGCCAGCTAGGCAGTGGACAAGGTGCATACTATTTCAACAGTTGGAAACACAGTGATCAGAAACACAGTGGTCAGAAACACATTGGTCAGAAACACACTGGTCAAAAACACACTGTTCAGGAACACATTGGTCAGGACCACACTGGTCAGAAACACACTGGTCAGGAACACAGTGGTCAGGACCACACTGGTCAGAAAGACAGTGGTCAGGAACACAATGGTCAGGAACACAATGGTCAGACACACATTGGTTTGAAACACAGTGGTCAGAAACACAGTGGTCAGAGAACACACTAGTCAGAAGAACATTGGTCTGAAACACAGTGGTCAGGAATAAACTGGTTAGAAACACAGTGGTCAGAAACACACTGGTCATAAACACAGTGGGCAGAAACACACTGGTCAAAATCACTGTGGTCAGAAACACACTGGTCAGAAACACAGTGGACGGAAACACACTGGTCAGAAACACACTGGTCGGAGACACACTGGTCAGAAACACAGTGGTCATACACACATTGGTCATAAACACACTGGTCAGAAAAACACTGTTCAGAAACACATTGGTCAGAAACACACTGGTCAGAAACACCCTGGTCAGAAACACACTGGTCAGAAACACACTGGTCAGAAACACGGTGGTAAGAAACACGGTGGTCAGAAACACGGTGGTCAGAAACACAGTGGTCAGGAACACACTGGTCAGAAACACATTGGTCGGAAACACAATGGTCAGAAACACAGTGGTCAGAAACACACTGGTCATAAACACACTGTTCAGAAACAAACTGGTTAGAAACACACTGGTCAGAAACACAGTGGTCAGAAAACACAGTGGTCGGACACACAGTGGTCAGAAACACACCGGTCGGAAACAGAGTGGTCAGAACATAGTGGTCAGAAACACACCGGTCAGAAATACACTGGTCAGAGGCACAGTGGTCAGAAACACAGTGGTCAGAAAAACACTGGCCAGAAACACTGTGGTCAGAAACACAGTGGTAAGAAAAACACTTGTCAGAAACGCAGTGGTCAGAAACACAGTGGTCAGAAACACAGTGGTCAGAAACACGCTAGTCAGAAACACACTGGTCAGAAACACAGTGGTAAGAAACAAGCTGGTCAGAAACACGGTGGTTAGAAACACAGTGGTCAGAAACACAGTGGTTAGAAACATATTGGTCAGAAACACAGTGGTCAGTAACACACTGGTCAAAAACACAGTGGTCAGAAACACAGTGGTCAGAAACACAGTGGTCAGAAACACAGTTTTCAGAAAGACACTGGTCCGAAACACAGTGGTCATAAACACACTGATCAGAAACACAGTGGTCAGAAACACACTGGTCAGAAACACACGGGTCAGAAACACGGTGGTCAGAAACACACTGGTTAGAAACACATTGGTCAGAAACACATTTTTCAGTAACACAGGTCAGAAACACAGTGGTTAGAAACACACTGGTCAGAAACACGGTGGTCAGAAACACACTGGTGATAAACACACTGGTCAGAAACACACTTTTGAGAAACACACTGGCCAGACACACAGTGGTCAGAAACACACTGGTCAGAAACACAGTGGTCAGAAACACAGTGGTCAGAAACACCCTGGTCAGAAACACAGTGGTCAGAAACACACAGTTCAGAAACATTGTGGTCAGAAACACAGTGGTCAGAAACACACTGGTCAGAAACACAGGGGTCAAAACACAGAGGTCAGAAACACACTGGTCAGGAACACACTGGTCAGAATCACAGTAGTCAGAAACACAGTGGTCAGAAACACCCTGGTCAGAAACACATTGGTCAAAAAGACAGTGGTCAGAAACACAGTGGTCAGAAACACACTGGTCTGAAAAACATTGGTCATAAACACGTCGGTCAGAAACACAGTTGTCAGAAACACAGTGGTCAGGAACACAGTGGTTTGAAACACACTGGTCAGAAACACAGTGGTCAGAAACACAGTGGTCAGAAACACAGTGGTCAAGAACACACCGGCCAGGTGTACAGTGGTCAGAAACACACTGGTCCGAAACACACTGGTCAGAAACACAGTGGTCAGAAACACAGTGGTCAGAAACACAGTGGTCACAAAAACACTGGTCAGAAACACAGTGTTCAGAAACACACTGGTCAGAAACACAGTGGTCAGAAACACAGTGGTCAAGAACACACCGGCCAGGTGTACAGTGGTCAGAAACACACTGGTCCGAAACACACTGGTCAGAAACACAGTGGTCAGAAACACAGTGGTCAGAAACACAGTGGTCACAAAAACACTGGTCAGAAACACACTGGTCAGAAAAACAGTGGTCAGAAACACAGCGGTCAGAAACACAGTGGTTAGAAACACAGTGGTCAGAAACACACTGGTCAGAAACACAGTGGTCAGAAGCACACTGGTCAGAATCACACTGTTTAGACACACACTGGTCAAAAACAGGCTGGTTAGAAACACACCGGTCAGAAACACATTGGTCCGAAACACACTGGTCAGAAACACAGTGGTTAGAAACACATTGGTCAGAAACACACTGGTCTGAAACACACTGGTCAGAAACACACTGGTCAGACACGAAGTGGTCAGAAACACAGTGGTCATAAACACAGTGGTCAGAAACACGGTGGTCAGAAACACACTGGTCAGAAACACAGTGGTCCGAAACACTGTGCTTAGAAACGCACTGGTCAGAAACGCACTGGTCAGAAACACAGTGGTCAGAAACACAGTGGTCAGAAACACACTGGTCAGAAACACACTGGTCTGAAACACAGTGGTCAGAAACACAGTGGTCAGAATCACAGTTGTCACAAACACAGTGGCCAAAAACACATTGGTCAGAAACACATTGGTCTGAACCGCAGTGGTCAGAAACACACTGTTCAGAAACATGTTGGTCAGAAACATACTCGTCGGAAACACAGTGGTCAGAAAGACGGTGGTGAGAAACACACTGGTCAGAAACACACTGGTCAGAAACACAGTGGTCAAAAACACAGTGGTCAGAAACACAGTGGTCATAAACACAGTGGTCAGACACACGGTGGCCAGAAACACACTGGTCAGAAACAGAGTAGTCAGAAACACATTGGTCAGAAACACAGTGGTTAGAACCGCAGTGGTCAGAAACACACTGGTCAGAAACACAGTGGTCAGAAACAATGTGGTCAGAAAGACACTGGCCAGAAACACAGTGGTCATAAACGAAGTGGTCATAAACACACTGGTCGGAAACACAGTGGTCAGAGATGCACCGGTCAGACACACAGTGGTCGGAAACACACCGGTCAAAAAAACACTGGTCAGAAACACACTGGTCGAAAACACAGTGGTCAGAAACACACTGGTCGGAGACACGGTGGTTAGAAACACACTGGTCAGAAAGACACTGGTCAGAAAAACAGTGGTCGGAAAGACACTGGTCAGAAACACAGTGGTCAGAAACACGGTGGTCAGAAACACATTGGTCAGAACACAGTGGTCAGAAACACACTGGTCAGAAACACAGTTGTCAGAAACACGGTGGTCAGAAACACAGTGGTCAGAAACACAGTAGTCAGAAACAGAGTGGTCAGAAACACAGTGGTCAGAAACACACTGGTCAGAAACACAGTGGTCAGAAGCACACTTGTCAGAAATACACTGGTCTGAAACACCGCGTTCAGAAACACAGTGGTCAGAAACACAGTGGTCAGAAACACACTGGTCAGAAACACGGGTCGGAAACACGGTGGTCAGAAACTCAGTGGTCATAAACACAGTGGTCAGAAACACAGTGATCAGAAACACACTCGTTAGAAACACATATGTCAAAAAGACAGTGGCCAGAAACACAGTGGTCAGAAATACACTGGTCTGAAACACACTTGTCAGAAACACGTTGGTCAGAAACACAGTGGTCAGAAACACAGTGGTCAGGAACACAGTGGTCATAAACAAACTAGTCAGAAACACAGTTGTCAGAAACACAGTGGTCAGAAACACAGTCGTCAGGAACACACTGGCCAGGTAAACGGTGGTCAGAAACACACTGGTCAGAAACACAGTGGTAAGAAACACAGTGGTCAGACACACTGTGGTCATAGAAACACTGGCCGGAAACACATTGGTCAGGAACACAGTGGTCAACAACGGAGAGGTCACAAACACAGTGGTCAGCAACACACTGGTTTGAAACACATTGGTCAGAAACACACTGGTCAGAAACACACTGTTTAGAAACGCGGTGGACAGAAACACAGTGGTCAGAAAGAACCTGGTCAGAAACACAGTGGTCAGAAACACAGTGGCCAGAAACACAGTAGTCAGAGACGCACTGGTCAGAAACACACAGGTGAGAAACACAGTGGTCAGAAACACACTGGTCAGAAACAAAGTGGTCAGAAACACGGAAGTAAGAAACACAGTGGTCAGAAACGCACTCGTTAGAAACACAGTAGTCTGAAACACTGTGGTCTGAAACACAGTGGTAAAAAAACAGACTAGTCAAATACACACTGGCCAGAGACAAAGTGGTCAGAAACTCACTGGTCAGAAACACAGTGGTCAGAAACATACTGGTCAGAACACAGTGGTCAGAAACGCACTGGTCAGAAAGTCACTGGTAAAGAACACAGTGGTCAGAAACACACTGGTCAGAAACACAGTGGTCAGAAACACAGTAGTCAGAAACACACTGGTCAGAACACAGTGGTCAGAAACACAGTTTTAACAAACACGGTGGTCAGAAACACAGTGGTCAGAAACACAGTGGTTAGAAACAGATTGGTCAGAAACAGACTGGTCAGGAACACAGTGGTCAGAAGCACACTGGTCAGAAATACACTGGTCTGAAGCACCGTGGTCAGAAACACAGTGGTCAGAAACACACTGGTCAGAAAGACAGGGGTCAGAAAGACAGAGATCAGAAACACACTGGTCAGGAACACACTGGTCAGAAGCACAGTGGTCAGAAACACAGTGGTCAGAAACACACTGGTCAGAAACACATTGGACAAAAAACAGAGTGGTCGTAAACGAAGTGGTCATAAACACATTGCTCGGAAACACAGTGGTCAGAGAGGCACTGGTCAGACACACAGTGGTCGGAAACACACCGGTCAAAAAAACACTGGTCAGAAACACAGTGGTCAGAAGCACACTGGTCAGAAACACACTGGTCGGAGACACGGTGGTCAGAAACACACTGGTCAGAAAGACACTGGTCAGAAAACCAGTGGTCAGAAAGACACTGGTCAGAAACGCGGTGGTCATAAACACAGTGGTCAGAAACACAGCGGTCAGAAACACGGTGGTTAGAAACACACTGGTCAGAAACACAGTGGTCTGAAACACAGTGGTCAGAAACACAGTGCTTAGAAACGCAGTGGTCAGAAACGCACTAGTCAGAAACACAGTGGTCAGAAACACAGTGGTCAGAAACACACTGGTCAGAAACACACTGGTCAGAAACACACTGGTCAGAAACACACTGGTCAGAAACACAGTGGTGAAAACACAGTGGTCAGAAACACAGTGGTCACAAACACACTGGCTTAAAACACATTGGTCAGAAACACATTGGTCAGAACCGCAGTGGTCAGAAACACACTGTTCAGAAACACGCTGACCAGAAACATACTGGTCAGAAACACGGTGGTCAGAAACACGGTGGTGAGAAACACACTGGTCTGAAACACACTGGTCAGAAACAAAGTGGTGAAAAACACAGTGGTGAGAAACACAGTGGTCATAAACACAGTGGTCAGAAACACGGTGGTCAGAAACACACTGGTCAGAAACAGAGTGGTCAGAAACACAGTGGTCAGAAACACGGTGTTTAGAAATGCAGTGGTCAGAAACGCACTGGTCATAAACACAGTGGTCTGAAAAACACTGGTCAGAAGCACAGTGGTCAGAAACACAGTGGTCATAAACAATGTGGTCAGAAAGACACTGGCCAGAAACACAGTGGTCATAAATGAAGTGGTCATAAACACATTGGTCGGAAACACAGTGGTCAGAGACGCACTGGTCAGACACACAGTGGTCGGAAACACACCGGTCAAAAAAACACTGGTCAGAAACACACTGGTCAGAAACACAGTGGTCAGAAACACACTGGTCAGAAACACACTGGTCGGAGTCACGGTGGTCAGAAACACACTGGTCAGAAAGACACTGGTCAGAAAAACAGTGGTCAGAAGGACACTGGTCAGAAACACGGTGGTCAGAAACACAGTGGTCAGAAACACACTGGTCAGAACACAGTGGTGAGAAACCCACTGGTCAGAAACACAGTTTTCAGATACACGGTGGTCAGAAACACAGTGGTCAGAAACACAGTAGTCAGAAATAGAGTGGTCAGAAACACGGTGGTCAGAAATACACTGGTCAGAAACACAGTGATCATAAGCACACTGGTCAGAAATACACTGGTCTGAAACACCATGTTCAGAAACACAGTGGTCAGAAACACAGTGGTCAGAAACACACTCGTCAGAAGCACGGGTCGGAAAAACAGTGGTCAGAAACACAGTGGTCATAAACACAGTGGTCAGAAACACAGTGGTCAGAAACACACTGGTCATAAACACGTTGGTCCAAAAGACAGTGGCCAGAAACACAGTGGTCAGAAACACACTGGTGTGAATCACACTAGTCAGAAACACGTTGGTCAGAAACACAGTGGTCAGAAACACAGTGGTCAGGAAGACAGTGGTCAGAAACACCCTAGTCAGAAACACAGTGGTCTGAAACACAGTGGTCAAAAACACAGTCGTCAAGAACACACTGGCCAGGTGCACAGTGGTCGGAAACACACTGGTCAGAATCACAGTGGTTAGAATGACAGTGGTCAGACACACTGTGGTCATAAAAACACCAGCCGGAAACACATTGGTCAAGAAGACAGTGGTCAGCAACACAGTGGTCCCGAACACAGTGGTCAGCAACACACTGGTTTGAAACTCATTGATCAGAAACACACTGGTCAGAAACATACTGTTCAGAAACACGTTGGACAGAAACACAGTGGACAGAAACACAATGGTCAGAAACACAGTGGTCCGATAGACACTGGTCAGAAAGACGGTGGTCAGAAACACATTGGTAAGAAACACAGTGGTCAGAAACACAGTGGTCAGAAACACACTGGTCAGAAACACGGTGGTCAGAAACACAGTGGTCAGAATAACAGTGGTCAGAAACACACCGGTTAGAAACACATTGGTCAGAAACACAGTGGTCAGAGACGCAGTGCTGAGAAACACAGCGGTTTGAAACACAGTGGTCAGAAACACAATGGTCAGAAACACAGTGGTCCGAAACACACTGGTCAGAAACACACTGGTCAGAAACAATGTGGTCAGAAACACAGTGGTCACTAACACACTGGCCAGAAACACAGTGGTCACAAGCACATTGGTCAGGCCCGCAGTGGTCAGAAACACACTGGTCAGAAACACAGTGGTCAGAAACACAGTGGTCAGAAACACAGTGGTCAGAAACACGGTGGTCAGAAACACGGTGGTCAGAAACACAATGGTCAGAAACACACTGGTCAGAAACACACTGGTCAGAAACACACTGGTCCGAAATACAATGGTCAGAAACACAGTGGTCAAAAACACAATGGTCAGAAACACAATGGTCAGAAACGCACTCGTTAGAAACGCAGTAGTCCGAAGCACTGTGGTCTGAAACACAGTGGTCAAAAACAGACTAGTCAAATACACACTGGACAGAAACACAGTGGTCAGAAACACACTGGTCAGAAACACAGTGGTCAGAAACACACTGGTCAGAAACACAGTGGTCACAAACACACTGGTCAGAAAAACACTGGTCGGAGACACAGTTTTCAGAAACACGGTGGTCAGAAACACAGTGGTCAGAAACACAGTGGTTAGAAACAGATTGGTCAGAAACATACTGGTCAGGAACACAGTGGTCAGAAGCACACTGGTCAGCAATACACTGGTCTGAAACACCTTTGTCAGAAACACAGTGGTCAGAAACACACTGGTCAGAAACACAGGGGTCAGAAACACAGAGGTCAGAAACACACTGGTCAGGAACACAGTGGTCAGAAGCACAGTGGTCAGAAACATGGTGGTCAGAAACACACTGGTCAGAAACACATTGGTCAACAAGACAGTGGTCAGAAACACAGTGGTCAGAAACACACTGGTCTGAAACACACTGGTCATAAACACGTCGGTCAGAAACACAGTTGTCAGAAACATAGTGGTCAGGAACACAGTGGTCAGAAACACACTGGTCAGAAACACAGTGGTCAGAAACACAGTGGTCATGAACACACCGGCCAGGTGCACAGTGGTCAGGAACACACTGGTCAGAAACACATTTATCAGAAACACTCTGGTCAGAAACACAATGGTCAGAAACACAGTGGTCATAAAAACACTAGCCATAAACACATTGGTCAGGGACACAGTGGTCAGAAACACAGTGGTCAGAAACACAGTGGTCAGCAACATACTGGTCAGAAACAATGTGGTCATAAAAACACTGGTCAGAAACACAGTGGTCAGAAACACAGTGTTCAGAAACACGGTGGTCAGAAAAACAATGGTCTGAAAGACACTGGTCAGAAACACAGTGGTCAGAAACACAGTGGTCACAAATTCAGTGGTCAGAGCCGCACTGGTCAGAAACACACTGGTCAGAAACACAGTTGTCAGAAACACTCTGGTCAGAAACACGGTTGTCAGAAACACACTGGTCAGAAACACACTGGCTAGAAACACAGTGGTCAGAAACACACTGGTCAGAAGCACACTGGTCAGAAACACAGTGGTCAGAAACACTGTGGTCAGAAACACAGTGGTCAGAAACACAGTGGTCAGAAACACAGTGGTCACCAACACAATGGTCAGCAACACAGTGTTCAGAAACACACTGGTCAGAAACACAGTTGTTAGATAGACACTGGTCAGAAACACACTGTTCAGAAGCACAGTGGTAAGAAACAATGTGGTCAGAACACAGTGGTGAGAAACACACTGGTCAGAAACACACTGGTCAGAAACACAGTGGTCAGACACACAGTGGTCAGAAACACAGTGGTCAGAAACACACCGGTTAGAAACACAGTGGTCAGACACACAGTGGTCAGAAACACAGTGGCCAGAAACACAGTGGTCAGAAACACAGTGGTCCGAAACACAGTGGTCAGAAAAACAGTGGTCAGAAACACAGTTGTCAGAAACAAACTGGTCAGAAACACATTGGTCAAAAAGATGGTGGCCAGAAACACAGTGGTCAGAAAAACACTGGTCTGAAACACACTGGTCAGAAACACGTTGGTCAGAAACACAGTTGTCAGAAACACAGTGGTCAAGAACACACTGGTCAGAAACACAGTGGTCAGAAATACAGTGGTCAGACACACAGTGGTCAGGAACACACCAGCCAGGTGCACAGTCATCAGAGACACAGTGGTTAGAAACACACTCGTCAGAAACACAGTGGTCAAAAACACAGTGGTCAGAAACACAGTGGTCAGACACACAGTGGTCATAAAAACGCTGGCCAGAAACACATTGGTCAGAAACACAGGGGTCTGAAACACAGTGGTCAGAAACACAGTGGTCAGCAATACACTGGTCAGAAACACAGTGGTCAGAAACACACTTGTCGGAAGCACACTGGTCAGAAACACAGTGGTCAGAAACACAGTGGTCAGACACACAGTGGTGAGAAAGACACTGGTCAGAAACACAGTGGTCAGAAACACAGTGGATAGAAACACAGTGGTCAGAGACGCACTGGTCAGAAACACACTGGTCAGAAACACGATGCTCAGTAACACACTGGTCAGAAACACAGTGGTCAGAAACACACTGGTCAGAAACACACGGGTTAGAAACACACTGGTCAGAAGCACACTGGTCAGAAACACAATGGTCAGAAACACTGTGGTCAGAAACACTGTGGTCAGAAACACAGTGGTCAGAAACACAGTGGTCAGAAACACGGTGGTCATCAACACAATGGTCCCCAACACAGTGGTCAGAAACAAACTGGTCAGAAACACAGTGGTCAGATAGACACTGGTCAGAAACACAGTGGTCAGAAACACAGTGGTCAGAAACACACTGGTCAGAAAGACACTGGTCAGAAACACAGTGGTCAGAAACACAGTGGATAGAAACACAGTGGTCAGAAACGCACTGGTCAGAAACACACTGGTCAGAAACACAATGGTCAGAAACACTGTGGTCAGAAACACAGTGGTCAGAAACACAGTGGTCAGAAACACGGTGGTCATCAACACAATGGTCCCCAACACAGTGGTCAGAAACAAACTGGTCAGAAACACAGTGGTCAGATAGACACTGGTCAGAAACACAGTGGTCAGAAACACAGTGGTCAGAAACACACTGGTCAGAAATACAGTGGTCAGAAACACACTGGTCAGAAACACAGTTGTCAGAAACACACTGGTCAGAAACACACTGGTTAGAAACACAGTGGTCGGAAACAAACTGGTCAGAAACACAGTGGTCAGAAACACGGTGGTCAGAAACACAGTGGTCACAAACACACTGGCCGGAAACACAGTGGTCAGAAACACATTGGTCAGAACCGCAGTGGTCAGAAACACACTGGTCAGACACACAGTGGTCAGAAACACGGTGGTCAGAAACACGGTGGTCAGAAACACAATGGTCATAAAGACACTGGTCAGAAACACACTGGTCAGAAACACACCGGTCAGAAACACACTGGTCAGAAACACACCGGTCAGAAACACAGTGGTCAGAAACACAGTGTTCAGAAACGCACTCGTTAGAAACACAGTGGTCAGAAACACAGTTGTAAAAAACACAGTGGTCAAAAACACACTGGTCAAATACACACTCGCCAGAAACACAGTGGTTAGAAACACACTAGTAAGAAACACAGTGGTCAGAAACACACTGGTCAAAAACACACTCGTCAGAAACACAATGGTCATAAACATAATGGTCAGAAACACAGTGGTCAGAAACACAGTGGTCAGCACCACATTGGTCAGAAACACAGTGGTCAGAAGCACAGTCGTCAGAAAGACACTGGTCAGAAACACAGTGGTAAGAAACACAGGGGTAAAAAACAGTGTGGTCAGAAACACACTGGTCAGAAAACACAGTGGTCAGAAATACACAGGTCAGAAACACAGTGGTCAGAAACACACTGGTCAGAATCACACTATTTAGAAAGACACTGGTAAAAAACACACTGGTCAGAAACACACTGGTCAGCAACACAGTGGTCCGAAACACACTGGTCAGAAACACATTAGTCAGAAACACACTGGTCAGAAACACAGTGGGTAGAAACACAGTGGTCAGAAACACACTGGTCAGAAACACAGTGGTCAGAAACACACTGGTCACAAACACACTGGTTTGAAACATGCTGGTTAGAAACACACTGGTCAGAAACACACTGGTCAGAAACCCAGTGGTTGGAAACACAGTGGTCAGCAACACATTGTTTAGAGACACAGTGGTCAGAAACACACTGGTCAGGAACATAGTGGTCAGAAACACACTGGTCAGAGACACAGTGGTCAGAAACACAGTGGTTGTAAAAGCAGTGGTCAGAATTACTGTGGTCAGAAACAAACTGGCCAGAAACGCAATGGTCAGAAACACACTGGTCAGAAACACAGTGGTCAGAAACACACTGGTCAGAAATCCACTGGTCAGGAACATTGTGGTCAGAAACACTCTGGTCAGAAACACAATGGTCAGAAACACACCGGTCAGAAACACACCGGTAAGAAACACAGTGGTCAGAAACACAGTGGTCAGAAACACATTGGTCAGAAACACAGTGGTCAGAAACACACTGGTCAGAAACACAGTGGTTAGAACACACAGTGGTGAGAGACACTGTGGTCAGAAACACAGTGGTCAGAAACACACCGGTCAGAAACACGTTGGTCAGAAACACACTGGTCCGAAACACACTGGTCCGGAACACACTGGTCAGAAACACAGTGGTCAGAAACACAGTGGTCAGAAACACAGTGGTCAGAAACACACTGGTCAGAGACACACTGGTCAGAAAAACAGTGGTCACAAACACACTGGTCAGAAACACAGCAGTCAGAAACACCGTGGTTACAAACACAGTGGTCAGAAACACACTGGTCATAAACACAGTGGTCAGAAGCACACTGGTCAGAATCACACTGTCTAGAAACACACTGGTCAAAAACACACTGGTCAGAAACACACTTGTCAGAAACACAGTGGTCCGAAACACACTGGTCAGAAACACAGTGGTCAGAAACACCCTGGTCAGAAACACACTGGTTAGAAACACACTGGTCAGAAACACGCTGGTCAGAAACACACTGGTCAGAAACACACTGGTCAGAAACACAGTGGTCAGAAACACACTGGTCAGAAACACACTGGTCAGCAACACCTTGTTCAGAAACACAGTGGTCAGAAACACACTGGTCGGAAACACTATTGTCAGAAACACAGTGGTCAGAAACACACTGGCCAGAAACACAGTGGTCAGAGACACAGCGGTCAGAATCGCAGTGGTCAGAAACACACTGGTCAGAAACACAGTGGTCAGAAACACCGTGGTCAGAAACACAGTGGTCAGAAACACACTGGCCAGAAACACAGTGGTCAGAAACACACTGGTCAGAAACACACTGGTCAGAAACACGCTGGTCAGAAACACACTGGTCAGAAACACACTGGTCAGAAACACAGTGGTCAGAAACACACTGGTCAGAAACACACTGGTCAGCAACACCTTGTTCAGAAACACAGTGGTCAGAAACACACTGGTCAGAAACACAGTGGTCACAAACACACTGGCCAGAAACACAGTGGTCAGAGACACAGCGGTCAGAATCGCAGTGGTCAGAAACACACTGGTCAGAAACACACTGGTCAGAAACACAGTGGTCAGAAACACACTGGTCCAAAACACAGTGGTCATAAACACACTGGTTAGAATCACACTGGTTAGAAACACACTGGTCAGAAACACACTGGTCAAAAACACACTGGTCAGAAGCACAGTGGTCCAAAACATAGTGGTCAGAAACACACTCGTCAGAAATACAGTGGTCAGAAACACAGTGGTCAGAAACACATTGGTCAGAAACACAGTGGTCAGAAACACACTGGTCAGAAACACACTGATTGGAAACACACTGGTCAGAAACACAGTGGTAGGAAACACACTGGTTAGAAACACAGTGATCACAAGCACACTTGTCAGAATATCACTGGTCAGAAACACAGTGGTCAGAAACACACTGGTCAGAAATACACTGGTTAGAAACACACTGGTCAGAAACACACTGGTCAGAACCACACTGGTCAGAGGCACACTGGTCAGAAACGCATTGGTCAGAAACATACTGGTCAGAAACACGTTGTTCAGAAACACACTGGTCAGAAACACACTGGTCAGAAACACAGTGGTCAGAAACACTCTGGTCAGAAACATGATGATCAGAAACACACCGGTCAGAAACACACTGGTCAGAAAGACAGTGGTCAGAAACACATTGGTGAGAAACACAGTAGTCAGAAACACACTGGTCAGAAACACGGTGGTCAGAACACACAGTGGTCAGACACACTGTGGTCAGAAACACAGTGGTCAGAAAGACACCGGTCAGACACATACTGGTCAGAAACACACTGGTCGGAAACACACTGGTCGGAAACACAGTGGTCAGAAACACAGTGGTCAGAAACACAGTGGTCAGAAATACAGTGATCTGAGACACACTAGTCAGGAAAACAGTGGTCAGAAACACAGCGGTCAGAAACACACTGGTTAGAAACTCAGTGGTCAGAAACACACTGGTCAGAAACACAGTGGTTAGGAACACACTGGTCAGAAACACAGTGGTCAGAAACAAGGTGGTCAGAGATACAGTGGTAACAAACACACTGGCCAGAAACACAGTGGTCAGAAACACATTGGTCGGAACCGCAGTGGTCATAAACACACTGGTCGGAAACACACTGTTCAGAAACATAGTGGTCAGAAACACAGTGGTCGGAACACATTGGTCAGAGATAAAGTGGTCAGAAACACAGTGGTCAAAAACACAGTGGTCAAAGCACACTGGTCAGAAACACACTGGTCAGAAACACAGTAGTCAGAAACACGCTGGTCAGAAACGCACTGGTTAGAAACACAGTGGTCAGAAACACATTGGTCAGAAACACACTGGTTAGAAACACACTGGTCAGACACAAACTGGTCAGAAACACACTGGTCAAATACACAGTGGCCGGAAACACACTGGTCAGAAACACAGTGGTCAGAAAGGCAGTGGTCAGCAACACATTGGTCAGTAACACAGTAGTAAGAAATACATTGGTCAGAAACACAGTGGTCAGGAAGACACTGGTCAGAAACACAGTGGTCAAAAACAAAGTGGTCACAAACACTGTGGTCAGAAACACAGTGGTCAGAAACACACTGGTCAGAAACACAGTGGGCAGAAACATACTGGTCAGAAACACAGTGGTCAGAAACACAATAGTCAGAAACACAGTGGTAAGAAACACAGTGGTCAGCAACACATTGGTCAGAAACACAGTGGTCAGAAACACACTCGTCAGAAACACAGTGGTCATAAAGACACTGTTTGGACGCACAGTGGTCAGAAACACGGTGGTCAGAAACACACTGGTGGGAAACACACTGGTCGGAAACACAGTGGTCAGAAACACAGTGGTCGAAAACACAACAGTCACAAACACAGGGGTCAGAGACAAACTGGTCAGAAACACTGTGGTCATAAAGACACTGGTCAGAAACACAGTGGTCAGAAACACAGTGGTCAGAAACACATTGGTCAGAACCACAGTGGTCAGAAACACACTGGTCAGAAACACACTGGTCGGAAACACAGTGGTAACAAACACACTTGTCAGAAAGACACTAGTCAGAAACACGGTGGTCAGAAACACAGCGGTGAGAAACATACTGGTCAGAACACAGTGGTCAGAAACACACTGGTCAGAAACACACTGGTCAGAAACACAGTGGTCAGAAACACGGTGGTCAGAAACACGGTGGACAGAAAGACAGTGGTCAGAAACAGAGTGGTCAGAAACACACTGGTCAGAAACACACTGGTCAGAAACACACTGGTCAGAAACACACTGGTCAGAAACACACTAGTCAGAAGCACAGTGGTCAGAAACACGCTGGTCAGAAACACATGGGTCAGAAACACGGTGGTCAGAAACACAGTGGTCAGAAACACACCGGTCGGAAACAAAGTGGTCAGAAGCGCAGTGATCAGAACCACAAAGGTCAGAAACACATTGGTAAAGATTACAGTGGCCAAAAACACAGTGGTCAGAAACACACTGGTCAGAAACACACAGGTCAGAATCACAGTGGTCAGAAACACAGTGGACACAAACACACTGGTCAGAAACACATTGGTCAAGAACACACTGGTCAGAAGCAGAATGGTCAGAAACAAAGTGGTCAGAAACACAGTGGTCAGAAACACAGTGGTCAGAAACACAGTGGTCAGAAACACACTGGTCAGAAACACATGGGTCAGAAACACTGTGGTCAGAAACACAGTGCTGAGAGACACACTGGCCAGAAACACAGTGGTCAGAAACACAGTGATCAGAAACACAATGGTCCGAAACACAGTGGTCAACAACACACTGGTCAGAAATATAGTTGTCAGAAACACACTGGAAAGAAACACACTGGTGAGAAACACAGTGGTCAGAAATGCATTGGTCAGAAACACAGTCGGCAGAAACGCACTGGTCAGACCACAGTTGTCAGAAACACAGTGTTCAGAAACACGGTGGTCAGAAATACACGGGTTGGAAACACACTGGTCAGAAACACAGTGGTCAGAAACACACTGTTCAGAAACACTGTGGTCAGAAACACACTGGTCAGAAACACACTGGTTAGAGACACAGTGGTCACAAACACACTGGTCACAAACACACTGGTCACAAACACGGTGGTCAGAAACACAGTGGTCAGAAACACAGTGGTCAGAGACACAGTGGTCAGAAACAAACTGGTCAGAAGCAGACTGGTCAGAAACTCAGTGGTCAGAAACACAGTGGTCAGAAACACAGTGGTCAGAAACACACCGGTCAGAAACACAGTGGTCATAAACACAGTGGTCAGAAACACAGTGGTCAGAAACACACCGGCAAGAAACATAGTGGTCAGGAACACAGTTGTCAGAAAAACAGTGGTCAGAAACACAGTGGTCTGCAACAAACTGGTCAGAAGCACAGTTGTCAGAAACACACTGGTCAGAAACACAGTGGTCAGCAACACATCGGTCAGAAATACAGTGGTAAGAAACACACTGATCAGAAACACAGTGGTAAGAAAGACACCGGTCAGAAACACAGTGGTCAGAAACACAGTGGTCAGACACACTGGTCAGAAACACACTGGTCAGAAACAAACTGGTCAGGAATACAGTGGTAAGAAACACACTGGCTAGAAACACTCTGGTCGAAAACACAGTGGCCAGAAACACACTGGTCAGAAAGACACTGGTCAGAAACACAGTGGTGAGAAAGACACTGGTGAGAAACAGAGTGGTCAGAAACAAAGTGGTCAGAAACACACTGGTCATAACACAGTGGTCAGAAACACACTGGTCATAAATACACTGGTCAGAAACACAGTTGTCAGAAACACGTTGGTCAGAAACACAGTGGTCAGAAACACGGTGGTCAGAAACACAGTGGTCAGAAACACACTGGTCAGAAACACACTGGTCAGAAACACACTGGTCAGAAACACAGTGGTCAGAAACACA
>SZWC01000391.1:329829-348363 GCA_023375785.1 Penium margaritaceum
AGAAACACACTGGTTAGAAACACACTGGTCAGAAACACAGTGGTCAGAAACACACTGGTTAGAAACACAATGGTCAGAAACACAGTGGTCAGAAACACACTGGTCAGAAACACACTGGTTAGAAACACACTGGTCAGACACAAACTGGTCAGAAACACACTGGTCATAATCACAGTGGTTCGAAACACACTGGTCAGAAACACAGTGGTCAGAAACACTGTGGTCAGAAACACAGTGGTCAAAAACACACTGGTCAGAAACACAGTGGTTAGAAACACACTGGTCAGAAACACAGTGGTCAGAAATACACTGGTCAGAAACACGCTGGTGAGAAACACACTGGTCAGAAACACACTGGTCAGAAACACACCGGTCAGAAATACACTGGTCAATAACAAAGTAGTCAGAAACACAATGGTCAGAAACACAGTGGTAAGAAACACAGTGGTCAGCAACATATTGGTCAGAAACACAGTGGTCAGAAACACACTCGTCAGAAACACAGTGGTCAGAAAGACACTGTTTGGAAACTCATTGGTCAGAAACACGGTGGTAAGAAACACACTGGTCGGAAACACACTGGTCAGAAACACAGTGGTCAGAAACACAGGTGTCGAAAACACACCGGTCACAAACACAGGGGTCAGAGACACACTGGTCAGAGACACTGTGGTCAGAAAGACACTGGTCGGAAACACAGTGGTCAGAAACACAGTGGTCAGAAACACATTGGTCAGAACCACAGTGGTATGAAACGCACTGGTCAGAAACACAGTGGTCAGAAACACACTGGTCAGAAAAACACTGGTCAGAAACACACTGGTTAGAAACAAAGTGGTCAGACAGACACTGGTCAGAAACACGGTGGTCAGAAACACAGTGGTGAGAAACATATTGGTCAGAACACAGTGGTCAGAAACACACTGGTCACAAACACATTGGTCAGAAACACAGTTTTCAGAAACACGGTGGTCAGAAACACGGTGGACAGAAACACAGTGGTCAGAAACAGAGTGGTCAGAAACACACTGGTCAGAAACACACTGGTCAGAAACACACTTGTCAGAAGAACACTGGTCAGAAACACACTGGTCAGAAGCACATTGGTCAGAAACACGCTGGTTAGAAACACATGGGTCAGAAACACGGTGGTCAGAAACACAGTGGTCAGAAACACACCGGTCGGAAACAAAGTGGTCAGAAGCGCAGTGATCAGAACCACACAGGTCAGAAACACATTGGCAAAGATTACAGTGACCAAAAACACAGTGGTCAGAAACACACTGGTCAGAAACACACAGGTCAGAAACACGGTGGTCAGAAACACAGTGTTCACAAACACACTGGTCAGAAACACATTGGTCAGAAACACACTGGTCAGAAACAGACTGGTCAGAAATACAGTGGTCAGAAACACAGTGGTCAGAAACACAGTGGTCAGAAACACAGTGGTGAGAAACACACCGGTCAGAAGCACATTGGTCAGAAACACAGTGGTCAGAAACACAGTGGTGAGAGACACACTGGCCAGTAACAGTGGTCAGGAACACAGTTGTCAGAAACACAGTGGTCCGAAACACAGTGGTCAGCATCACACTGGTCAGAAATACAGTGGTCAGAAACACACTGGACAAAAACACACTGGTCAGAAACACAGTGGTCAGAAACACATTGGTCAGAAACACAGTCGTCAGAAACGCACTGGTCAGACCACAGTTGTCAGAAACACAGTGTTCAGAAAAACAGTGGTCAGAAACACACACGTTGGAAACACACTGGTCAGAAACACGGTGGTCAGAAACACACTGGTCATAACACAGTGGTCAGAAACACACTAATCAGAAACACACTGGTTAGAGACACAGTGGTCACAAACACACTGGTCAGAAACACACTGGTCAGAAACACGGTGGTCAGAAACACAGTGGTCAGAAACACAGTGGTCAGAAACACAGTGGTCAGAAACAAACTGGTCAGAAGCAGACTGGTCAGAAACTCAGTGGTCAGAAACACAGTGGTCAGAAACACAGTGGTCAGAAATACAGTGGTTGGAAACACACTGGTCAGAAGCACAGTGGCCAGAAACACAGTGGTCAGAAACACGGTGGTCAGAAACACACCGGCCAGAAACATAGTGGTCAGGAACACAGTTGTCAGAAAAAAAGTGGTCAGAAACACAGTGGTCTGCAACACACTGGTCAGAAACACAGTTGTCAGAAACACACTGGTCAGAAACACAGTGGTCAGAAATACAGTGGTCAGCAACACATCGGTCAGAAATACAGTGGTCAGAAACACGCTGGTCAGAAACACAGTGGTCAGAAAGACACCGGTCAGAAACACAGTGGTAAAAAAAACAGTGGTCAGAAACACACTGGTAAGAAACACACTGGTCAGAAACACACTTGTCAGGAATACAGTGGTAAGAAACACACTGGCTAGAAACATTATGGTCGGAAACACAGTGGTCAGAAACACACTGGTCAGAAAGACACTGGTCAGAAACACAGTGGTGAGAGAGACACTGGTCAGAACAGAGTGGTCAGAAACAAAGTGGTCAGAAACACACTGGTCATAACACAGTGGTCAGAAACACACTGGTCATAAACACACTGGTCAGAAACACAGTTGTCAGAAACACGGTGGTCAGAAACACGGTGGTCAGAAACACGGTGGTCAGAAACACAGTGGTCAGAAACACACTGGTCAGAAACACACTGGTCCGAAACACACTGATCAGAAACACGGTGGTCAGAAACACAGTGGTCAGAAACACACTAGTTAGAAACACTGTGGTCAGAAACACACTGGTCAGAAACAAAGTAGTCAGAAACACAATGGTCAGAAACACAGTGGTAAGAAACACAGTGGTCAGCAACACATTGGTCAGAAACACAGTGGTCAGAAACACACTGGTCAGAAACACACTAGTTAGAAACACTGTGGTCAGAAACACACTGGTCAGAAACAAAGTAGTCAGAAACACAATGGTCAGAAACACAGTGGTAAGAAACACAGTGGTCAGCAACACATTGGTCAGAAACACAGTGGTCAGAAACACACTCGTCAGAAACACAGTTGTCAGAAAGACACTGTTTGGAAACACAGTGGTCGGAACACGGTGGTCAGAAACACACTGGTCGGAAACATACTGGTCAGAAACACAATGGTCAGAAACACAGTGGTCAAAAACACACTGGTCACAAACACAGGGGTCAGAAACACACTGGTCAGAAACACTGTGGTTAGAAAGACACTGGTCAGAAACACAATGGTCATAAACACAGTGGTCAGAAACACATTGGTCAGAACCACAGTGGTCATAAACGCACTGGTCAGAAACACAGTGGTCAGAAAGACACTGGTCAGAAAAACACTGGTCAGAAACACACCGGTTAGAAACAAAGTGGTCATACACACACTGGTTGGAAACACACTGGTCGGAAACGTTGTGGTAAGAAACACACTGGTCAGAAAGACACTGGTCAGAAACACGGTGGTCAGAAACACAGTGGTGAGAAACATACTGGTCAGAACAAAGTGGTCTGAAACACACTAGTCAGAAACACAGTTGTCAGAAACACGGTGGTCAGAAACACGGTGGACAGAAACACAGTGGTCAGAAACACCGTGGTCAGAAACACACTGGTCAGAAACACACTGGTCAGGAACATACTGGTCAGAAGCACACTGATAAGAAACACACTGGTCAGAAGCACAGTGGTCAGAAACACGCTGGTCAGAAACACATGGATCAGAAACACAGTGGTCAGAGACACAGTGGTCAGAAACACACCGGTCAGAAACAAAGTGGTCAGAACCGCAGTGATCAGAACCACAAAGGTCAGAAACACATTGGTAAAAATTACAGTGGCCAAAAACACAGTGGTCAGAAACACGCTGGTCAGAAACACACAGGTCAGAAACACGGTGGTCAGAAACACAGTGGTCAGAAACACAGTGGTCAGAAACACATTGGTCAGAAACACACTGGTCTGAAACAGACTGGTCAGAAATACAGTGGTCAGAAACACAGTGGTCAGAAACAGATTGGTCGGAAACACAGTGGTCAGAAACACGATGGTGAGAGACACACTGGCCAGAAACACAGTGGTCAGGAACACAGTGGTCAGAAACAAAGTGTTAAGAAACACAGTGGTCAGCAACACACTGGTCAGAAATACAGTGGTCAGAAACACACTGGACAGAAATACACTGGTCAGAAACACAGTGGTCAGAAACACATTGGTCAGAAACACAGTCGTCAGAAACACACTGGTCAGACCACAGTTGTCAGAAACACAGTGTTCAGAAACACAGTGGTTTGAAACACACTGGTTGGAAACACACTGGTCAGAAACACGGTGGTCAGAAACTCACTGGTCATAAACACAGTGGTCAAAAACACACTGGTCAGAAACACACTGGTCAGAAACACGGTGGTCAGAAACACGGTGGTCAGAAACACAGTAGTCAGAAACCCAGTGGTCAGAAACACACTGGTCAGAAGCAGACTCGTGAAAACATAGTGGTCAGAAACACAGTGGTCAGAAACACAGTGGTCAGAAACACACCGGTCAGAAACAGAGTGGTCAGAAACACAGTGGTCAGAAACACGGTGGTCAGAAACACACCGGCCAGAAACAAAGTGGTCAGGAACACAGTTGTCGGAAAAACAGTGGTCAGAAACACAGTGGTCAGCAACACACTGGACAGAAACACAGTTGTCAAAAACACACTGGTCAGAAACACACTGGTCAGAAACACAGTGGTCAGAAACACACTGGTCAGACACACAGTGGTCAGAAACACAGTGGTCAGCAACACATTGGTCAGAAATACAGTGGTCAGAAACACGCTGGTTAGAAACACAGTGGTCAGAAAGACACCGGTCAGAAACACAGTGGTCAGAAAGACACTGGTCAGAAACACACTGGTCAGAAACACACTGGTCAGAAATACAGTGGTCAGAAACACACTGGCCAGAAACACACCGGTCGGAAACACAGTCGTCAGAAACACACTGGTCAGAAAGACACTGGTCAGAAACGCAGTGGTCAGAAAGACACTGGTCAGAAACAGAGTGGTCAGAAATACATTGGTCAGAAACACACTGGTCAGAACACAGTGGTCAGAAATACACTGGTCATAAACACACTGGTCAGAAACACAGTTGTCAGAAACACGGTGGTCTGAAACACAGTGGTCAGAAACACAGTGGTCAGAAACACACTCGTCAGAATCACACTGGTCCGAAACACACTTGTCAGAAACATGGTGGTCAGAAACAGAGTGGTCAGAAACACACTAGTCAGAAACACAGCGGTCAGAAACACACCGGTCAAAAACACAGTGGTAAGAAACACAGTGGTCAGCAGCACATTGGTCAGAAACACAGTGGTCAGAAACACACTCGTCAGATACACAGTGGTCAGAAAGACACTGTTTGGAAACAATGTGGTCGGAAACACGGTGGTCAGAAACACACTGGTCGGAAACACACTGGTCAGAAACACAGTGGTCAGAAACACAGTGGTCGAAAACACACTGGTCACAAACACAGGGGTCAGAAACACACTGGTCAGAAACACCGTGGTCAGAAACGCAGTGGTCAGAAACACAGTGGTCAGAAACACATTGGTCAGAACCACACTGGTCAGAAACGCACTGGTCAGAAACACAGTGGTCAGAAACACACTGGTCAGAAAAACACTGGTCAGAAGCACACTGGTTAGAAACACGAGTCACAAATGGTCAGAGGGAGAGACAATGGTTTGGGAACCCTATGCATGGACTAGGAAGGACAAATCACTTCAAAACGTAGTGGCACGATATGGCTACTATGCACACCAAACAACCAAACTAGGCATATGTCACATACCATGACCAAATAATTTCAATATGGGTGGTCAACGTTCACCAACCATGACAAAAGTCACAAACGGTCTGAGGGGGAAACAATGGTCCAGGAATATCATTTCTCAACTAGCAAGTACAGCGCCCTTCAATCAGTAGTAGCACGGTATGGCTACCATGCACAATGACCAACCAAAGTAGGCATATGTACTGCCTTTGACCAAAGAAATCCGTTGTGTGTGGTCAACGTTGAGAACTCATAATACGAGTCACTAATAGTCTGAGGGAGAAACAATTGTTTGCGAACACCAGGTATCAACTAGCAAGCACAATGGCCTCCAATACATTGTGGCACGGTGTGGATACCAGCACGATGATCAACCATGGTATGCGTACGTCACTGACCATGACCAAAGAATGTCACCATGTGTGGTAAACTTTGATAGCTCATGACACGAGTCACAAATGGTCAGAGTGGAAGAGAATGGTTTCGATAAACTAGTTATCAACTAGCAAGTACAAATACCTTCAATATGTAGTGGCACAGTGTTGCTAAAATGCACAGTGACCAACCAAAGTATGCATATGTCACTGACAATGACGAAAGAAATTCACTTCATGTGGTCAATGTTGACAACTGACAACACGCGTCACAGATATTCAGAGGGGCTAACAAAAATTTGGGAACACTAGCTATCAACTAGAAAGCACAAAGACCTTCGATATGTAGTGACACGGCGTGGTAACCATGTACAAGGACAAACCAACGTAGGCATATGTCACTAACCATGACCAAACGGATTTCACAGTGTGTGGTCAACGTTGAAAACTCATAACACGAGTCACAAATGGTCAGTGGGTGACACCATGGATTGGGAACACTAGTCATCAACTAGAAAGTAGAAATACATTCAACAAGTAGTGGCACGGTGTGGCTAGCGTGCACAGTGACCAACCAACTGATGCATATGTCACTGGCTATGACCGAAGAAGTCCACTATGTGTGGTCAACATTGACAACTCATAAAACGAGTCACAAATGGTCAGAGGGAGAGACAATGGTTTAGGAACCCTATGTATCAACTAGAAAGGACAAAGAACTTCGATATGTAGTGGCACGGTGTGGCTAATATGCACACTAAACAGCCAAACTAGGCATATGTCAATGACCATGACCAACAAATTTCAATATGGGTGGTCAACGTTGACCAACCATAACACGAGTCACAAACGGTCAGGGGAGGAAACAATGCTATGGGAATATCAGCTCTAAATTAGTTAGTACAATGACCTTCAGTCAGTAGTAGCACGGTGTGGCTACCATGCACAATGACCGACCAAAGTAGGCATGTGTATTGCCTTTGACCAAAGAAATCCGCTGTGTGTGGTCAACATTGACAGCTCATAATACGAGTCACAAATGGTCAGAGCGAGAAGAAATGGGCTGGGAGCACAAAGTGTCAAATAGCAAGCACAAGGAGCTTCAATACGTTGTGGCACGGTGTGGATACCATGCACGATGACCAACCAAAGTAGGCATATGTCACTGACCATGACCAAGTAATGTCACTAAATGTGGTAAACTCTGACAGCTCATAACACAAGTCACAAATGGTCAGGGTGGAAGACAATGGCTTGTAAATACTATTTATTGACTAGCAAGTACAAAAACCTTCAATATGTAGTGGCACAGTGTGGCTACAATGCACAGTGACCAACCAAAGTATGCACATGTCATTGACCATAAACAAATAATTTCACTTCATGTGGTCAACATTTACAACTCACAACACGAGTCACAGATAGTCAGAGGGGGCTAACAATGGTTTGGAAACACTAGCTGTCAACAAGAAAGCACAAAGACCTTTGATACGTAATGACACGGCATTGTAACCATGTACAGTGGCAAACCAAATTAGGCATATGTCACAAACCATGGCCAAACAGATTTCACAGTGAGTGGTCAACGTTGAAAACTCATAACATGAGTCACACATGGTCAGTGGGGGGAACCATGGTTTGGGAACACTAGTCATCAAGTAGCAAGTAGAAGGATTTTCAACAAGTAGTGGCACGGTGTGGCTAGCGTGCGCGGTGACCAACCAAAGGATGCACACGTCACTGACTATGGCCGAAGAAGTCCGCTATTAAAGGTCAACATTGACAACTCATAACACGAGTCACAAATGGTCAGAGGGAGAGAAATAGGTTTGGAAACCCTATGTATTGACTAGAAAGGACAAAGAACTTCAATACGTAGTGGCACGGTGTGGCTACTATGTACACAAAACAACCAAAATAGGCATATGTCACTGACCATGATGAAAGAATTTCAATATGGGTGGTCAACATTCACCAACCATAACACGAGTCACAAACGGTCAGAGGGGAAAACAATGGTATGTGAATATTAGTACTCAACTAACAAGTACAGAGACCTTCAATCAGTATAAGCACGGTGTGGCTACCATGTACAATGACCGACCAAAGTAGGCATATGTACTACCTTTGACCAAAGATATCCGTTGTGTGATGTCAGCGTTGACACCTCATAATACGAGTCACAAATAGTAAGACGGGAAGACAATGGTTTGGGAACACAAGGTATCAACTAGCAAGCACAAGGACCTTCAACAAGTTGTGGCATGGTGTGGGTACCATGCACGATGACCAACAAAAGTAGGCATATGTCATTGACCATAACCAAATAATGTCACTATGTGTGGTAAACTTTGGCAACTCATAACACGAGTCACAAATGGTCAGAGTGGAAGACAATGGTTTGTGAATGCTAGCCAGCGAGTAGCAAGTATAAATACGTTCAATATATAGTGGCCCAGCGTTGCTACCATGCACTGTGACTAACCAAAGTATGCATATGTCACTGACCATGAACAAAGAATTTCACTTCATGTGGTCAACGTTTAAAACTCACAACACGAGTCACAGATTGTCAGCGGGGGCTCACAATGGTTTGGGAATACTAGCTGTCAACAAGAAAGCACAAAGACCTTCAATACGTAATGACACAGTGTGGTAACCGTTTACAGTGACAACCCAAAGTAGGCATATGTCACAAACCATGACCAAACGGATTTCACAGTGTATGGTCAACGTTGAAAACTCATAACACGAGTCACAAATGGTCAGTGGGGGAAACCATGGAGTGGGAACACTAGTTATCAACTAGCAAGTAGAAATATTTCCAACAAGTAGTGGCACGGTATGGCTAGCGTGCACGGTGACCAACCAAAGGATGCACACGTCACTGACTATGACCGAAGAAGTCCATTATGTATGGTTAACATTGACAACTCATAACACGAGTCACAAATGGTCAGAGGGAGAGACAATGGTTTGGAAACCCTATGTATTGACTAGAAAGGACGAAGAACTTCAATACGTAGTGGCACGGTGTGGCTACTATGCACACCAAACAACCGAACTAGGCATATGTCACGGACCATGATGAAAGAATTTAAATGTGGGTGGTCAACTTCACAAACCATAGTACGAGTCACAAACGGTCAGAGGGGGAAACAATTGTCTGTGAATATCAGTTACCAACAAGCAAGTACAGAGACCTTCAATGAGTTTAAGCGCGTTGCTACCATGCACAATGACCGACCAAATTAGGCATATGTACTACCTTTGACCAAAGAAATTCGCTGTGTGTGGTCAGCGTTGACAACTCATAATATGAGTCACAAATGGCCAGAGGGGGAGACCATGGTTTGGGAGCACAAGGTATCAAACAGCAAGCACAAGGACCTTCAACACGTTGTGGCACGGTGTGGATACCATGCACGACGACCAACCAAAGTAGACAGATGTCACTGGCCATAACCAAATAATGTCACCAAGTGTGGTAAACTTTGGGAACTCATAACACGAGTCACAAATGGTCAGAGTGGAAGACAATGGTTTGTGAATACTAGTCATTGAGTTGCAAGTACAAATACGTTCAATATATAGTGGCACATCGTGGCTACCATGCACAGTGACCAACCAAAGTATGCATATGTCACTGACCATGACCAACAAATTTCACTTCATGTGGTCAGCGTTCAAAACTCACAACACAAATCACGGATAGTCAAAGGGGGGTAACATTGGTTTGTGAAAACTAGCTATTGACTATAAAGCACAAATATCTTTAATACGTAGTGACATGGTGTTGTAACCATGTACAGTGACAAACCAAAGTAGGCATATGTCACATATCATGACCAAACGATTTTCACAGTGTGTGGTCGACGTTGAAAACTCATCACACGAGTCAAGAATGGTCAGAGGGTGACGCAATGGATTAGTAACACTAGTTATCAACTAGCAAGTACGAAGAACTTCAACAAGTAGTGGCACAGTGTGGCTAGCGTGCACAGTGACCAACCAAATGATGTATACGTCACTGACTATGACCGAATAAGTCCACTATGTGTGGTCAACATTGACAACTCATAACCAGAGTCACGAATGGTCAGAGGGAGAGACAATGGTTTGGGAACCATATGCATGGACTAGAAAGGACAAATAAATTCAATACGTAGTGGCACGGTGTGGCTAATATGCACACCAAACATCCAAAATGGGCCTATGTCACTGACCATGACCAGAGAATTTCAATATGGGTGGTCAATGTTGACCAATCATAACACGAGTCGCAAACAATCAGGGGAGGAAACAATGGTTTGGGGATATCAGTTCTCAACTAGCAAGTACAACGACCTTCGGTCAGTAGTAGCACGGTGTGGCTACCATGCACAATGACCGACCAAAGTATGCATATGTACTGCCTTTGACGAAAGGAATTCATTGTGTCTGGTCAACATGGACAAGTCACAATACGAGTCACAAATGGTCAGAGGGGGAAACAATGGTTTGGGAACACCAAGTATCAAATAGCAAGCACAAGGAGCTACAATACGTTGTGGCACGGTGTGGATTCCATGCACAATGACCAACCAAGGTATGCATATGTCACTGACAATGACCAAAGAGTGGCACCATGTGTGGTAAACTTTGACAACTAATAACACGAGACACAAATGGTCAGGGTGGAATGGGTTGTGAATACTTGTTATCGACTAGCAAGTACAAACACCTTCAATATGTATTGGCACAGCGTGGCTACAATGCACATTGACCAACCAAAGTACGCATATGTCAATGACCATGAACAAATAACTTCACTTCATGTGGTCAATGATGACAACTCACAACACGAGTCACAGATGTTCAGAGGGGGTAACAATGGTGTGGGAACACTAGCTATCAACAAGAAAGCACAGAGACATTCAATACATAGTGACACAGCGTGGTAACCATATACAGTGACAAACCAAAGTAGGCATATGTCACTAACCATGACTTAAAAAACTTCAGAGTGTGTGGTGATTTTGAAAACGCATAACACGAGTCACTAATGGTCATAGGGGGAAACACTGGGTTTGGAACATTAGTTATCAACTAGCAAGTAGAAAGATTTTCAACAAGTAGTGGCACTGTGTCGCTACCAAAGAAGTCCAGTATACGTGGTCAACATTGAAAACTCATAACACGAGTCACAAATGGTGAGAGGGCGAGACAATGGTTTGGGAACCCCATGTATCGTCTAGAAATGACAAAGAAATTCAATACGCAGTGGCACGGTGTGGCTACTATGCACACCAAACAACCAAAGTAGGTATATGTCACTGACCATGACCAAAGAATTTCAATATGGGTTGTCAACATTCACCAACCATAACAGGAGTCACAAACGGTCAGAGGGGGAGACAATGGTATGGGAATATCAGATATCAACTAGAAAGTACAGCAACATTCAATCATTATAAGCACGGTGTGGCTATCATGCACAATGACCGACCAAAGTAGGCATATGTACTTCCCTTGACCAAAGAAATCCGCTGTGTGTGGACAGCGTTGACACCTCATAATACGAATCACAAATGGTCAGAGGGGGAAACAATGGTCTGGGAACATCAAGTATCAGTCAGCACGTACAAGGGCCTTCAACAAGTTGTGGCACGGTGTGGATGCCATGCACGATGACCAACCAAAGTAGGCATATGTCACTGACCATAACCAAATAAAGTCACTAAGTGAGGTAAACGTTTAGAGCTCATAACACGAGTCACAAATGGTCGGAGTGGAAGACAATGGTTCGTGAATACTAGTTATCAAGTAGCAAGTTGCACAGCGTGGCTACCATGCACAGTGACCAACCAAGTATGCATATGTCACTGACCATGACCAAAGAATTCCACTTCATGTGGTCAGCATTGACAACTCACAACACGAGTCACAGATAGTCAATGGGGGGGTAACAATGGTTTGGGAACACTAGCTATTAACTAGAAAGCACAAATACCTTTAATATGTAGTGACACGGCGTGGTAACCATGTACAGTGACAAACCAATGTAGGCATGTGTGACTAACCATGACCAAACGGATCTCACCGTGTCTGGTCAATATTGAAAACTCACAACACAAGTCACAAATGGTCAGAGGGGGAAAGAATGGGTTGGGAACACTAGTTGTCAACTAGCAAGTACGAAGAACTTCAACAAGTAGTGGCACGGTTTGGCTAGCGTGCACAGTGACCAACCAAATGATGAATACTTCACTGACTATGACCGAAGAAATCCAGTTTGCGTGGTCAACATTGACAACGCATAACACAAGTCACAAATGGTCAGAGGGAGAGACAATGGTTTGGGAACCCTATGCATGGACTACAAAGGACAAAGAACTTCAATACGCAGTGGCACTGTGTGGCTACTATGTACACCAAACAACCAAACTAGGCATATGTCACTGACCACGACCCAAGAATCTCAATACGGGTGGTCAACGTTCACCAACCATGACACGAGGCACAAACAGTCACAGGGGGAAACAATGGTCCGGGATTATCAGTTTTCAACTAACACGTACAGAGCCCTTCAATTAGTAGTAACACAGTGTGGCTACCATGCACAATGACCGACCAATGTAGGTATATGTCCTGCCTTTGACCAACAAAATCCGCTGTGTGTGCTGAACGTTGACAACTCATAATACGAGTCACAAATAGTCAGAGGAGGAAACAAATGTTTGGGAACACCAGGTATCAACTAGCAATCACAATGACCTTCAATACGTTGTGGCACAGTGTGGATACCATGCACGATGAACAACCATTGTATGCGTATGTCACTGACCATGACCAAAGAATGTCTCCATGTGTGGTAAACTTTGACAGCTCATAACACGAGTCACAAATGGTCATAGTGTAAGATCATGGTTTCTAAATACTAGTTATCGACTAGTAAGTACACATACCTTCAATATGTAGTGGCACAGTGTGGTTACAATGCACAGTGACCAACCAAAGTATGCATGTGTCACTGACCATGACCAAAGAAATTCACTTCATGTGGTCAATGTTGACAACTCACAACACAAGTCACAGATATTTAGAGGGGCTAACAACGGCTTGGGAACACTAGCTATCAACAAGAAAGCACAAAAACCTTCGATACGTAGTGACACGACGTAGTAACCATGTATCGGGACATCCCAAAGTAGGCATATGTCACCAATGATGACCAAACAGATTTCACAGTGTGTGGTCAACGTTGAACACTCATAACACGAGTCATAAATGGTCAATGGGGAAAACCATGGGTTGGGAACACTAGTTATCAACTAGCAAGTAGAAAGGTCTTCAACAGGTAGTGGCACGGTGTGGCTTGCGTGCACTGTGACCAACCAAAGGATGCATATGTCACTGGCTATGACCGAAGAAGTCCACTATGTTTGTTCAACATTGACAACTCATAACACAAGTGAAAAATGGCCAGAGGGAGAGAAAATGGTTTAGGAATCCTATTTATCAACTAGAAAGGACAAAGAACTTCGGTACGTAGTGGCATGGTGTGGCTAATATGCACACCAAACAACCAAACTAGGCATATCCCAATGACCATGACCAGAGAATTTCAGTACGGGTGGTCAACGTTGACCAACCATAACACGAGTGACAAACGGTCAGGGGATGAAATAATGCTATGGGAATATGAGCACTCAACTATCAAGTACAACCACCTTCAGTCAGTAGTAGCACGGTGTGGCTACCATGCACAATGACCGACCAAAGTAGGCATATGTACTGCCTTTGACCAAAGAAATCCGCTGTGTGTGGTCAACGTTGACAACTGATAATACGAGTCACAAATGGTCAGAGGGGGAAGCAATGGTTGGGGAATACAAAGTATCAAATAGCAAGCACAAGGAGCTTCAATACGTTGTGGCACGGTGTGGATACCATGCACGATGACCAACCAANTGACCGACCAAAGTAGGCATATGTACTGCCTTTGACCAAAGAAATCCGCTGTGTGTGGTCAACGTTGACAACTGATAATACGAGTCACAAATGGTCAGAGGGGGAAGCAATGGTTGGGGAATACAAAGTATCAAATAGCAAGCACAAGGAGCTTCAATACGTTGTGGCACGGTGTGGATACCATGCACGATGACCAACCAAAATAGGGGTATGTCACTGACCATGACAAAATAATGTCACTAAGTGTGGTAAATTTTGACAACTCATAACACGAGTCACACATGGTCAGGGTGGAAGATAAAGGTCTGTGAATACTAGTTATCGACTAGCAAGTACAAATACCTTCAATATGTAGTGGCACAGTGTGGTTACAATGCACAGTGACCAACCAAAGTATGCACATGTCACTGGACGTGAACAAAGAATTTCACTTCATGTGGTCAATGTTTACAACTCACAACATGAGTCACAGATAGTCAGAGGGGGCTAACAATGGGTTGGGAACACTAGCTGTCAACAAGAAAGCACAAAGACCTTCGATACGTAATGACACGGTGTGGTAACCATGTACAGTGACAAACCAAAGTAGGCATATGTCACAAACCATGACCAAACGGATTTCACAGTGACTCGTGTTATGGTTCGTCAACGTCTACTAGCCATATTGAGATTCTCTGGTCATGGTCATTGACATATGCCTAATTTGGTTGTTTGGTGTGCATGTTAGCCACACCATGCTTCTATGTATCGAAGTTCTTTGTCCTTCCTAGTCTGACCATTCGTGACTCGTGTTATGAGTTGTCAATAAAGACCACACATAGTGGACTTCTTCGGTCATAGCCATTGACATATGCATCCTTTGGTTGGTCACAGTGCACGCTAGCCACACCGTGCCACTACTTGTTGAAGATCTTTCTACTTGCTAGTTGATAACTAATGTTCCCAACCCATGGTTTCCCCCACTGACCATTTGTGACTCGTGTTATGAGTTTTCAACGTTGACCACACACTGTGAAATCCGCTTGGTCATGCTAAGTGACATATGCCTACTTTGGTTTGTCCCTGTACATGGTTACCACGCCGTGTCTCTACGTATCGAATGTCTTTGTGCTTCCTAGTTGATAGCTAGTGTTCCCAAACCGTTGTTAGCCCCTCTGAATATCTGTGACTCGTCTGGTGAGTTGTCAACATTGACCACATGAAGTGAATTCTTTGGTCATGGTCTGTGACATATGCATACTTTGGTTGGTCACTGTGCATTGTAGCCACACTGTGCCACTACATATTGAGGGTATTTGTAGTTGCTAGTGGATAGCTAGTATTTAGAAACCATTATCTTCCACCATGGCCATTCGTGACTCGTGTTATGAGCTGTCAAAGTTTACCACACATGGTGACATTCTTTGGTCATGGTCAGTGACATTCGCATACCATGGGTGGTCATCGTGCATGGTATCCACATTGTGCCACAACGTATTGAAGGTCATTGTGCTTGCTAGTTGATACCTGGTGTTCCCAAACAGTTGTTCCCCCCTCTGACTATCTGTGACTCGTATTACGAGTTGTCAACGTTGACCACACACAGCGGATTTCTTTGGTCAAAGGCAGTACATATGCCTACTTTGGTTGGTCATTGTGGATGGTAGCCACACCGTGCTACTGCTAATTGAAGGGTGTTGTACTTGTTAGTTGAGAACTGATATTCCCAGACCATTGTTTCCCCCTATGACATTTTTTGCCTTGTATCCTGGTTGGTGAACGTTGACCACCCATATTGAAATTATTTGGTCATGGTTAGTAACATATGCCTAGTTTGGTTGTTTGGTGTGCATAGTAGCCACACCGTGCCACTACGTATTGACATTATTAGTCCTTTCTAATCCATGCATAGGATTCCCAAACCATTGTCTCTCCCTCTGACCATTTGTGACTCGTGTTATGCGTTGTCAATGTTGATCACGCATACTGGATTTCTTTGGTCATAGTCAGTGACGTATTCATCCTTTGGCTGGTCACTGTGCACGCTAGCCAAACCGTGCCACTACTTGTTGAAGTTCTTTATACTTGCTAGTTGACAACTAGTGTTCCCAACCCATTGTTTCCCCCTCTGACCATTTGTGACTTGTGTTATGAGTTCTCAATACTGACCACACATTGTGAAATTCGTTTGGTCATGGTTAGTGACATATGTCTACTTTGCTTTGTCATTGTACATGGTTACCACGCCTTGTGACTACATATTAAAGGTATTTGTACTTTCTAGGTAACAGCTAGTGTTCCCAAACCATTGTTACCCCCCTTTTACTATCTGTGACTTGTGTTGTGAGTTGTCAACGCTGACCACATGAAGTGAAATTCGTTGGTCATGCTCAGTGACATATGCATACTTTGGTTGGTCAGTGTGCATGGTAGCCAAGCTGTGCCACTATATATTGAAGGTATTTGTACTTGCTACTCGATAACTAGTATTCACGAACCATTATCTTCCACTCTGACCACTGGTGACTCGTGTTATGAGCTGTCAAAGCTTACCACACATAGTGACATTATTTGGTCATGGTCAGTGACATATGCCTACTTTGGTTTGTCATCGTGCATGGCATACACACCGTGCCACAACTTGTTGAAGGTCCTTGTGCTTGCTAGTTGATACCTGATATTCCCAGACCACTGTTTCCCCCTCTGACCATTTGTGATTCGAGTTATGAGTTGTCAACGCTGTCCACACACAGCGGATTTCTTTGGTCAAAGGCAGTAGATATGCCTACTTTGGTCGGTCATTGTGCATGGTAGCCACACCGTGCTCATACTGATTGAAGGTCGATGTACTTGCTAGTTGAGAACTAATACTCCCAGAGCATTATTTCCCACTCTGACCATTCGTGACTCGTGTTATTGTTGGTGAATGTTGACCACCCATATTGAAACTCTTTGGTCGTGGTCAGTGACATATGCCTACTTTGGTTGCTTGGTGTGCATAGTAGCCACACCGTGCCACTACATATTGAATTTCTTTGTCATTTCTAGTGGATACATAGGGTTCCCAAACCATTGTGTCGCCCTCTGACCATTTGTGACTCGTGTTATGAGTTTTCAATGTTGACCACACATAGTGGACTTCTTCGGCCATAGTCAGTGACGTGTGCATCCTTTCGTTGGTCACTGTGCAAGCTAGCCAGACCCTGCCACTACTTGTTGAAAATATTTCTACTTGCTAGTTGATGACTAGTGTTCCCAACCCATGGTTTCCCCCACTGACCATGTGTGACTCGTGTTATGGGTTTTCAACGTTGACCACACACTTTGAAATCCGTTTGGTCATGGTTTGTGACATATGCCCACGTTGGTTTGTCACTGTACATGGTTACTACGCCGTGTCACTACGTATCAAAGGTCTTTGTGCTTTCTTGTTGACAGCTAGTGTTCCCAAACCATTGTTAGCCCCCTCCAACTATCTGTGACTCCTGTTGTGAGTTGTAAATATTGACCACATGAAGTGAACTTCTTTGTTTATGGTCAATGACATATGCATACTTTGGTTGGTCACAGTGCATTGTAGCCACACTGTGCCACTACATATTGAAGGTATTTGTACTTGCTATTCAATAACTAGTATTTACAAGCCATTATCTTCCACCCTTACCATTTATGACGCTTGTTATGAGCTGTCAAAGTTTACCACACTTAGTGATGTTACTTGGTCATGGTCAGTGACATATGCCTACTTTGGTTGATCATCATGCATGGTATCGACACCGCGCCACAACGTATTGAAGGTCCTTGTGCTTCCTATTTGATACTTGGTGTTCCCAAACAATTGTTTCCCGCTCTGACCATTTGTGACTCGTATTATGAGTTGTCAACGTTGACCACACACTGTATTTCTTTGCTCAATGGCAGTACATATGCCTGCTTTGGTCAGTCATTGTGCATGGTAGCCACACCGTGCTACTACTGACTGAATGTCGTTGTACTTGCTAGTTGGTATCTAGTATTCCCAAACCATTGTTTCCCCCTCTGACAATTTGTGACCCATATTATGGTTTGTCAACGTTGACCACACATAGTAAGCTTATTTGGTCATGGTAAGTGGCACATGCCTAATCTGGTTGGTCATTGTACATGGTAGCCACGCCGTTCCACTAGTTGTTGAAATTCTGTGTACTTGCTAGTCAATAAATAGCAAAATGTTTATCCCTTTGACACCGGGTGGGTTTTTGTTGATTTGTTACGCGTATGTGCCTCCACTGGAGTACTCCCTCCCACCCCCCTAGAGGGATGTTCCGTGGACGACCTGGAGGACAGATGTGTGACCGCATTATGACACCCCCCTACCCCCTCCCC
>SZWC01000391.1:348490-360455 GCA_023375785.1 Penium margaritaceum
CCCCCCCCCCCCCCCCCCCACGGCTTAGGCTCAAAGGTAGAGTTGAGGTATCACAACACGGTTGCCCCCCCCCCAGGTCGCAACCTATTCTATATTGCGCGTACGAGGATTCAAACCCAGGACCTACCGCTCCAGGATCTAACTCTATAAGCAATAAGCCAACTCACATGGTGTTCATATGATGTCCAAATGACATTATAAGGGTTCATATGGATAAAGGGTATAAAATAAGGGGGTGTAAGATTAGGGGATAGTTTTCAAAAGTATGAATGATAGAAAAGTTAGTTTAATTGTAAAAAATTGAGGCAGACCGAATTTCAAATGTTGTAGCTTTGAGCTTGAATAACCTCTCAACCATTGCTCCGATTGACCAGCCGTGAGAAGGAAAGTTGACTACATAAAGTGAAACTCTTTTTGTGATATTCAGTGACACAAGCATACTTTGGTTGGTCGTTGTGCATGATAGCCACACCGTGCCACCACTGATCGAAGGTCTTTGTACTTGCCAGTCGATACCGAGTATTCCCAACCCATTGTTTCTCCCTCTGCCCATGTTTGACTTGTATTATGAGTTGTGAACGTTGACCACACACACGAAACATCTCTGGTCATGAGCAGTGATGTATGCCTTCTTGGATAGGTCATTGTGCATGGTAGCCACATCGTGCCAATACATACAAAGAATCTTTGTACTTGCTCGAGGATACATAGTGTTTTGAAACCATGTTTTTCCCCTCCGACCATTTGTGACTCATGTTATGGGTTGTGGAAGTTGACCACCCATATTGAAATTATTTGGTCATGGTTAGTGACATATGCCTAGTTTGGTTTATCACTGTACGTGGTTGCCACGCTGTGTCACTACGTATTGAAGGTCTGTGTGCTTTCTATTTGATAGCTAGTGTTCCCAAACCATTGTGACCCCCCTCTGACTATCAATGACTCGTGTTCTGAGTTGTCAACGCTGACCACATGAAGTGAAATTCGTTGGTCATGGTCAGTGAAATATGCATACTTTGGTTGGTCATTGTGCATGGTAGTCACACAGTGCCACTACATATTGAAGGCACTTGTCCTGGCTAGTCGACAACATGTATTCACAACCCATTATCGTCCACCCTGACCATTTGTGACTCGTGTTATGAATTGTCAAAGTTTACCACACTTGGTGACATTATTTGGTCATGGTCAGTGACATATGCCTACTTTGGTTGGTCATCGTGCATGGTATCCACACCGTGCCACAGCTTTTTGAAGGTCCTTGTGCTTGCTAGTTGATACATGGTGTTCCCAAACCATTGTCTTCCCCTCTGACCATTTGTGACTCCTATTATGAGTTGTCAACGCTGACCACACAGCAGATTTCTTTGGTCAAAGATAGTACATATGCCTACTTTGGTCGGTCATTGTGCATGGTAGCCACATCGTGCTTATACGGATTGAAGGTCGCTGTACTTGCTAGTTGAGAACTGGTATTCACAGACCATTGTTTCCCCCTCTGACCGTTCGTGACTCGTGCGATGGGTTGTGAATGCTGACCACCCATATTGAAATTCCTTCATCATGGTCGGTGACATATGCCTGGTTTGGTTGCTTGGTGTGCATAGTAGCCACACCGTGCCACTACGTATTGAAGTTCTTTGTCCTTTCTAGTCGATACATGTAGTTCCCAAACCAGTGTTTCTCCCTCTGACCATTTGTGACTCGTGTTATGAGTTGTCAATGTTGACCATACATGGTGGAATTATTCGGTCATAGTCAATGACGTGTGCATCCTTTCGTTGGTCACTGTGCATGCTATCCACACCGTGCCACTACTTATTGAAAATCTTTCTACTTGCTAGTTGATAACTAGTGTTCCCAACCCATGGTTTTCCCCACTGACCATTTGTGACTAGTGTTATGAGTTTTCAACTTTGACCACACACTGTGAAATCCGCTTGGTCATGGTTTGTGACATATGCCTACTTTGGTTTGTCACTGTACATGGTTACCACGCCGTGTCATTATGTATCAAAGGTTTTTGTGCTTTCTTGTTGATAGCTAGTGTTCCTAAACCATTGTTAGCCCCCTCTGACTATCTGTTACTCGTGTTGTGAGTTGGAAACGTTGACCACATGAAGTGAAATTCTTTGTTCACGGTCAGAGACACATGCATACGTTGGTTGGTCACTGTGCATTGTAACCACACTGTGCCACTATAAATTGTATGTATTTGTACTTGCTAGTCGATAACTAGTATTCACAGACCATTATCTTCCTTCCTGACCGTTTGTGACTCGTGTCATGAGTTGTCAAAGTTTACCACACTTAGTGATATGCCTACTTTGTTTGGTCATTTTGCATGGTATCCACACCGTGCTACAACGTATTGAAGCTCCTTGTGCTTGCTATTTGATGCTTTGTGTTCCCCAACCATTGCTTCCCCCTCTGACCATTTGTGACTCGTATTATGAGTTGTCAACGTTGACCACACACAGCGGATTTCTTTGGTCAAAGGCAGTACATATGCCTACTTTGGTCGGTCATTGTGCATGGTAGCCACACTGTTCTACTACTGACTGAATGTCCTTGTACTTGCTAGTTGAGAACTGGTATTCACAGACCATTGTTTCCCCCTCTGACCATTTGTGACTCGTATTATGAGTTGTCAACGTTGACCACACACAGCGGATTTCTTTGGTCAAAGGCAGTACATATGCCTACTTTGGTCGGTCATTGTGCATGGTAGCCACACTGTTCTACTACTGACTGAATGTCCTTGTACTTGCTAGTTGAGAACTGATAGTCTCATAGCATTGTTTCCTTCCCTGACCGTCTGTGACTTGTGTTGTGGTTGGTCAACGTTGACCACCCATATTGGAATTCTCTGGTCATGGTCATTGACACATGCCTAGTTTGGTTGTTTGGTGTGCATATTGGCCACACCTTGCCAACACGTATCGAATTCCTTTGTCATTTATAGTCAAAACATATGGTCCCTAAACCATTGTCTCTCCCTCTAACCATTTGTGACTCATGTTATGAGCTGTCAATGTTGACCACACATAGTGGACTTCTTCGGTCATAGCCAGTGACATGTGCATCCTTTTGGTTGGTCACTGTGCACGCTAGCCACACCGTGACACTACTTGTTGAAGATCTTTCTACTTGCTAGTTGAAGTCTAGTGTTCCCAATTTATGGCTTCCCTCACTGACAATTTGTAACTCGTGTTATGTGTTTTCAACACTGACCACACACTCTGAAATCCGTCTGGTCATGGTTAGTGACATATGCCTACTTTGTTCCTGTACATGGTAACCACGCCGTGTCACTACGTATCAAAGGTCTTTGTGCTTTCTAGTTAATAGCTAGTGTTCCCAAATGATTGTTAGCCCCTCTGAATATATGTGACTTGTGTTGTGAGTTGTCACCATTGACCACATGAAGTTAATTTCTTTGGTCATGGTCAGTGACATATGCATACTTTGGTTGGTCACAATGCATTGTAGCCACACTGTGCCACTACATATTGAAGGTATTTGTACTTGCTACTCAATAGCTATTATTCATAAACCATTATCTTCCACTTTGACCATTTGTGACTAGTGTTATGAGTTGTCAAAGTTTACCACACATGGTGACATTCTTTGGTCATGGTCAGTGACATGCATACCATGGTTGGTCATTGTGCATGCTATGCACACCGTGCCACAACGTATTGAAGGTCATTGTGCTTGCTTGTTGATACCTGGTGTTCCTAAACAATTGTTTCCCCCTCTGACTAGTTGTGGCTCGTATTATGAGATGTCAACGTTGACCACACACAGCGGATTTCTTTGGTCAAAGGCAGTACATATGCCTACTTTGGTCGGTCTTTGTTCATGGTAGCCACACCGTGCTACTTCTAATTGAAGGGCGCTGTACTTGCTAGTTGAGAACTGACAATCCCGGACCATTGTTTCCCCCTCTGACCATTTGTGCCTCGTGTCATGGTTGGTGAACATTGACCACCCATATTGAGATTCTTTGGTCATGGTCAGTGACATATGCCTAGGTTGGTTGTTGGTGTGCATAGTAGCCACACCGTGCAACTACGTATCGAAGCTATTTGTCCTTTCTAGTCCATGCATAGGGTTCCCAAACCATTGTCTCTCCCTCTGACCATTTGTGACTCGTGTTATGCGTTGTCAACGTTGACCACGCATACTGGATTTCTTCTGTCATAGTCAGTGACGTATTCATCCCTTTGTTGGTCACTGTGCACGCTAGCCAAACCGTGCCACTACTTGTTGAAGTTCTCCATACTTGCTAGTTGACAACTAGTGTTCCCAACCCATTGTTTCCCCCTCTGACCATTTGTGACTCGTGTTATGAGTTTTCAATATTGACCACACATGGTGAAACTCGTCTGGTCATGGTTAGTGACACATGCCTACATTGGTTTGTCACTGTACATGTACCACACCGGGTCACTATATGTTAAGTGTATTTGTGCTTTCTAGTTAATAGCTAGTGTTCCCAAACCATTGGTACCCCCCTTAACTATCTGTGACTCGTGTTGTGAGTTGTCAACGCTGACCACATGAAGTGACATTCGTTTGTCATGGTCACTGACATATGCATACTTTGGTTGGTCACTGTGCATGGTAGCCACGGTGTGCCACTACATATTGAAGGTATTTGTACTTGCTACTTGATAACTAGTATTCATGAACCATTGTCTTCCACTCTGACCATTTGTGACTCGTGTTATGAGCTGTCAACGTTTACCACACTTTACACTATTCGGACATGGTCAGTGACATATGCCTACTTTGGTTGGTCATCCTGCATGGCATCCACACCGTGCCACAACTTGTTGAAGTTTTTTGTGCTAGCTAGTTGATACCTGATGTTCCCAGATGATTATTTCCCCCTCTGAACGTTTGTGATTCGTTCTATGAGTTGTCAACGCTGTCCACACACGGCGGATTTCTTTGGTCAAAGGCATGCCATATGCCTACTTTGGTTGGTCATTGTGCATGGTAGCCACACCGTGCTTATACTGATTGAAGGTTGTTGTACTTGCTAGTTGAGAACGGATATTCCCAGACCATTGTTTCCCACTCTGACCGCTTGTGACTCGTGTTATGGTTGGTGAATGTTGACCACCTATATTGGAATTATTTGGTCATGGTCAGTGACATATGCCTACTTTGGTTGTTTGGTGTGCATAGTAGCCACACTGTGCCACTACGTATTGAATTTATTTGTCATTTCTAGTCAATACATAGGGTTCCTACACCATTGTCTCTCCATCTGACCATTTCTGACTCGTGTTATGAGTTTTCAATGTTGACCACACATAGTGGACTTCTTCGGTCATAGTAAAGGACATATGCATCATTTGGTTGGTCATTGTGTACGCTAGCCACACCGTGCCACTACCTGGTGAACGTCTTTCTACTTACTGGTTGATGACTGGTGTTTGCAACTCATTGTTTCCCCCTCTGACCATTTGTGACTCATGTTGTGCATTTTCAGCGTTGACCACACATTGTGAACTTCTTCTGGTCATGATTAGTGACATATGCCTACTTTGGTTTGTCACTGTACATGGTTACCACACCGTGTCACTACTTATTGAAGGTCTCTGTGCTTTCTTGTTGATAGCTTGTGTTCCCAACCCATTGTTACCCCCTCTGAACATCTGTGACTGGTGTTGTGAGTTGTCAACATTGACCACATGAAGTGAATTTTTTTGTTCATGGTCAGTGACATATGCGTACTTTGGTTGGTCACTGTGCATTGTAGCCACACGGTGCCACTACATATTGAAGGTATGTGTACTTGCGAGTCGATAACTAGTATTCACAAACCATTATCCTCCACCCTGACCATTTTTTGACTCGTGTTATGAGTTGTCAAAGTTTACCACACATGGTGACATTCTTTGGTCATGGTCAGTGACATATGCATACCTTTGTTTGTCATTGTGCATGGTATCCACACGGTGCCACAATGTATTATAGCTCCTTGTGCTTGCTATTTGATACTTGGTGTTCCCAATCCATTGTTTCCCCCTCTGGCCATTTGTGACTCGTATTGTGAGTTGTTGATGTTGACCAGACACAACGGATTTCTTTCGTCAAACGCAGTACATGTGCGTACTTTGGTCGGTCATTGTGCATGGTAGCCACAACATGCTACAACTGACTGAAGGTCGTTGTACTTGCTAGTTGATAACTCATATTCCCAACCCATTGTTTCCTCACCTGACCGTTTGTGACTCGTGTTATGGTTGGTCAACATTGACCACCCATATTGAAATTCTCGGGTCATGGTCAGTGACATGTGCCCAGTTTGGATGATTGGTGTGCATATAAGCCACACCGTGCCACTACGTATTGAATTTATTTGACCTTTCTAGTCCATGCATAGGGCTCCCAAACCATTGTCTCTCCCTCTGACCATTCGTGACTCTGGTTATGAGTTGTCAATGTTTACCACACATAGTGGACTACTTCGGCCATACTCAGTGACGGATGCATCCTTCGGTTGGTCACTGTGCACGCTAGCCACACCGTGCCACTACTTGTTTAAGTTCTTCGTACTTTCTAATTGATAACCAGTGTTCCTAACCCATTGTTTCCCCCTCTTACCATTCGTGACTCGTGTGATGAGTTTTCATACTTGACCACACACTGTGAAAAACGTTGGGTCATGGTTAGTGACATATGCCTACTTTGGTTTGTCACTGTACATGGTTACCATGCCATGTAACTGCGTATTAAAGGTATTTGTGCTTTCTATCCAATAGCTAGTGTTCCCAAACCAGTGTTACCCCCCTTTTGACAATCTTTGACTCGTGTTGTGAGTTTTCAACGCTGACCACGTGAAGTGAAATTTGTTGGTCATGGTCAGTGACATGTGCATACTTTGGTTGGTCGCTGTTCATGGTAGCCACGCTGCACCACAATATATTTGTACTTGCTTCTCGATGATTAGTATTCACAAACCATTGTCTTCCACCCTGACCATTTGTGACTCGTGTTATGAGTTGCAAAAGTTTACCACACTTAGTGACATGATTTGGTTATGCTAAGTGACACATGCCTACCTTGGTTGGTCATCATGCATGGTATCCACACCATGCCACAACTTGTTGAAGGTTGAGTGGAGGTATCACAGCACGGCTGCCCCCTCCCCAAGGTCGCAACCTATTCTATATTGCTCGTACGAGGATTCAAACCCAGGACCTACCGCTCCAGAATCCAACTCTATAAGCACTAAGCCATCTCACATGGTGTTCATATGATGTCCAAATGACATTATAAGGGTTCACATGGGTAAAGGGCATAGAATTAGGGGGTGTAAGACTAGAGGGTAGTTTTCAAAAGTATGAATGATAACAAAGTTGGTTTAATCACAAAAATTTGACGCAGACGGAATTTCAAATGTTGCAATTTCGACCCTGAATAACATCTCAACCATTGCTCCGATTGACTAGCCGTAAGAAGGAAAGTTGACTACACACAGTGAAACTCTTTTTATGATATTTGGTGACACAAGCATACTTTGGTTGGTCATTGTGCATGGTAGCCTCACCGTGCTACCACTTATTGAAGGTATTTGTACATGCTGATCGATACCAAGTATTCCCAACCCATTATTTCTCCCTCTGCCCATAATTGACTTGTATTATGAGCTGTGAACATTGACCACACACAACAAACGTCTCTGGTCATGAGCAGTGATGTATGCCTACATGGGTAGGTCATTGTGCACGGTAGCCACACCATGTCAATACATACAACAAATATTTGTACTTGCTAGAAGATACATAGTGTTTTCAAACCATGTTTATCCCCTCTGACCATTTGTGACGCATGTTATGGGTTGTGAAAGTTGACCACCCATATTGAAATTCTTTGGTCATGGTTAGTGACATATGCCTACTTTGGTTTGTCACTATACGTGGTTACTACGCCGTGTCACTACGTATTGAAGGTCTTTGTGCTTTCTAGTTGATAGCTAGTGTTCCCAAACCATTGTTACCCCCCTCTGACTATCAGTGACTCGTGTTGTGAGTTGTTAACGCTCACCTCATGACGTGAAATTCGTTGGTCATGGTCAGTGACATATGCATACTTTGTATGGTTACTGTGCATGGTAGTCATGCTGTGCCACTACATACTGAACGTATTTGTACTTGCTAGTTGATAACTTGTATTCACAAATCATTATCTTCCACCCTGACCATTTTTGACTCGTGTTATGGTTGGTGAATGTTGACCAGCCATATTGAAATTCTTTGGTCATGGTCAGTGACATATGCCTACTTTGGTTGTTTGGTGTGCATACCACACCGTGCCACTACGTATTGAATTTCTTTGTCATTTATATACGATACATAGGGTTCCTAAACCATTGTCTTGCCCTCTCACCATTTGTGACTCGTGTTATGAGTTTCTAATGTTGACCACACATACTGGAGTTCTTCAGTCATAGTCAATGACATATGCATCATTTGGATGGTCAGTGTGTACGCTAGCCACACCATGCCACTACTTGCTGAAAATATGTATACTTGCTACATGATAACTAGTGGTCCCAACCCATTGTTTCACCGTCTGACCATTTTTTACTCGTGTTATGCGTTTTCAACGTTGACCACACACTGTGAAATTCTTGTGGTCATGGTTAGTGACATATACCTACTCTGGTTTGTCATTGTACATTGTTACCACGCTGTATTTGTGCTTTCTTGTTAATAGCTAGTGTTCCCAAATCATTGTTACCCCCTCTGAATATCTGTGACTCGTGTTGTGAGTTGTCAACATTGACCACATGAAGTGAAATTCTTTGTTCATGGTCAGTGACATATGCGTACTTTGGTTGGTCACTGTACATTTTAGCCACACTGTGCCACTCCATATTGAATTTATTTGTACTTTCTAGTCAATATCTAGTATTCACAAACCATTATCTTCCACCCTGACCATTTGTGACTCGTGTTATGAGCTGTCAAAGTTTACCACACATGGTGACATTCTTTGGTCATTGTCAGTGACATGTGCATACCTTGGTTGGTCATCGTGCATGGTATCCACACCGTGTCACAATGTATTGTAGCTCCTTGTTCTTGCTATTTGATACTCGGTATTCCCAAACCATTGTTTCCCCCTCTGACCATTTGTGACTGGTATTGTGAGTTGTCGATGCTGACCAGACACGATGGATTTCTTTCGTCAAAGGCAGTATATATGCCTATTTTGGTCGGTCATTGTGCATGGTAGCCACACTGTGCTACTACCGATTGAAGGTCATTGTACTTGCTAGTTGAAAACTGATATTCCCAAACCATTGTTTCCTCCCCTGAATGTTTGTGACTCGTGTTATGGTTGGTCAACATTGACCACCCATATTGAAATTCTCTGGTCATGGTCAGCGACATATGCCCTGTTCGGATGTTTGGTGTGCATATTAGCCACACCGTACCACTGCGTATTGAAGTTATTTGTCATTTCTAGTCCATGCTCAGGGTCCCCAAACCATTGTCTCTCCATCTGACCATTCGTGACTCTGGTTATGAGTTGTCAATGTTGACCACACATAGTGGACTTCTTTGGTCATAGTCAGTGACATAAACATCCTTTGGTTGGTCACTATGCACGCTAGCCACACCGTGCCAGTACTTGTTGAAATTCTTCATACTTGCTAGTTGATAACTAGTGTTCCTAACCCATTGTTTCTCCCTGCGACCATTTGTGACTTGTGTGATGAGTTTACAACGTTGACCACACACTGTAAAAATCATTTGGACATGGTTAGTGACATATAACTACTTTGGATTGTCACTGTAGATGATTACCACGCCATTTCACTATGTATTAAAGGTCTTTTTGCTTTTTAGTCAATAGCTAGTGTTCCCAAAGCAATGTTACCCCCCATTGACTATCTGTGACTCGTGGTGTGAGTTTTCAACGCTGACCACATGAAGTGAAATTCGTTGGTCATGGTCAGTGACATATGCATACTTTGGTTGGTCACTTTTCATGGTAGCCACGCTGTGCCACTATATATTGAACGTATTTGTACTTGCTACTTGACGACTAGTATTCACAAACCATTGTCTTCCACTCTGACCATTTGTGACTCGTGTTATGAGTTGCCAAATTTTACCACACTTAGTGACATTATTTGGTTATGGACAGTGACATATGCCTACTTTGGTTGGTCATCCTGCATGGTATCCATCCACACCGTGCCACAACTTATTGAAGGTCCTTGTGCTTGCTAGTTGATACCTTGTGTTCCCAAACCATTTTCTTTGCCTCTGACCATTTGTGACTCCTATTATGAGTTGTCAATGCTGACCACACATAGCGGATTTCTTCGGTCAAAGGTAGTACATATGCCTACTTTGATCGGTCATTGTGCATGGTAGCCACACTGTGCTTACACTGGTTGAAGGTCGCTGTACTTGCTAGCTGAGAACTGGTATTCAATGACCATTGTTTCCCCCTCCGACCGTTTGTGACTCGTGCTACGGTTTGTGAATGTTGACCACCCATATTGAAATTCTTTCATCATGGTCGGTGACATATGCCTAGTTTGGTCGTTTGATGTGCATAGTAGCCACACCGTGCCAGTACGTATTGAAGTTCTTTGTCCTTTCTAGTCAATTTATAGGGTTCCCAAACCATTGTCTCTCCCTCTGACCATTTGTGACTCGTGTTATGAGTTGTCAATGTTGACCATACATCGTGGACTTCTTCGGTCATAGTCAGTGACGTGTGCATCCTTTTATTGGTCACTGTGCACGCTAGCCACACCGTGCCACTGCTTGTTGAAAATCTTTCTACTTGCTAGTTAATATCTAGTGTTCCTAACCCATGGTTTCCCGCACTTACCACTTGTGACTCGTGTTATGAGTTTTCAACATTGACCACACATTGTGAAATTTGTTTGGTCATGATTAGTGACATATGCCTACTTTGGTTTATCACTGTACATGGTTACCACGCCGTGTCATTACGTATTGAAGGTCTTTGTGCTTTCTTGTTGACAGCTAGTGTTCCTAGACCATTGTTAGCCCCCTCTGACTATGTGCGACCCGTGTTGTGAGTTGTAAACATTGACCACATGGAGTGAAATTCTTGGTTCATGGTCAGTGACATATGCATACTTTGGTTGGTCACTGTGCATTGTAACCACACTGTGCCACTGCATATTGTATGTATTTGTACTTGCTAGTCGATAACTAGTATTCACAAACCATTATCTTCCACCCTGACCATTTGTGACTCGTGTTATGAGTTGTCAAAGTTTACCACACTTAGTGACATGACTTGGTCATGGTCAGTGACATGTGCCTACTTTGGTTGGTCATCGTGCATGGTACCCACACCGTGCCACAATGTATTGAAGGTCCTTGTGCTTGCTATTTGATACTTGGTGTTCCCAAACCATTGTTTCCCCCTCAGACCATTTGTGACTCGTATTATGAGTTGTCAACGTTCACCACACACAGTGGATTTCTTTGCTCAAAGGCAGTACATATGCCTACTTTGGTCGGTCATTGTGCATGGTAGCCACACCGTGCTACTACTGACTGAATGTCGTTGTACTTACTAGTTGGTATCTAGTACTCCAAAACCATTGTTTCCCCCCTCTGACAAATCGTGACCCATATTATGGGTTGTCAACGTTTACCACAAGTAGTAAAATTATTTGGTCATGGTAAGTGGCACATGCCTAATCTGGTTTGTCATTGTGCATGGTAGCCACACCATTCCACTACTTGTTTAAATTCTTTGTACTTGCTAGTCAATAAATAGCAAAATGTTTCTCCCTTCGACACCAGGTCAGTTTTTGTTGATTTGTTACGCGTATGTGCCTTCACTGGAATACTCCCTCCCACCCCCCTAGAGGGATGTTCCGTGGACGACTTGGAGGACATATTTGTGACCGCGTTATGACACCCCCCTACCCCCCCTC
>SZWC01000391.1:360623-371266 GCA_023375785.1 Penium margaritaceum
CCCCCCCCCCCCCCGCTCCAGGTCGCAACCTATTCTATATTGCGCGTACGAGGACTCAAACCCAGGACCTACCGCTCCAGAATTTGACTCTATAAGTACTAAGCCAACTCACATGGTGTTCATATGATGTCCAAATGACATTATAAGGGTTCCTATGGATTAAGGGCATAAAATAAGGGGTGTCAGAATAGAGGGTAGTCTTCAAGAGTATGAATGATGACAAAGTTAGTTTGATCACAAGGAATTGACGCAGACGGAATTTCAAATGTTGCAATTTTGACCTTGACTAACCTCTCAACCATTGGTCCGATTGACCAGCCGTCAATGACCAAAAAATGACACTAACTGTGGTAAACGTTGACACCTCATAACACGAGTCACACATGGTCAGGGTGGAAGATAATGGTTTGTGGATACTAGTTATCGACTAGCAAGTACAAATACCTTCAATATGTAGTGGCACAGCGTGGCTACCATGCACAGTGATCAACCAAAGTATGCATGTGTCACTGACCATGACCAACGAGTTTCACTTCATGCGGTCAGCGTTGCAAACTCACAACACGAGTTACTGATAGTCAAAGGGGGGTAACATTGGTTTGGGAACACTAGCTATTGACTAGAAAGCACAAATATCTTCAATACGTAGTGACACAGTGTGGCAGCCATGTACAAGGACAAACCAAAGTAGGCATGTGGCATTACCCACGACCAAACGAATTGCACAGTGTGTGGTCAATATTGAAAACTCATCACACGAGTCACACATGGTCAGAGGGGGAAACAATGGGTTGGGAAAACTATTTGTAATCTAGCAAGTACGAAGATCTTCAACAAGAAGTGGCACGGTTTGGCTAGCGAACACAGGGACCAACCAAAGGATAACTACGTCACTGACTATGACCGAAGAAATCCAGTACGCGTGGTCAACACTGACAACTCATAACACGAGTCACGAATGGTCAGAGGGAAAGACACTGGTTTGGAAACCCTATGCGTGGACTAGAAAGGACAAATAACTTCAATACGTAGTGGCACGGTATGGCCAATATACACACCAATCAACCAAACTATGCACATGTCACTGACAATGACCAAAGAATTTCCATATGGGTGGTCAACGTTCACCAACCATAAGACAAGTCACAAACGGTCAGAGGAAGAAACAATGGTCCGGGAATACCAGTTATTAACTAGCAAGTACAACGCCCTTCAATCTGTAGTAGCATGGTGTGGCTACCATGCACAATGACCGACCACAGTAGGCATATGTACTGTCTTTGACCACAGAAATCCGCTGTGTTTGGTCAACGTTGACAACTCATAATCCGAGTCACAAATACTCAGAGGGGGGAAACAATTGTTTGGGAACACCAGGCATCAACTAGCAACCACAATGACCTTCAATACGTTGTGGCACACTGTGGATACCATGCACAATGACCAACCAAGGTATGCATATGTCACCATGTGTGGTAAACTTTGACAGCTCATAACACGAGTCACAAATGGTCAGAGTAGAAGATAGTGGTTTCTAAATACTAGTTATCGACTAGAAAGTAAAAATACCTTCAACATGCAGTGGCACAATGTGGCTACAATGCATAGTGACCAACCAAAGTATGCATATGTCACTGACCATGACCAAAGAATTTCACTTCATGCGGTCACTGTTGAAAACTCACAACACAAGTCACATATATTCAGAGGGGCAAACAACGGCTCGGGAATACTAGCTATCAACTAGAAAGCACGAAGACATTTGATACATAGTGACACGACGTGGTAACCATGAACAGGGATAAACCACAGTAGGCATGTGTCACTAACCATGACCAAACGGATTTCACAGTGTGTGGTCAACGTTGAAAACTCATAACACGAGTCACAAATGGTCAGTGGGGGAAACCATGGGTTGGGAACACTAGTTATCAAGTAGAAAGTAGAAAGATTTTCAACAATTAGTGCCACGGTGTGGCTAGCGTGCACAGTGACCAACAAAAAGATGCATATCTCACTGACTATGACCGAAGAAGTAGACTATGTTTGGTCAATGTTTACAACTTATAACACGAGTCACAAATGGTCAGAGGGAGAGACAATGGTTTGGGAACCCTATGTATTGACTATAAAGGACAAAGAACTTCAATACGTAGTGGCACGGTGTGGCTAATATGCACACCAAACAACCAAACCGGACATATGTCACTGACAATTACCATGGAATTTAAACATGGGTGGTCAATGTTGACCAACCATAACACAAGTCACAAATGGTCAGGGGAGGAAACAATGCTATGGGAATATCAGTTATCAACTACCAAGTACAACGACCTTCAGTCAGTAGTAGCACGGTGTGGCTACCATGCACAGTGACCGACCAAAGTAGGCATGTGTAGTGCCTTTGACCAAAGAAATCTGCTGTGTGTGGTCAACGTTGACAACTAATTATACGAGTCACAAATGGTCAGAGGGGGAAATAATGGTTTGGGAACACCAAGTATCAAAAAGCAAGCACAAACAGCTTCAATACGTTGCGGCACGGTGTGGATACCATGCACGATGACCAACCAAAGCAGGCATATGTCACTGACCTTGACCAAATAGTGTCACAAAGTGTGGGAAACTTTGACAACTCATAACACGAGTCACAAATGATCAGGGTGGAAGATAATGGTTTGTGAATGCTAGTTGTCAACTAGCAAGTACAAATACATTCAATATGTAGTGGCACAGTGTGGCTACAGTGCACAGTGACCAACCGAAGTATTCATATCTCACTGACCATTAACAAAGAATTTCACTTCATGTGGTCAACATTTACAACTCACAACACGAGTCACAGATAGCCAGAGGGGGCTAGCAATGGTTTGCGAACACTAGCTGTCAACAAGAAAGCACAAAGACTTTCGATACGTAATGACACGGCGTGGTAACCACGTACAGTGACAACCCGAAGTAGACATCTGTCACAAACTATGACCAAACGGATTTCACAGTGTGTGGTAAATGTTGAAAACTCATCACATGAGTCACAAATTGTCAGTGGGGGAAACCATGGGTTGGGAGCACTAGTTATCAACTAGCAAGTAGAAATAATCCAACAAGGATTTTCACGGTGTGGCTAGCATGCACAGTGACCAACCAAAGGATGCACACGTCACTGACTATGACCGAAGTAGTGCACTATGTACGGTCAACATTTACAACTCATAACACGAGTCACAAATGGTCAGAGGGAGAGACAATGGTTTGGGAACCTTATGTATTGACTAGAAAGGGCAAAGAACCTCAATACGTAGTGGCACAGTGTTGCTACTATGCACACCAAACAACCAAACTAGGCATATGTCACCAACCATGATGAAAGAATTTCACTATGGGTGGTCAACATTCACCAACCATAACACGAGTCACAAACGGTCAGATGGGGGAAACAATGGTCTGTGAATATCAGTTCTCAAATAGCAAGTATAGCGACCCTCAATCAGTCTAAATGCGGTGTGGCTACCATGCACATTGACCGACCAAAGTAGGCATATGTACTACCTTAGACCAAAAAATCCGCTGTGTGTGGTCAGCATCGACAACACATAATAGGAGTCACAAATGGTCAGAGGAGGAGACAATGGTTTGGGAACACCAGGTATCAAATAGCAAGCACAAGGACCTTCAATAAGATGTGGCACGGTGTGGATACCATGCACGTTGACCAACCAAAGAAGGCATATGTCACTGACCATAACCAAATAATGTCACTAAGTGTGGTAAACGTTGACAACTCATAACACGAGTCACAATTTGTCAGGGTGGAAGATAATGGTTTGTGAATACTAGTTATCGACTAGCAAGTACAAATACCTTCAATATGCAGTGGCACAGCGTGGCTACCATGTACAATGACCAACCAAAGTATGCATATGTCACTGTCCACGACCAGCGAATTTCACTTCATGTGGTCAGTGTTGACAACTCACAACACGATACTCTGATAGTCAAAGGGGGGTAACATTGGTTTGGGAACACTAGCTATCAACTAGAAAGCACACAGACCTTCAATACGTAGTGACACGGCGTGGTAACCACGTATAGTGACAAACCAAACTAGGCATATGCCACGGACCATGACCAAAGAATTTCAATATGGGTGGTCAACGTTCACAACCCATAACATGAGTCACAAATGGTCAGAGGGGGAAAACATGGTTTCCAAACACTATGTATCTTCTAGCAAGTACAAAGATTCTTTGTATGTATTGGCACGGTGTGGCTACCGTGCACAATGACCTACCCAAGTAGGCATACATCACTGCTCATGACCAAGGACGTTTGGTGCGTGTGTGGTCAACGTTCAGAACTAATAATACAAGTCAAAAATGGGCAAAGGGAGAAACCATGGTTTGGGAATACTCGTATCGACTAGCAAGTACAAAGACCTTCGATAAGTGGTGGCACGGTGTGGCTACCATGCACAATGACCAACCAAAGTATGTTTGCTTCACTGAATATCATAAAAAGAGTTTCACTGTGTGTAGTCAACTTTCCTTCTTACGGCTGGTCAATCGGAGCAATGGTTGAGAGGCTATTCAAGCTCGAAGTTGTAAAATTTGAAATTCCGTCTGCGTCAAGTCTTGTACCTAAGGAGAAGCCTGACCAGCTCATGAAGGAGATGAGTGCATTCCACAAGGCTCAGGTCATGGTTGAGATCAATCCAACCATCACCGTGAGCAAAAATGCTAAGGTTGTTGCTGCTGTTGCAAAGGTGAAATGCCGCACCATGTCTGCTGTGGAATGGCACATGAACTTCACTGCCTACATGCCTGTTCTTCGTGATTTGGCACTCAAGATTCTGTCCCAACCCTGCTCCTCATCTGAATATGAGAGAGCATTCTCCACCCATGAGCTCATTCACACTGCAAGGAGGAATCGTCTACTTGTGTCAACGCTGGAGCTCCTGGTGCGTTGCAACGTCAGACTCCGCAAGCACTACGGGCGCAAAGGGAGACGTGCAGCAGAGCAGCTGGTCAGGGCAGCAGACGAGGAGGAAGGGGAGGCAAGTGAGGATGACGGGGAGATAGTGTCTGAGGAGGAGGNGCCTGTTCTTCGTGATTTGGCACTCAAGATTCTGTCCCAACCCTGCTCCTCATCTGAATGTGAGAGAGCATTCTCCACCCATGAGCTCATTCACACTGCAAGGAGGAATCGTCTACTTGTGTCAACGCTGGAGCTCCTGGTGCGTTGCAACGTCAGACTCCGCAAGCACTACGGGCGCAAAGGGAGACGTGCAGCAGAGCAGCTGGTCAGGGCAGCAGACGAGGAGGAAGGGGAGGCAAGTGAGAATGACGTGGAGATAGTGTCTGAGGAGGAGGACTTGGGAGAGTGCAACAGTGATGAGGATAATGATGATGAGGGACAGGATGAGGAGGAGTAGGAGGCAGCAACGTTTCATGATGAAGTGGTAGAGGTTGAGGCAAACATCCGTGTGATGGGGGACTGCCTTGGCCTCCCACATGCACGCCATGTTTGCATACGTGAGAAGGCTCCATCAACCTCAGCAGCAGTAGCTCGGGATGGTGGGGGGGAAGGAGGGGGAGAGGATACAGAGGCTGCCGATGATGAGGAGGCGGCAGGTGGGACCGAGAGGGGTGATTCAGGTCCAAGCTCAACTACAGCAGCTGTGACCACACGTGGTCCAAAGAGAGCAGCCACAACAGCAGCAAGTGGCACTGGTGCTGCTGCTGGGGGTCGCCAGAAGCGCCCAGCATGCGGTAGAAAGTGGAGTTTGTGCAAAAGTGTCATCATGCTCAAATCCATTTGACAAAAGTGTGTTAAAGTGTCCAATTTGCAAACTTGTCCTTCTTCTGGCTGAAGTCCATGAATGCCTGACTCATGGTCTTATGCTTGTGAGCCAGGGATTTATTTGTGTCTGCAACATCCAAAGCTTGTACACTTGTTATTTGGCTGGAAAGCTATACATGCTAGTGAGCCAAGAAGATGTTTCAGTACTAGACATGAATGAACTGGTCATTTGGGTGTTTCAGGCATTTCTGTACTTAGAGTAGAACATGTGAAAATGCATAGTGAACTTGTGGTCCAAGCATGCTTCATAATGGGTGTCTCTAAAAAAAGTGAACAGTGTTAAAGATTGGTGTTTTAGGCTTTGCTGAAGCCCTAATTTGACCAGTGTTTTGCAGTCCAAAGTTGTGGTTTTCATGGTTTTCAAGGCTCCCCCCCCCCCCCCCCCCCCCAAGGCTCACATCGATATGGGTCCCCCTAGCTATAACGGTGTACCGTTGAGGACATCGTTGTACCGTTGTCCGAAGTACCTAGGTCAACACTGCTACTCTGGCACAACTCTGGCACACCTCTGGCACAAGTCTGGCACAACTCTGGAACAACTTTTGCACAATTCGGGCACAACCCTGGCACAACTCTGGCACATCTCTTGCACAACTCTGGCACAACTCTGGCAAAACTCTGGCACAACTCTGGCACAACTCTGGAAATTCTCTTGCACAACTATGGCACATCTGTGGCACACCTATGGCACAATTCTGCCACGACTCTGGCATAACTCTGCCACGACTCTCACACAACTCTGGCACACCTCTGGCACAACTCTGGCACAATCATGGCGCAATCCTGGCACAATCCTGGCAAAAATCTGAAAAACCTTTGGTCAACTCTGGCACAACTCTGGCACAACTCTGACACAACTATGGCACAACTCTGGCACAACCCTGGCACAATTCTGGCACAACTCTGCCACAGATCTGCCACAAGTATGGCAGAACTTTGCCACAACTCTGGCACAAGTCTGGCACAACTCTGGCACAACTCTGGCACAATTCTGGCACAACTCTGGCACAACACTTGCACAACTATGGCACAATTATGGCACAAATTTGACACAACTCTGGAACAACTCTGGCACAACTCCTGCACAACTCTGGCACAACTCTGGCACAACAATGGTACAACTCTGGCACAACTCTGGCACAACTCTGGCACAACTCCTGCACAACTCTGGCACAACTCTGGCACAACAATGGTACAACTCTGGCACAACTCTGGCACAACTCTGCACTAACTATGGCACAACTCTGGCACAACTCTGGCCCAACACTGGCACAACTCTCGCACAAATCAGGCATGACTCTGGCACAACTGTGGCACAACTCTGGCACAACTCTGGCACAACTCTGGCACAACTCTGGCACAACTCTGGCACAGCTCTGGCACAACTCTGGTACAACTATGGCATATCTCTGGCACAAACCTGGCACATTTCTGGCATACCTCTGGCACAGTCATGGAACAATCATCGCACGACTCTGGTACAACTCTGGTACAGCTATGGCACAACTCTGCCAAAACTCTCGGAGCACTCTGGAACAACTCTGGCACAACTCTGGTATAAATCTGTCACAACTCTGGCACAATTCTGGCACAACTCTGGCACAACTCTGGCACAACTCCGGCACAACTCAGGCACAACTCTGGCACAACTCTGCCACAACTCTTGCACAACCCTGGCACAACTCTGCCACAACTCTGAAACAACTCTAGCAAAACTCTGGCCCAACCCGGCACAAATCTGGCACAACTCTGGCACAACTCTGGCACGACTCTGGCAAAACTCTGGCAGAAGTCTGGCTCAACTCTAGCACAACTCTGGCACAACTCTGGCACAACTCTGGCACAAATCTGGCACAACTCTGGCACAACTCTGGCACAACTCTGCCACACCTATCGCACAACTCTGGTACAACTCTAGCACAACCCTTGCACGACTCTGGCACAAATCTGGCACCACTCTGGCACAACTCTAGCACAGTCATGGCACAATCCTGGCACAACTCATGTACAACTGTAGTACAACTCAGACACATATCTGGCACAACTTTGACACCTCTCTGGCAGAGTTCGGCATAATTATGGCACAACTTTGGCACAACTCTGGCACATCTCTGGCACAACTCTGGCACAACTCTGGCACAACTCTGGCACAACTCTGGCACAACTCTGGCACAACTCTGGCACAACTCTGGCACAACTCTGGCAGAAATCCGGCACAACTCTGGCACAACTCCGGCACAACTCTGGCACAACTCTGGCACAACTCTAGCACAGCTCTGGCACAACTCTGGCACAACTCTGCCACAACTCTGGCACAACTCTGGCACAACTCTGGCAGAAATCCGGCACAACTCTGGCACAACTCCGGCACAACTCTGGCACAACTCTGGCACAACTCTAGCACAGCTCTGGCACAACTCTGGCACAACTCTGCCACAACTCTGGCACAACTCTGGCACAACTCTGGCAGAAATCCGGCACAACTCTGGCACAACTCCGGCACAACTCTGGCACAACTCTGGCACAACTCTAGCACAGCTCTGGCACAACTCTGGCACAACTCTGCCACAACTCTGGCACAACTCTGGCACAACTCTGGCAGAAATCCGGCACAACTCTGGCACAACTCCGGCACAACTCTGGCACAACTCTGGCACAACTCTAGCACAGCTCTGGCACAACTCTGGCACAACTCTGCCACAACTCTGGCACAACTCTGGCACAACTCTGGCAGAAATCCGGCACAACTCTGGCACAACTCCGGCACAACTCTGGCACAACTCTGGCACAACTCTTGCACAACTCTTGCACGATTCTGGCACACATCTGGCACAACTCTGGCACAACTCTGGCACAACTCTGGCACAACTATGGCAGAAATTCGGCACAACTCTGGCACAACTCCGGCACAACTCTTGCAGACCTCTGGCACAATTATGGCACAACTCTGGCACAACTTTGGCACAACTCAGTACAACCATGGCACAACTCTGGCACAACACCGGCACAACTCTGGCACAACTATGGAAAAACTCTGGCACAACTCTGGCACATCTCTGGCAGAACTCTGGCACAGCTTTGGCACAACTCTGGCACAATTCTGCCACGCTTATGGCACAACTCTGCCATGACTCTTGCACAACTCTGGCACAACTCTGGCACACCTCTGGCACAATCCTGGCAAAACTCTGGCAAACCTCTGGCACAACTCTGGCACAACTCTGGCACAACTCTGAGACAACTATGGCACACCTCTGGCACAGATATGGCACAACTCTGCCACAACTCTGCCACAACTCTGCCACAAGTCTGGCTGAACTCTGCACAACTCTTATACAACTCTGGCACAACTCTGGCACAACTCTGGCACAACTCTGGCACAATTCTGGCACAACTCTGGCACAACATTTGCACAACTCTGGCACAATTATCGCACAATTTGGACAAAAATCTGGCACAACTCTGGCACAACTCTGGCACAACTCTGGCACAATTCTGGCACAACTCTGGCACAACATTTGCACAACTCTGGCACAATTATCGCACAATTTGGACAAAAATCTGGCACAAATCTTGCACAACTCTGGCACAACTCTGGCACAACCTGGCACAACAATGGTACAACTCTGGCAGAACTCTGGCACAACTCTGCCAGGAATCTGGCACAACTCTGGCAAAACACTGGCACCACACTGGCACAACTCTTGCACAAATCGGGCACGACTCTGGCGCAACTGTGGCACATATCTGGCACAACATTGGCACAACTGTGGCAGAAATCCCGTACAACTCTGGCAAAAATCTGGCACAACTCTGGCATAACGCTGGCACAACTCTGGCACAACTCCGGCAAAACTTTGGCACAACTCTGGCACAACTCTGGCACAACTCTGGCACAACTCTGGCACAACTATGGCACAGCTCTGGCACAGCTCTGGAACAACTCTGGCAGAACTATGGCACGACTCTGGCTCAAACCTGGCACATGTCTGGCACAATTCGGGCACAATCATGGCACAATCCTGGCACGACTTTGGCAGAACTCTGGTACAAGTCTGGCACAACTCTTCCAATACTCTTGTACCGCTCTGGACCAACTCTGGCACAAATCTGGCACAACTTTGTCACAACTCTGGCACAATTCTGGCACCACTCTGGCACACCTCTGGCACAACTCCGGCACAACTCTGGCACAACTCTGGCACACCTTTGGCACAACTCTGCCACAACTCTGAAAAAACTCTGGCACAACCCGGAAAAACTCTGGCACAACTCTGGCACAACTCGCACAAATATGGCACGACTCTAGTGAAACTCTAGCACAACTCTGGCAGAACTCTAGCACAACTCTGGCACAACTTTGGCACAACTCTGGCACAACTCTGGCACACATCTGGCACACATCTGGCACAACTCTGGCACAACTCTGGCACAACTCTTGCACGACTCTGGCACAAATCTGGTCACAATCTGGCACAACTCTAGCACAATCATGGCACAATCCTGGCACAACTCTGGTACAACTCTAGTACAACTCTGGCACAACTCTGGCACAACTCTGGCACCTTTCTGGCAGAGTTTTGGAATAAATATGGCACAACTTTGGCACAACTCTGGCACATATATGGCACAACTCTGGCACAATTCTGGCACAACTCTGGCACAACTCTGGCACAACTCTGGCACAACTCTGGCACAACTCTGGCACAACTCTGGCACAACTCTGGCACAACTCTGGCACAACTCTGGCACGACTCTGGCACAACTCTGGCACAACTCTGGCA
>SZWC01000391.1:382226-420676 GCA_023375785.1 Penium margaritaceum
CTGCGGCATCAGCCTTGCGCAGTGCAATGACAAGTGGGGACATTAGCTTCACCATGTCCTTGACCTGCACCCAGAAAACTCCCATCTTCACAATCCGACGGACCTCTTTCTTTTTTGCCTTCCAACCTGCATCCTTCCCAGCCCCCATCTCCTTCCACTTGGCACTATAAATCATCTTCTGCAGGCAGTCACACATGCTGAACAGGCGCTCAAGCATTTTGTGCACAGAAGCAAAGCGTGTAGCAGCAGCTGGCAGCAGAACCCTCCCTCCTGACTCAACCTTCAACCACGACCGCAGAAGATTCTTGTTCCTGAAAAATGTGACAACACGCTCAGCCTTGCTCATCACTCACTGGCCCCACTCAGTCTTACCCACATCTTTCAACACCAAATCCAGACTGTGAGCAACACAGTGCGCAAAGAAGATTCTTGGATACTTGTTCCTCAAGGCCTCGTAGGCCTTCTTGTTTGTCGAGGCATTGTCGGTGAAGAGGAGCACCACCTTTTCCAGCCCGACATGCGTTATGGCCTGGTCAATGACTGCGGCCACGTGATTTGCATCTCTCACCAACCCACTGGCATCGCGAGAGAAGAGGTGGGCCACCCCTTCAGCGTTGGTGGCCATGGCGGAATAGATGGGGCAAATCTGAATGTCAGACCATTCATCCACGCCCATAATCACGCCAAATATCTCCCAGCAATCGCGGAGAGGTGCTTCCATCTCCTCTAGCTCCTTGTCCAGCTGCGGTAAGATGACCTCGGTGACCCTGTCCTTGCTCGGCGGCCTGAAGCTCGGGTTGGTGCGCCTGGCATCCTCCACGAGCTTGAGAACGACCCGCTCCCGGCAGAAGGATATGGGCAAAGCAGCTTTGGCCATGACTTTGACGATGGTCTTCTGGCACTGGCTATTGTACGCGTTGGCAAGGTGGTCACTCATGACTGTCTGCTTCATGGAGTTGAGACTTCCAACAGACAGGGGGGTAGTGAGCAAATCTGGAGCACCAAGCGGGGTCGGAGAGGTACCCTCTGAGCCTGCAACCTGGCTCTGCTCCGCATCCACTTCTGCTGTTGTCTTTGCACCACCTGCTGCTGCCCGCATCTCCTCTCGCTTCCTCTGCTCGGTCATCTCGACCCAGTTCACAGGATTGGCATTAGTGCCCCATGCACCTCCCTGACCTTTAAACAGCTTCTCATCAGCAGCGGTGAATGATTCGTTTGGCAGGGGAAGAGGGGGAAGGCCAAGGATGGCACGGGTAGCAGGAGGTGCCACCTTACATTTGGTGATGTTTGGGATCGGTGCCCCGAAGTGGCCTCGGATGCGGTCAGCACCACCGGAGAAAGTGCCACCGCAGCCACCGCGGTAGAAACCAGGATAGCCGCCAGCCGTAGGTACCGGACGGACGAACTTGCTCAGAGCGCGGGTGAGGAAGTCGCCTGTTAGCACGGGGAGCCTTGTAGTGCTGGCGGCTTCCTGTGCACACGTTGCAGACTTGGTGCCGCCAGCCATGGTGCAAAGGCTTGGCTGGCGACAGAGCCTGTGGCACTGCCCCAAGGCAGTGCGAAAAGAGTGGAACGAAATGAGAGTCTAGACTGTACATATGGGGACGGGTATTGAATGAGTCGAAACACTGCACCTGGACTACACCAAAGAGTAGGCAGGGGGCAGGGGGGGGTCGATGCGCAGGTTGCTTTAGAGAACATCTGCCTTCCCAGCCTGGTATGGATTCCATGCATGGCTGGAGCCCGATGTGTCGATGTCCTGCATGCCGATTGGGTGCTTGAAGAAAACAACCAATCAGCATGCATAGAACACGTTGTTTCTCATCCGATACGTTGTGTGGCCGTGCATTTTGGCGGCATGCGGACCAGGTTTATCGTTGGAATGTCGCCAACATTCGTGCCAACAAGGCTGGTGCTCTCGGTCAGTCTTGAACCGGCCCTGTCCGGGATTTCTGGTTTTGCAAGGCGGTCACGACGAGTCGACGTGGACGTCGACGTGGACCGACGTTCCGACTCCGCCTTGACCCCGGCAAGTCGGAAGTCGAAGTCTACATGGAAGTGTGTGTAAGTGTGTGTAAGTGCGTCTAAGTGGGATTAAGTTTGTATAAGTGTGTGTAAGTGCGGATAAGTGCGTGTAAGTATGGATAAGTGCGTGTAAGTGCATGGAAGAGTGTGTATGTACGTGTAAGTTTGCGTAAGTGCATGTAAGTATGTGTACGTTCGTGTAAGTGTGGGTAAGTGCGTGTAAGTACATGTAAGTGTGTGTGTGTAAGTGCGTGTAAGTGCGTGTAGGCGCATGTAAGTGCGTGTTAGTGCGTGTAGGCGCATGTAAGTGCATGTAAGTGCGTGGAAGTACGTGTAAGTGCGTTTAAGTACATGGAAGTGCGTGTAAGTGTGTGTAAGTGTGTGTAAATGCGTGTAAGTACGTATAAGTTTGTGTAAGTGCGTGTAAGTGCGTGTAAGTACGTCTAAGTACATGTACGTGTATGTAAGATCGTTAAAGTCCGTGTAAGTACATGTAAGTGCGTGTAAGTGTGTTTAAGTGCGTGTAAGTGCTTGTAAGTGCGTGTAAGTGCATGTTAGTCCGTGTAAGTGCGTGTAAGTGTGTGTAAGTATGTGTAAGTGTGTGTATGTACGTGTAGGTATGTGAAAGTTCGTGTAAGTACGTGTAAGTGCGTGTAAGTGCAAGTAAGTGCGTGTAAGTGCCTTTAAGTGCGTGTCAGTGTGTTTAAGTGCGTGTAAGTACGTGTAAGTATGTATGAACTCTGGCAGAACTCTGGCACAACTCTGGCACGACTCTTGCATGACTCTGGCATGACTCTTGTACAACTCTGGTACCACTCTGGCACAACTATGGTACAACTCTGGCAGAACTCTGGCACAACCCTGGCACAACACTGGGTCAACTTTCGCACGACTTTGGCACAACTATGGCATAACTCTGGCACAACTCTGGCACAACTCTGGCACAACTCTGGCACAACTTTGACACAACTCTGGCTCAACTCTGGCACAACTTTGGCACAAGGCTGGAACAACTCTGGCACGACTCTGGTACATCTCTGGCACAAGTCCGCACAACTCTGGCACAACTTTGGCACAACTCAGGCACAACTCTGGCACAACTTTGGCACAACTCAAGCACAACTCTGGCACAAGTTCGCACAACTCTGGCACAAATCTTCCACAACTCTGGCACATCTCTGACACAACACTTGCACAACGTTGGCACAGCTCTGGCACAACTCTGACACAACTTTGGCACAACTCTGGCACAGCTCTGGCACAACTTTGGCACAAGTCTGGCACGGCTCTGGCACAACTCTGACACAACTCTGGCACAACTCTTGCACAACTCTGGAACAACTCCGGCACAACTCTGGCACAACTCTGGCACAACTCTGCCACAACTCTGCCATAGCTCTGGCAGAACTCTGGCACAACTCTAGCACAACTATGGCATGACTCTGGCACGACTTTGGCATGACTCTGGCACAACTTTGGCACAACTATGGCACAACTCTGGTACAAATCTGACATAACTCTGACAAAAATCTGGCACAACACTGGCACAACTCTGGCACAAATCTGGCACAACTCTGGCACAACTCTGGCACAACTCTGGCACAACTCTGGCACAACTCTGGCGCATCTCTGGAATGACTCTGGCACAACTCTGGCAATGCTCTACAAAAACTCTCGCACAACTTTACACAACTCTGGAATGACTCTGGCACAACTCTGGCACAACTCTGGCACGACTCTGGCACAACTCTGGCACAACTCTGGCACAACTCTGGCGCATCTCTGGAATGACTCTGGCACAACTCTGGCAATGCTCTACAAAAACTCTCGCACAACTTTACACAACTCTGGAATGACTCTGGCACAACTCTGGCACAACTCTGGCACGACTCTGGCACGACTCTAACATGACTCTAGCACAACTCTGGCACAACTCTGGCACAAATCTGGTACAAATCTGGTAGAACTCAGACAGAAATATGGCAGAACACTGGCACAACTATGGCACAACTCTGGCAGAACTCTGGCACAACTCTGACAAAGCTCTAGCACAACTCTGGCACAACTCTGGCGCAACTCTGGAATGACTCTGGCACAACTCTGGCACAGCTCTACAACAACTCTTGCACAACTCTGGCACAACTTTGCACAACTCAGGCACAACTCTGGCACAACCATGGCACAACTCTGGCACAACTATGGCACAACTCTTGCACAACTATGGCACAACTATGGCACACCTGTGGCACAGCTCTGGCACAACTCTGGCACAACTTTGGCACAACTCTGACACAACTCTGGCACGACTCTGGCACAGGTCTGGCACAACTTTGGCACAAGTCTGGCACAACTCTGGCACAACTCGGCACAACTCTGGCACAACTCTGGCACAGGTCTGGCACAACTTTGGCACAAGTCTGGCACAACTCTGGCACAACTCGGCACAACTCTGGCACAACTCTGGCACAAATCTGGCACAACTATGGCACAACTCTGGCACAACGTTGACACAACTCTGGCACAACTCTGGCACAGCTATGGCACAACTCTTGCAAAACTCTGGCATAATTATTGCACAACTCTGCCACAACTTTGGCACAACTATGGCACAACTCTGGTACAATACCGGGACAGCTGTGGCCCAACACTGGCACAGCTCTGGCACAACTCTGGCACAACTCTGGCACAACTCTGCCACGACTCTGGCACAAGTCTGGCACAACTCTTGCACAACTCTGGCACAACTGTCGCACAACTCTGGCACAAATCGGCACAACTGTGGCACAACTTTGGCACAATTCAGGCAAAACTCTGGCACAACTCTGGCATAACTTTGGCACAACTCTGGCACAACTATGGCACAACTCTGGCACAACTCTGGCACAACGTTGGCACACCTCTGGCACAACTCTGGCACAACTCTGGCATAACTTTGGCACAACTCTGGCACAACTATGGCACAACTCTGGCACAACTCTGGCACAACGTTGGCACACCTCTGGCACAACTCTGGCACAACTCTGACGCAACTCTGGTACAACTTTGGAACAAGTACGGCACGACTCTGGTACAACTCTGGCACAACTCTGGCACAACTGTGGCACACGTCTGGAAGAACACTGGCACAACTCTGGTACAACTCTGGCACAACTCTGGCACAACTCAGGCACAGCTCTGGCACAACTCTGGCACAACTCTGGCACGACTCTGGCACGACTCTGGCATGACTCTGGCACAACTCTGGCACAACTCTAGTACAACTCTGGAAGAACTCTGGCACAACTCTTGCACAACACTTGCACAACTCTGGCACAACTCTGGTACAACTCTTGCACAGCTCTGGCACCGCTCTGGCACAACTCCAGCACATCTCTGGAAGGACTTTGTCACAACTCTGGCACAGCTCTACAACAACTCTGGCACAACTCTAGCACAACTTGGCACAACTCAAGCACAACTGAGGCACAACTCTGGCAAAACTCTGATACAACTTTGGCACAAATATGGCACAACTTTGGCAGATCTCTGGCACAACTCAGGCACAACTCTGGCACAGCTCTAGAACAACTCTGGCATAACTTTGGCACAACCTTGGCACAACTCTGGCACAACTCCGGCACAACTCTGGCACAACTCTGGCACAACTCTGGTACAACACTGGGACAACTCTGGCCCAACACTGGCACAGCTCTGGCACAACTATGGCACAACTCTGGCACAACTCTGGCACGACTCTGGCACAAGTCTGGCACAACTCTGGCACAACTCTGGCACAGCTCTGGCACAACTCTGGCACAACTCTGGCACGACTCTGGCACAACTCTGGCACAACTCTGGCACAACTCGGCACAACTCTTGCACAACTTTGGCATGACTCAGGCACAACACTGGCACAACTTTAGCACAACTCTGGCACAACTCTGGCACAACTCTGGCACAACGTTGGCACAACTCTGGCACAACTCTGGCACAACTCTAGCACAACTCTGGCACAACTCTGGAACAAGTATGGCACGACTCTGGTACAACTCTGGACACACAAACCAAAGCCAATACATAGAAACCAAAGCCAGGTCAGAGAAACGACAGCCGAGTCACAAAAACCAAAGCCGGGACATATAAACCACACGTGGGTCACATAAACAAAACTTGGGGCACTGAAACCAAAACCGGTTTACAGAAACTAAAGCCAAGTCACGGAAACCAAAGCTGGGTCACAGAAACCAAAGCCGGGTCATAGAAACCAAAGCCGGGTCACAAAAACCAAAGCCGGGTCACAGAAACCAAAGCCGGGTCACAGAAACCAAAGCCGAATCACACAAACCAAAGCCGGGTCACATAAACCAAAGCCGGGTCAACGAACCAAAGCCGGAGCACAGAAACCAAGGTCCAGTCATAGAAACCAAAGCAGGGTCACATAAACCAAAGCTGGGTCACAGAATCCAAAGCTGGATCACAGAAACATAAGCCGGGTCACAACAACCAAAGCCAGGTCACAGACCCAAAGCCAGGTCACAGAAACCAAAGCGGGGTCACAGAAACGAAAGCCGGGTCACAGAAACCAAAGCCGGGTCACAGAAACCAAACCTGGGTCTGAGAAACCAAAGCCGGGTCACACAAACCAAAGCCGGGTCACAAAACCAAAGCCGGGTCACAGAAACCAAAGCCGGGTCACAGAAACCAAACCTGGGTCTGAGAAACCAAAGCCGGGTCACACAAACCAAAGCCGGGTCACAAAACCAAAGCCGGGTCACAGAAACCAAAGCCTGGTTACATCAACTAAAGCCGGGTCACATAAACCAAAGTTGGATCACAGAAACCAAAGCTGGGTCACAGAAACCAGAACTGGGTCACAGAAAACAGAGCCGGGTCACAGAGATTAAAGCCGGGTCACATAAGCCAAAGCCGGATCACAGAAACCAAAACCGGGTCACAGAAACCAAAGCCGGTCACAAAAACCAAAGCCGGGTCACATAAACCAAAGCCGGGTCACAAAAACCAAAGCTGGGTTACATAAACCAAACCGGGTCACAGAGAGAAAACTCGGGTGATAGAAACCAAAGCCGGGTCACAGAAACCAAAGACAGGTCACAAAAACCAAACCCGGGTCACGGAAACCAAATCCAGGTCACAGACACCAAAGCCGCGTCACAAAAACCAAAGCCAGGTCATAGAAACCAAAGCTGGGTCACAGAAACCAAAGCCAGGTCACATAAACCAAAGCCGGGTCACATAAACCAAAGCCAAGTCACATAAACCAAAGCCGGGTCCCACAAACCTAAGCCGGGTTACAGAAACCAAAGCCTGGCCACAAAAACCAAAGCTGGGTCACAGAAACCAAAGCCGGGTCACAGAAACCGAAGCCGGATCACAGTTGCCTAAGACGGGTCACAATAATCAAAACTGGGTCACAGAAACTAAAGCCGGGTCACAAAAACCAAAGCCGGGTCACGTAAATCAAAGCCGGGTCACATAAACCAAAGTCGGGTCACGGAAACCAAAGTTGGGTCAGTGAACCCAAAGCCAGGTCACAGAAACCAAAGCCGGGTCACAGCAACCAAAGCCGGGTCTGAGAACTCAAAGCCGGATCACAGAAACAAAAGCCAAGTCGCAGAAAACAAAGCCGGGTCACTGAACGCAAAGCCGGGTCACACAAAGCAAAGCCGGGTCACAGAAACCAAAGCCAGGTCAGGGAAACGTGAGCCGGGTCACGGAAACCAAAGCCCGGTCACAAAAACCAAAGCCGGGTCACAGAAACCAAAGTCGGGTCACACAAACCACAGCTGGGTCAGAGGAACCAAAGCCAAGTCCCATAAACCAAAGCCGGGTCACAGAAACCAAAGCCCGGTCATAGAAACCAAAGCCGGGTCATAGAAACCAAAACCGGATCACATAAACAAAAGCCGGGTCAACGAACCAAAGCCGGAGCACAAAAACCAAAGCCTGGTCATATAAACCAAAGCCGTGTCACACAAACCAAAGCCGGGTCACAGAATTCAAAGCCGGATCACAGAAACCAAAGCCGGGTCACAGCAACCAAAGCCAGGTCACAGCACCAAATCCAGGTCACAGAAACCAAAGCAGGGTGACCGAAACCAAAGCCGGATCACATAAACCAAAGCCAGGTCACATAAACCAAAGCCGGGTCACAAAAACCAAAGCCGGGTAAAAAAACCAAGCTGGGTCATAGAAACCAAAGCGGGGTCGGAGAAACCAAATCCGGGTCACAGAACCAATGCCGGGTCACAGAAACCAAAGCCGGGTCACAGAAACCCAATTTGGATCACAGAAACCAGAGCCGGGTCACAGAAAGCAGAGGCGGGTCACTGAGACCAGAGCCGGGTCACAGAACCAATGCCGGGTCACAGAAACCAAAGCCGGGTCACAGAAACCCAATTTGGATCACAGAAACCAGAGCCGGGTCACAGAAAGCAGAGGCGGGTCACTGAGACCAGAGCCGGGTCACAGAACCCAAAGCCGGGTCACAGAAACCAAAGCCGAGTCCTAGAAACCAAAGCAGGGTCACATAAACCAAAGCCAGGTCACAGAAACCAAAGCATGGTCACGGAAACCAACGCCGGGTAACAGGAACCAAAGCCGGATCACATAAACCAAAGCCGGGTCGCAGAAACCAAAGCCGGGTCATAGAAACCAAAGCTGGGTCACAGAAATTAAAGCCGGGTAACATAAACCAAAGCCGGGTCACATAAACCAAAGCGGGTCATAGAAACCTAAGCTGGGTCACTCAAACCAAAGCCGGGTCACAGAAACCAAAGCTGGGTCACAGAAATTAAAGCCGGGTAACATAAACCAAAGCCGGGTCACATAAACCAAAGCGGGTCATAGAAACCTAAGCTGGGTCACTCAAACCAAAGCCGGGTCACAGAAACCAAAGCCGAGTCACATAAACCAAAGCCAGATGACAAAAACCAAGTCCAGATCACAGAAACCAGAACCAAGTTGTAAAGACCAAAGCCATGTTACAGAAACCAAAGCCAAGTCATAGAAACCAAAGTCGAGTCACGGAATCCAGAGCCGGGTCACAGCAAACCAAACCCGGGTCACAGAAACCAAAGCTGGGTCACATAAACCAAAGCTGCGTCAGAGAAACAAAAGGCCGGGTCACACAAACCAAAGCCGGATCACAGAAACTAAAAGCCGGATATTAGAAACCAAAACCGGATCACATAAACCAAAGCCAAGTCACAGAAACCAAAGCCGGGTCACAGAAACCAAAGATAGGTCACAATAACCAAAGCCATGCCACGGAAACCAAAGCCGGATCACATAAACCAAAGCCGGGTCGCAAAAACCAAAGCCGGGTCACAGAAACCAAAGCCAGGTGACAAAAACTAAAGCCGGGTCACAGAAACCAAAGCAAGGACAAAGAAACCAAAGCTGGGTTACAGACATCAAAACCGGGTCACATAGACCAAAGCCGGGTCACAAAAGCCAAACACGGGTCATAGAAACCAAAGCCGGGTCACATAAACCTAAGCCAAGTCACAGAAACCAAAGCCGGTTCCCATAAACCAAAGTGGGGTCACAGAAACCATATCCTGGCCACAAACACCAAAGGCCGGTCACAGAAACCAAAGACGGGTCACATAAACCAAAGCTGGGTGATAGCAACCAAAGCCGGGTCACAGATACCAAAGCCGATTTACATAAAACAAAGTCGGGTCACAGAAAGCAAAGCCGGGTCACACAACCCAAAGCCGGGTCACACAAACCAAAGCCGGGCACAAAAACCAAAGCCAGGTCAGAGAAATGAAAGCCGGGTCACAGAAACCAAATCCGATTCACAGAAACCAAAGCTGGGTCACAGAAACCAAAGTCGGGTCACAGAAACCAAAGCGGGGTCACAAAAACCAAAGCAAAGTCACAGACACCAAAGCCGGGTCATAGAAACCAAAGTCGGGTCACAGAAACCAAAGCCGGGTCACAGGAACCAAAGCCGGGTCACAGAAACCAAAGCCAGGCCACAGAAACCAAAGCCGGGTCACAAAAACCAAAGAAGGATCACTGAAACCAAAGCCAGGTCACATAAAGCAAAGCCGGGTCAACAAAACCAAAGCCGGAGGACATGAACCAAAGCCCGGTCATAACAGCCAAGGCCGGGTTACAGAAACCAAAGCCGGGTCCCAGAATCCAAAGCCGGATCACAAGAACCAAAGCCGGGTCACAGCAACCAAAGCCAGGTTACATAACCAAAGCCGGGTCACAGAAACCAAAGCCAGGTCACAGAAACCAAAGTGGGGTCACACAAACCAAGCCGGGTTACAGTAACCAAAGCCGGCTCACATAAACAAAAACCAGGTCAAAGAATCCAACGCCGGGTCAGAAAAACCAAAGCCGGGTCACACAAACCAGAGCCGGGTCACTCAAACCAAAGCCGGGTCACAGAAACCAAAGCCCAGTTACACAAACCAAGGCCGGGTCAGAGAAACCAAAGCCGGGTCACAGAACCCAAAGCTGGGTCACACAACCCAAAGCCGGGTCACACAAACCAAAGCCGGGTCACAGAAACGAAAGCCGGGTCATAGCAACCAAAGTCGGGTTACATAAACTAATACCGGGTCAAAGAAACCAAAGCTGGGTCACAAAAACCAATGCCAGGTCACAGAAACCAAAGCCGGGTCACATAACCCAAAGCCGGGTCACAAAATGCAAAGCCGGATCACAAGAACCAAAGCCGGGTCACAGCAACCAAAGCCAGGTTACATAACCAAAGCCGGGTCACAGAAACCAAAGCTGGGTCACAGAAACCAATACCGGGTCACAGAAACCAAAGCCGGGTCACAGAAACGAAAGCCGGGTCATAGCAACCAAAGTCGGGTTACATAAACTAATACCGGGTCAAAGAAACCAAAGCTGGGTCACAGAAACCAATACCGGGTCACAGAAACCAAAGCCGGGTCACAGAATCCAAAGCCGGATCACAAGAACCAAAGCCGGGTCACAGCAACCAAAGCCAGGTTACATAACCAAAGCCGGGTCACAGAAACCAAAGCCAGGTCACAAAAACCAAAGTGGGGTCACACAAACCAAGCCGGGTTACAGTAACCAAAGCCGGCTCACACAAACAAAAACCAGGTCAAAGAATCCAACGCTGGGTCAGAAAAACCAAAGCCGGGTCACAAAAACCAGAGCCGGGTCACTCAAACCAAAGCCGGGTTACAGAAACCAAAGCCCAGTCACATAAACCAAGGCCGGGTCAGAGAAACCAAAGCCGGGTCTCAGAACCCAGAGCTGGGTCACACAACCCAACGCCGGGTCACACAAACCAAAGCCGGGTCACAGAAACGAAAGCCGGGTCATAGCAACCAAAGTCGGGTTACAGAAACTAATACCGGGTCAAAGAAACCAAAGCTGTGTCACAAAAACCAATGCCAGGTCACAGAAACCAAAGCCGGGTCACAGAAACCAAACCCGGGTTATAGAAACCAAAGCCGGGTCAAAGAAACCAAAACCGGGTCACAGAAATAAAACCCGGGTCACAGAAACCAAAGCGGGGTCACAGAAACCAAAGCCGGGTCAGAGAAACCAAAGCCGGGTCACAGAAACCAAAGCCGGGTCGCAAAGATTAAAGCCGGGTCACAGAAACCAAAGCCCGGTCAGAGAAACCAAAGCCGGGTCACAGAAACCAAAGACGGATCACTGAAACAAAAGCCAGGTCACAGAAACCAAAGCCGGGTCAACAAACCAAAGCCAGAGCACAGAAACCAAAGCCCGGTCATAGAAACCAAAGCCGGGTCACATAACCCAAAGCCGGGTCACAAAATGCAAAGCCGGATCACAAGAACCAAAGCCGGGTCACAGCAACCAAAATCAGGTCACAGAACCAAAGCCGGGTCACAGAAACCAAAGCCAGGTCACTGAAACCAAAGCGGGATCACACAAACCAAGCCGGGTTACAGTAACCAAAGCCGGCTCACACAAACAAAAGCCAGGTCAAAGAGACCAACGCCGGGTCAGAGAAACAAAAGCCGGGTCACAAAAACCATGGCCGGGTCAGTAAAGCCAAAGCCGGGTCACATAAACCAAAGCCGAGTCACATAAACCAAAGCCGGGTCTGAGACACCAAAGCCGGGTCACATAACCCAAAGCTGGGTCACACTTACCAAAGCCGGGTCAAACAAACCAAAGCCGAGTCACAGAAATGAGAGCCAGGTCATAGCAACCAAAGTTGGGTTACAGAAACCAATACCGGGTCACAGGAACCAAAGCTGTGTCATAAAAACCAATGCTAGGTCACAGAAACCAAAGCTGGGTCACAGAAACCAAAGCCAGATCACAGAAACCAAAGCCGGGTCAAAGAAACCAAAACCGGGTCACAGAAATCAAACCCGGGTCACATAAACCAAAGCTGGGTCACAGAAACCAAAGCCATGCCACATAAACCAAAGCCGGGTCACAGAAACCAAAGCTGGGTCGCAAAAATCAAAGCCGGGTCACAAAAACCAAAGCCAGATCACAAAAACAAAAGCCGGGTCACACAAACCAAAGCCAGGTTAAAGAAACCAAAGCTGGGTCACAGACACCAAAGCCGGGTCTTACAAATCAAAGTTGGGTCACAGAGACCAAAGCTGGGTCACAGAAGCCAAAGCCGGGTCACATAAACCTTAGCCAAGTCACAGGAACCAAAGCCAGGTCCCAGAAACCAAAGCCGGGTCACAGAAACCAAAGCCTGGCCAGAAAAACCAAAGACGGGTCACAGAAACCAAAGACGGGTCACAAAAACCAAAGCCGGATGATAGCAATCAAAGCCGGGTCAGAGAAATAAAAGCCGAGTCACAAAAAACAAAGCCGGGTCACAGAAAGCAAAGCCGGGTCACACAAATCAAAGCCGGGTCACAAAAACCAAAGCCAGGTCAGAGAAATGAAAGCCGGGTCAAAGAAACCATATCCGGTTCACAGAAACCAAAGCAGGGTCACGGAAACCAAAGTCGGGTCACAGAAACCAAAGCGGGGTCACAAAAACCAAAGCCAAGTCACTGACACCAAAGTCGGGTCATATAAACCAAAGTTGGGTCACAGAAACCAAAGCCGGGTCACATAAACCAAAGCCGGGTCACAGAAACCAAAGCCGGGTCAAAGAAACCAAAGCCGGGTCACAGAAACCAAAGACGGATCACTGAAACCAAAGCCGGGTCACAGAAACCAAAGCCGGGTCAACAAACCAAAGCCGGAGCACATAAACCAAAGCCCGGACATAGAAACGAAAGCCGGGTCACAGAAACCAAACCTGGGTCACATAATCCAAAGCTGGATCATAAAAACCAAAGCCGGGTCACAGCAACAAAAGCCAGGTCACATAACCAAAGCCGGGTCACAGAACCCAAAGCGGGGTCACGGAAACCAAGCCAGGTTACAGTAACCAAAGCCGGCTCACAAAAACAAAATCCAGGTCAAAGAAACCAACGCTGGGTCAGAGAAACCAAAGTCGTGTCACAGAAACCAGAGCCGGGTCACTAAAACCAAAGCCGGGTCACAGAAGACAAAGCCCAGTCACAGAAACCAAAACCGGGTCAGAGAAACCAAAGCCGGGTCACAGAACCCAAAGCTGGGTCACACAAACCAAAGCCGGGTCACAGAAACAAAAGCCGGGTCATGGAAACGAAAGCCGGGTCACAGCAACCAAAGTCGGGTTACTGAAACCAATACTGGGTCACAAACACAAAAGCTGGTTCACAAAACCCAATGGCGGTTCACAAAAACCAAAGCCGGGTCACAGAAACCAAAGCCGGGTCAGAGAAACCAAAGCCGGGTCAAAGAAACCAGAACCGGGTCACAGAAATCAAACCTGGGTCACAGAAACCAAAGCTGGGTCACAGAAACCAAAGCCATGCCACAGAAACCAAAGCCGGGTCACTGAAACCAAAGCCGGGTCACAGAAACCAAAGCCAGATCACACAAACCAAAGCCAGGTCACACATACCAAAGCGGGGTCACAGAAACCATAGCCGGGTCAGTGAAAGCTGGGTCACAGAAGCCAAAGCCGGATCACAGAAACCAAAGCCGGGTCATGGAAACCAAAGCCGGGTCACGGGAACAAAAAACGGTCCCATGAACCAAAGCCAGGTCACAGAAACCAAAACCGGGTCACAGAAACCAACAGCGAGTCACGGAAAGCAAAGCCGGGTCACATAACCCAAAGGCGGGTCACAGAACCAAAGCCGGGTCACAGAAACCAAAGCCGCGTCACATAAACCAACTGCGGGTCACAAAAACCAAAGCCGGGTCCCAGAAACCAAAGCCGGGTCACAAAAACCAAAGCGGGGTCACAGAAACCAACGCTGGGTCACATAAACCAAAGCCAGGTCATAGAAACCAAAGCCGGGTCACAGAAACCAAAATCGGGTCATATAAACCAAATCCGGGTCACAGAAACAAAAGCTGTATCAAAGAAACCAAAGACGGGTCATAGAAACCAAAGTCGGGTCACGTAAACCAAAGCCAGGTCACATAAACCAAAGCCAGGTCACAGAAACAAAAGTCGTGTCATAGAAACCAAATCCGGGTCACATAAACGAAAGCTGGATCATAGAAACCAAAGACGGGTCACAGAAACCAAAGCCGGGTCACAGAAACCAAAGCTGTGTCACATAAACCGAAGCAGGGTCACAGAAATCAAAGACGGGTCACAGAAACCAAAGTGGGGTCACTGAAACCAAAGCTGGGTCATTGAAACCAAAGCCAGGTCACAGAAACCAAAGCTGGGTCACAGCAACCAAAGCCGGGTCACATAAACCAAAGCCGGGTCACAGAAACAAAAGCCGAGTCGCAAAAAACAAAGCCGGGTCACAGAAAGCAAAGCCGGGTCACACAAACCAAAGCCGGGTCACAGAAACCAAAGCCGGGTCACAGAAACCAAAGCCGCGTCAGAGAGACAAAAGCCGGGTCACATAAACCAAAGCAGGGTCACAGAAACCAAAGCCGGGTCACAGAAGCCCAAAGTCGGGTCATTGAAACAAAAGCCGGGTCACAGAAACCAAAGCCAAGTCACCGAAACCAAAGCCGGGTCACAGAAACCAAAGCCGGGTCATAAAAACCAAAGCTAGGTCACATGAACCAAGGCTGGGCCACAGAAAACAAAAGCTGGGTCAACGAACCAAAGCCAGAGCACATAAACCAAAATACGGTCATAGAAACCAACCCAGGGTCACAGAAACCAAAGCCGGGTCACAGAAACCAAAGCCGGGTCACATAAACCAAAGCCAGGTCATATAAGCCAAAGCAGGATCACAACAGCCAATGCCGGGTCAGAACCCAACCCAGGTCATAGAAACAAAAGCGGGGTCAGAGAAACCAAAGCCGGGTCACTGAAACCAAAGCCGGGTCACTGAAACCAAAACCGGGTCACTGAAACCAAGTTTGGGTCACAAAAACCAGAGCCGGGTCACTGAAACCAGAGCTGGCTCACAGAAACCAAAGCCGGGTGACATAAACCAAAGCCGGGTCCTAGAGACCAAAGCAGGGTCACAAAAACCATAGCCGGGTCACAGAACCCAAAGCCGGGTCACAGAAACCAAAGCTGGGTAACAAAAACCAAAGCCGGATCACATAAACCAAAGCCGGGTCACAGCAACCAAAGCCAGGTCATAGAACCAAATCCAGGTCACGGAAACCAAACCAGGGTCATAGAAACCAAAGCCGGGTCACATAGACCAAAGCCGGGTCATATAAGCCAAAGCAGGATCACATAAACCAAAGCTGGGTAAAAAAACCAAGCCGGGTCATAGAAAACAAACGGGGTCAGAGGAACAAAAGCCGGGTCACAGAAACCAGAGCCGGGTCACATAAACCAAAGCTGGGTCACAGAAACCAAATATGGGTCACAGAAACCAGAGCCGGGTCACATAAACCAGAGCCGGGTCACTGATACCAGAGCCGGCTCACAGAAACCAAAGCCGGGTCACATAAACCAAAGCCGGGTCATATAAACCAAACCAGGGCCATAGAAACGAAAGCCGGGTCACAGAAACCAAAGCCGGGTCACAGAAACCAAGGCTAGGTAACAAAAACCAAAGCTGGATGACAGAAACCAAAGCCGGGGCACAGAAACCAAAGCCGGGTCACATAAACCAAAGCTTGGTCACAGAAATTAAAGCCGGGTAACACACACCAAAGCCGGGTCACATAAACCAAAGCCGGGTCACAAAAACCAAAGCCGGGTCACAGACACCAAAGCCGGGTCTTACGAACCAAAGCCGGATCACAGAAACCAAAGCCGGGTCACAAAAGCCAAAGCCGGGTCACAGAAACCAAAGCCGGGGCACATAAACCAAAGCCGGGTCACAGAAACCAAAGCTGGGTCACAGCAACCAAAGCCGGGTCACATAAACCAAAGCCGGGTCACAGACACCAAAGCCGGGTCTTACGAACCAAAGCCGGATCACAGAGACCAAAGCCGGGTCACAAAAGCCAAAGCCGGGTCACAGAAACCAAAGCCGGGTCACATAAACCTTAGCCAAGTCACATAAACCAAAGCCGGCTCCCAGAAACCAAAGCCAGGTCACAAAAACCAAAGCCTGGCCACCAAAACCAAATGCGGGTCACACAAACCAAAGACGGGTCACAAAAACCAAAACCGAGTCACAAAAAACAAAGTCGGGTCATAGAAAGCAAAGCCGGGTCACACAAACCAAGGCCGGGTCACAAAACCCAAAGCCGGGTCACAGAAACCAAAGCCAAGTAAAATACACCAAAGCCGGGTCCTAGAAACCAACGCCGGGTCACGGAAACCAAAGCCGGGTCACAGAAACCAAAGCGGGGTCACGGAAACCAAAGCCGGGTCACAGAAAGCAAAGCCGGATCACTGAAACCAAAGCCGGGTCACAGAAACCAAAGCCGGGTCACAGAAACCAAAGCGGGGTCACGGAAACCAAAGCCGGGTCACAGAAAGCAAAGCCGGATCACTGAAACCAAAGCCGGGTCACAGAAACCAAAGCCGGGTCACAGCAACCAAAGTCGGGTTACAGAAATCAATGCCGGGTCACAGAAACCAAAGCTGGGTCACAAAAACCAATGCCGGGTCACAGAAACCAGAGACAGGTCACAGAAACCAGAGCCGAGTCAGAGAAACCAAAGCCGGGTCGCAGAAATCAAACCCGGATCACAGAAACCAAAGCTAGGTCACAGAAACCAAAGCCATGCCACAGAACCCAAAGCCGGTCACAGAAACCAATGCCGGATCACAAAAACCAAAGCTGGATCACACAAAGCAAAACCAAGTCACAGAAACCAAAGCGAGGCCAGAGAAACCATATCTTGGTCCGAGAAAGCCGGATCACATAAGCCAAAGCCGGGTCACAGAAACCAAAGCCGGGTCACAGAAACCAAAGTAGGGTCACAAAAACCAAAAATGGTCCCATAAACCAAAGCCGGGTCACATAAACCAAAGCCGGGTCACAGAAACCAAAGCTGGGTCAGAGAAACCAAAGCCGGGACACGGAAACCAAAGCCGGGTCACATAAACGAAAGCCGGGTCATAGAAACCAAAGACGGGTCACAGAAACCAAAGCCGGGTAAAATAATCCAAAGCTTGATAAACCAAAGCCGGATCATGGAAACCAAAGCTGGACCACAGAAACAAAAGCCGGGTTAGAGAAAAAATAGCCGGGTCACAGAAACCAAAGCCGGGTAACAGAAACCAAAGCTGGGTCACATAAACCAAAGCTGGGTCACAACAACAAAAGTTGGGTCCCATAATCCAGAGCCGGGTCGCACAAACGTAGGCCGGGCCTACTTGCGTCCTACTTGCGCCCTACTTGCGCCCTAGTTGCACCCTAGTTGCGCCCTGGTTGCACCCTAGTTGTGTCCTAGTTGCGCTTTATTTGTACACTAGTTGCGCCCTAGTTGCACCCTAGTTTCTCTGTAGTTGCACCCTAGTTGCGCCCTAGTTCACCCTAGTTGCGCCCTAGTCGTGCCCTAGTCGCGCCCTAGTTGGGCCCTATTTGCACCCTAGTTGTATCCTACTTGCACCCTTATTGCACCATACTTGCGCCCTACACGCACCCTACATGCGCCCTATTTGTGCCTTACTTGGGCACTAGCTACGTCCTAGTTGTGCCCTAGTTGCGCCCTATTTGCATCCTACGTGTGCCCTACTTGCGTGCTAGGTGCGCCTTACTTGCGCCTTAGTTGCGCCCAACTTGCACACTAGTTGCACCCTAGTTGCGCCCTAGTTGCGCCCTAGTTGTGCCCTAGTTGCGCCCTGGTTGCGCCCCGGTTGCGTCCTAGTTGCACCCTAGTTGCGCCATAGTTGCGCCCTGGTTGCGCCTCGGTTGCCCCCTAGTTGCGCCATAGCTGCACCCAAGTCGCATCCTAGTCGCGTCCTATTTGCGCCCTAGTTGCGTCATGGTTGCGCCCTAGTTGCACCCTAGTTGCGCCCTAGTTGTGCCCTAGTTGCGCCCTAGTTGTGCCCCAGTTGCGTCCTAGTTGCACCCTAGTTGCACCCTGGTTGCGCCCTCCTTGCACCCAAGTTGCACCATTCTTGCGCCCTACTGGCGCCTACTTGCACCGTAGTTGCGCCTTAGTTGGACACTAACTATGGCCTAATTGTCCCCTAGTTGCGCCCTAGATGCGTCCTACTTGCGTCCTACTTGCGCCCTAGTTGCGCCCTAGTTGTGCCCTAGTTGCGCCCTAGTTGTGCCCCAGTTGCGTCCTAGTTGCACCCTAGTTGCACCCTGGTTGCGCCCTCCTTGCACCCAAGTTGCACCATTCTTGCGCCCTACTGGCGCCTACTTGCACCGTAGTTGCGCCTTAGTTGGACACTAACTATGGCCTAATTGTCCCCTAGTTGCGCCCTAGATGCGTCCTACTTGCGTCCTACTTGCGCCCTAGTTGTGCCTTAGTTGTGCCCTAGTTGCGCCCAACTTGCACACTAGTTGCACCCTAGTTGCACCCTAGTTGCACCCTAGTTGTGCCATAGTTGCACCCTAATTGCACCCTAGTTGCGCCCTTGTTGTGCACTCGTTGCGCCCTCGTTGCACCCTCATTACGCCCTCATTGCACCCTCATTGCGCCCTAGTTGCATCCTAGTTGCGCCCACAATACACCCAAGATGCGTCCTAGTTGCACCCTAGTTGTGCCCTAGTTGCGCCCTAGTTGCGCCCTAGTTGCGCCCTAGTTGCGCCCTAGTTGTGCCCTAGTTGCGCCTTAGTTGTGCCCTAGTAGCGCCCTACTTGCGTCCTACTTGCGCCATACTTGCGTCCTAGTTTCACCCTAGTTGCGCCCTAGTCACGTCCTAGTTGCACCCTAGTTGCAACCTAGTTGCACCCTTCTTGCGCCCTTATTACACCCTCTTTACGCCCTACTGGCACCCTTCTTACGCCCTAGTTGCGCCTCGGTTGGGCACTAGCTACGCCCTAGTTGTGCCCTAGTTGCACCCTAGTTGCGTCTTACTTGTGCCCTACTTGCGTCCTAGTTACACCCTAGTTGCGCCCTAGTCGCGCCCTAGTTGCGCCATAGTTGCACCCTTGTTGCGCCCTAGTTGGGCCCTTGTTGCACCCTTGTTACGCCCTAGTTGCACCCTAGTTGCGCCCTGGTTGCACTCTGGTTGTGCACTAGCTGCGCCCTAGTTGCGCCCTAGTTGTGCCCTATTTGTGCCCTAGTTGCACCCTAGTTGCGACCAAATTGCGTCTTAGTTGTGCCCTAGTTGTGCCCTAGTTACGCCCTAGTTTCACCCTAGTTGCACCCTAGTTGCGTCCTCATTACGCCCTAGTTGCGCCCTAGTTGTACCCTAGTTGCGCCCTAGTTGCGCCCTGGTTGCGCCATAGTTGTGCCCTAGTTGCACCCTAGTTGCGCCCTAGTTGCGCCGTAGTTGAGCCCTAGTTGCGCCCTAGTTGCGCCCTAGTTGCGTTCTAGTTGCAACCTAGCTGCCCACTAGTTGCTCCCTACTTGCCGCCACCTTGTGCCCTAGTTGCACCTCAATTGGGCACTAGCTACGCTCTAGTTGTACCCTAGTTGCGCCCTAGTTGCGTCCTACTTGTGCCCGCCTTTCGTCCTAGTTGCGCCCTAGTTGCGCCTTAGTTCCGCCCTAGTTGCACCCTAGTTGCGCCCTAGTTGTGCCCTAGTTGTGCCCTTATTACGCCCTAGTTGCACCCTCGTTGCGCCCTAGTTGCGTCCAAGTTGCGCCCTAGTTGCGCCCTTGTTGCGCCCTAGTCGCGCCCTAGTTGCGCCATAGTTGCGTCCTAGTTGCGCCCTTGTTGCGCCCTCGTTGCACCCCATTTGCTCCCTTATTGCACCCTACTTGCGCCCTACTGGCACCATACTTGTGCCCTAGTTGTGCCTTAGTTGGGCACCAGCTACGCCCTAGTTGTGCCCTAGTTGCGCGCTAGTTGTGTCCTACTTGTGCCGTACTTGCGCGCAAGTTGCGCCTTAGTAGCACCTTAGTTGCGCCCAACTTGCGCATTAGTTGCACCATAGTTGCACTCTGGTTGTGCCCTAGTTGTGCCCTACTTGCGCTCTAGTTGCGCCCTAGTTGCACCCTACTTGCGCCCTAGTTGCGCCCTAGTTGTGCCCAAGTTGCGCTCTAGTTGCGCCATACTTTCGCCCTAGTGACGCCTTAGGTGCGCCCTAGTTGCGCCCAACATGCACACTAGTTGCACCCTAGTTGCGCCCTAGTTACGCCCTAGTTGCGTCCTAGTCGCGCCCTAGTTGCACCCTATTTGCACCCTACTTGCACCCTACTTGCGCCCTAGTTGTGTCCTAGTTGCGCCCTACTTGCGCCCTAGGTGCATCCTAGTTGCGCCCTAGTTGCACCCTAGTTACGTCCTTCTTACACCCTTATTGTACAAAACTTACAACTAGGGACGCAACTAGGGCGCCCTATGTGCGCCCTAGTTGCGCCTCAATTGGGCACTAGGTACGCCCTAGTTGTGCCCTAGTTGCGCCCCAGTTGCGTCTGACTTGCGCCCTATTTGTGCCCTAGTTGCACACTAGTTGCGCCATACTTGCACCCTAGGTGCACCCTAGTTGCGCCCTGAGTGTGCGCCCTAGTTGCGCACACGTTGCACCATACTTGCGCCCTACTTGCACCCTACTTGCGCCCTAGTTGCGCCTCAATTTGACACTAGCTACGCCCTAGTTGTACCCTAGTTGCGCCCTAGTTGCGTCCTACTTGTGCCATATTTGCGCCTTAGTTTTACCTTAGTTTCGCCCTAGTTGCATCCTTGTTACGCCCTAGTTGCGCCCTAGTTGCGCCCTAGTTGCGCCATAGTTGTGGCCATAGTTGCACCCTAGTTGCACCATTATTGCTCCCTAGTTGCACCCTATTTGCGCCTTAGTTGCGCCCTAGTTGCGCCTAATTCACGCCCTAGTCGCGCCCTAGTCGCCCTCTAGTCGCGCCATAGTCGCGCCCTAGTTACGCCCTAGTTGCGCCCTAATGTACCCTAGTTACGCCCTAATTGCACCCTAGTTGTGCCCTTGTTGCGCCCTCGTTGCGCCCTCGTTGCGCCCTCGTTGTGCCCGACTTGTGCCGTAGTTGAGCCCTGCTTGCGCCCTATGTGCGCCCTACTTGCGCTTTAGTTGCACCCTTGTTGCGCCCTAGTTGCACCCTAGTTGCGCCCTAGATGCGCCCTGATTGCGCCCTAGTTGCGCCCTAGTTGTACCCTAGTTGCGCCCTAGTTGCACCCTAGTTGCACCCTAGTTGCGCCCTAGTTGCGCCCTGGTTGTGCCCTAATCGTGCCCTACTCGCGCCCTACTCACGACCTGGTTGCGCCCTAATTGCGCCCTAGTTGCGCTCTAGTGGCACCCTATTTGCACCCTTATTGCACCCTACTTGCGCCCTAGTGGCACCCGTATTGCGCCCTAGTTGTGCCTTAGTTGGACACTAGCTACGCCCTAGTTGTGCCCTAAATGCGCCCTAGTTGCGTCCTACTTGTGCCAGACTTGCGCGCTAGATGCGCCTTACATTTACCTTAGGTGCGCCCAACTTGCACACTAGTTGCACCCTAGTTGTGCCCTAGTTGCGCCCTAGTTGTGCCCTAGTTGCGCCCTAGTTGCGCCCTGGTTGCGGCCCGGTTGCGGCCTAGTTGCATCCTAGTTGCGCCCTAGTTGCGCCCTAGGTGCGACCTAGTTGCGTCCTATTTGTGCGCTATTTGTGCCCTAGTGGCATCCTAGTTGTACCCTAGATGCGCCGTAGTTACACCCTAGTTGCGCCCTAGTTGCACCCTAGTTGTGCCATAGTTGTGCCCTTGTTGCGCCCTCATCGCGCCCTAGTTGCGCCCGCATTGCGCCCTCGTTGCATCCTAGTCGCGCCCTAGTTGCGCCCTAGTTGCACCCTAGTTTCACCCTAGTTGCGTCTTAGTTGCGCCCTAGTTGCGCCCTAGTTGCGCTCTAGTTGCGCCCTAGTTGCGCCCTAGTTGCACCCTAGTTGCGCCCTAGTTACACCTTAGTTGGGCCCTAGCTGCACCCTACTTGCGCCCTACTTGTGCCCTAGTTGCACCCTAGTTGCGCCCTACTTCCACCCTAGTCGCGTCCTAGTTGCGCCCTAGTTGCACCCTAGTTGCACCCTTCTTGCGCCCTTATTGCACCCTACTTACGCCCTACTAGCGCCCTACTTGCGCCCTAGTTGCGCCTTATCTGGGCACTAGCTACGTCCGAGTTGTGCCATAGTTGCGCCCTAGTTGCGTCTTCCTTGCACCCTACTTGCGCCCTAGTTGCGTCCTAGTCGCGCCCTAGTTGCGCCCTAGTTGCACCCTAGTTGCGCCCTAGTTGTGCCCTAGTTGCACCCTAGTTGCACCCTATTTGTGCCCTAGTTACGCCCTGATTGTACCCTGGTTGTGCGATACTAGTGCCCTAGCTGCACCCTACTTGCACCCTAGTTGCGCCCAAGTTGCGCCCTAGTTGAAACCTAGTTGTGTCGTAGTCGTGCCCTAGTTGCGCCCTAGTTGCACCCTAGTTGCACCCTAGTTCCGCCATAGTTGCGCCCTAGTTGCGCCTTCGTTGCATCCTAGTTGCGGCCTAGTTGCACCCTAGTTGCGCCCTAGTTGCACCCTAGTTGCGCCCTAGTTGCGCCCTAGTTGCGCCCTAGTTCCGCCCTAGTTGCGCCCTAGTTCCGCCCTAGTTAAGCCCTTATTGCGCACTAGTTGGACCCTACTTGCGCCCTACTTGCGCCTACTTGCACCCTAGTTGCGCCTCAGTTGGGCACTAGCTACGTCCTAGTTGTACCCTAGTTATGCCCTAGTTGCGTCCTACTTGTGCCCTGCTTGCGCCCTAGTTGCGCCTTAGCTGTGCCCTAGTTGCGCCCTAGTTGCACCTTAGTTGGGCCTTAGATGCGGCCTACTTGCGCCCTAGTTGCACCCCAGTTGTGCCCTAGTTATGCCTCAGTTGCACCCTAGTTGCGCCCTAGTTGTGCCCTTTTTGCACCCTAGTTGCGCCCTAGTTGCTCCCTAGTCGCGCCCTTAGTTGTGCCCTAGTTGCGCCCTAGTTGCGCCCTAGTTGCACCATATTTGCGCCTTATTGTACCCTACTTGTGCCCTACTGGCCGCCTACTTGCGCCCTAGTTGTGCCTTAGTTGGGCACCAGCTACGCCCTAGTTGTGCCCTAGTTGCGCGCTAGTTGCGTCCTACTTGTGTCCTACTTGCGCGCTAGTTGCGCCTTAGTAGCGCATTAGTTACGTCCAACTTGCGCACAAGTTGCACCCTAGTTGCGCCCTAGTTTTATCCTAGTTCTGCCATACTTGCGCTCTAGTTGCACCCTAGTTGCACCATACTTGCGCCCTAGTTGCGCCCTAGTTGCGCACTAGTTGCGCCATGGTTGTGCTCTAGTTGCGCCTTCCTTGCGCCCTGGTTGTTCCTTAGTTGCGTCCTAGTTGCGCCCAACTTGCACACTAGTTGCACCCAGTTGCGACCTACTTAAGCCCTAGTTGCACCCTAGTTGCGCCCTAGTTGCGCCGTACTTGCACCCAACTTACGCCCTACTTGCGTCATAGTTGCGCCCTAGCTGCGCCCTACATATGCCCTAGGTGCGTCCTAATTGCGCCCTAGTTGCACCATAGTTACATCCTTCTTGCGCCCTTATTGCACCAAACTTACAGCCTATTGGCGCCCTACTTACGCCTTAGTTGCACCTCAGTCAGGCATTGGCTACGCCCTAGTTGCCCCCAGTTGCACCCTAATTGTGCCATAGTTGCACCCTAGTTGCGCATTAGTTGCGTCATAGTTGCGCCCTAGATGCGCCCAAGTCGCGCCCTAGTCGCGCCCTAGTCGCGTCCTAGTCACACCCTAGTTGCGCCTTAATTGCGCCCTAGTTGCACCCTAGTTGCGCCCTAGTTGCGCCCTAGTTGCGCCCTAGTTGTGCCCTAGGTGCGTCCTAGATGCGCCATAGTTGCGTCCTAGTTGCACCGTAGTTGCGCCATAGATGTGCCCTAGTTGTGCCCTAGTTGCACCCTAGTTGCGCCCTAGTTGCGCCCTACTTGAGTCCTACTCTCGCCCTAGTTGCCCCTCAGATGGGCACTAGCTACGCCCTAGTTGTACCCTAGTTACGCCCTAGTTGCGTCATACTTGTGCCATACGTGCGCCCTAGTTGCACCCTAGTTGCACCCTAGTTGCACCTTAGTTGCGCCCTAGTTGCGCCCTAGTTACGTCCTAGTTGCGCCCTTGTTGCCCCCTTGTTGTGCCCTTGTTCTGCCCTTGTTGCACCCTCTTTGTGCCCTCGTTGCGCTCAAGTTGCACCCTAGTTGCGCCCTTGTTACGTCCTGGTTGTGCCCCACGTGTGCCATTGTTGCGTCCTACTTGCGTCCTACTTGCGCCCTAGTTGCACCCTTATTGCGCCCTAGTTGCGCCCTAGTTGCGCCATAGTTGCGCCCTAGTTGCGCCCTAGCTGCACCCTAGTTACGCCCTAGTTGGGCCCTAGTCGCGCCACAGTCACGCCCTAGTCACTCCTTAGTTGCGCCCAAGCTGCGCCCTAGTTGCGCTCTAGTTGCGCCATATTTGTGCCCGTATTGTACCATACTTGCGCCCTACTGGCACCCTTTTTGCACCCTAGTTGTGCCTTAGTTGGGCACTAGCTATGCCCTAGTTGTGCCCTAGTTGCGCCCTAGTTGCGTCCTACTTGTGCCCTACTTGCATGCTAGTTGCGCCTTAGTTGCACCTTAGCTGCCCCCAACTTGCACACTAGTTGTACCCTAGTTACGCCCTAGTTGTGCCCTATTTGTGCCCTGGTTACGCCCTAGTTGCGCCCTAATTGCGCCCTATTTACGACCTGGTTGCGTCCTAGTTTTGCCCAAGTTGTGCCCTAGTTGCGTCCTAGTTGCAACCTAGTTGCGCCCTAGTTGCGTCCTAGTTGCGTCCTAATTACACCCTCATTGCGCCCTCGTTGCGCCCTAGTTGCGCCCTCGTTGCACCCTTGTTGCGACCTAGTTACAACCTAGTTACGCCCTAGTTACGTCCTAGTTACGCCCTAGTTGCGCACTAGTTGCGCTCTAGCTCGCCCTAGTTGGGCCCTAGTTGCGCCCTAGTTGCACCCTAGTTGCGCCCTAGTTGCGCCCTAGTTGCGCCCTTGTTGCACCTTAGTTGTGCATTAGTTTCACCCTACTTGCGCCCTACTTGCGTCCTAGTTGCGCCCTACTTGCACCCTAGTTGCGTCTAAGTTGTGCACTAGTTGCGCCCTAGTTGTGTCTCAGTGAGGCACTAGCTACGCCCTAGTTGTACCCTACTTACGCCCTAGTTGCGTCCTACTTGTGCTCTATTTACGCCCTAGTTGTGCCTTAGTTTCACCCTAGTTGCACCCTACTTGTGCCCTAGTTGCGCCCTAGTTGCGCCCTAGTTGCGCCCTGGTTACGCCCTTGTTGCGCCTTAGTTGCGCCCTAGTTGCGTCCTAGTTGTGCCCTAGTTACGCCCTAGTTGCATCCTAGTTGTACCCAAGTCGTGCCCTTGTTGCGCCCTGGTCGTGCCCTGGTTGCGCCCTAGTTGCGCACTAGTTGCACCCTAGTTGCGCTCTAGTTGCGAAATAGTTGCGCCCTAGTTGTGTACTAGTTGCAACCTAGTTGTGCCCTAGTTGAGCCCTAGTTGCCCCCAGTTGCGCCATAATTGCGCCCTATTTGCGCCCTATATGTGCCCTAGTTGCGCCATACTTGCGCCCTAGTTACGCCCTAGTTGCGCCCTAGTTTCACCCAAGTTGCGTCCTAGTTGCGCCCTAGTTGCGCCCTACTTGAGTCCTACTCTCCCCCTAGTTGCCCCTTAGTTGGGCACTAGCTAGGCCCTAGTTGTACCCAAGTTGCGCCCTAGCTGCGTCCTACTTGTGCCCTACTTGCGTCCTCGTTGCGCCTTAGTTGCGCCTTAGTTGCGCCTTAGTTGCGCCTTAGTTGCACCCTAGTTACGCCCAAGTTGCGCCCTAGTTGCGCCCTATTTGCACCCTAGTTGCATGTTAGTTGCGCCCTAGTTGCGCCCTAGTTGAGCCCTAGTTGTGTCCTAGTTGCGCCCTTGTTGCGCCCTTGTTCAGCCCTCGTTGCGCCCTTGTTGCCCCCTCGTTGCACCCTCATTGCGCTCAAGTTGCGCCCTAGTTGCGCCCTTGTTGCGCCCTAGTTGCGCCCTAGTTGCACCCTAGTTGCACCCTAGTTGCACCCTAGTTGCGCCCTAGTTGCGCCCTAGTTGTGTCCTAGTTGCGCCCTTGTTGCGCCCTTGTTCAGCCCTCGTTGCGCCCTTGTTGCCCCCTCGTTGCACCCTCATTGCGCTCAAGTTGCGCCCTAGTTGCGCCCTTGTTACGCCCTAGTTATGCCCCACGTTTGCCGTAGTTGCGTCCTACTTGCGTCCTACTTGCGCCCTACTTGCGCCCTAGTTGCACCCTTGTTGCGCCCTAGTTGCGCCCTAGTTGCGCCCTAGTTGCGCCTTAGTTGCGCCCTAGTTGCGCCCTAGTTGCGCCCTAGTTGCGCCCTAATTGCACCCTAGTTGCACCCTAGTTGCGCCCTAGTTGCACCCTAGTTGCGCCCTAATGGCGCCCTAGTCGCCCCCTAGTCACGCCCTAGTTGCGCCCTAGTTGCGCCCTATTTGCATTCCAGTTGCACCCTATTTGCGCCCTTGTTAAACCCTACTTGTATCCTACTGGCACCCTTCTTGCGCCCTAGTTTTGCCTTAGTTGGACACTAGCTACGCCCTAGTTGTGCCCTAGTTGTGCCCTAGTTGCGTCCTAGTTGTGCCCTACTTGCGCGCTAGTTGTGCCTTAGTTGCACCTTATTTGCGCCCAATTTGCACACTAGTTATACCCTAGTTGCACCCTAGCTGCGCCCTAGTTATGCCCTAGTTGCGCCCTAGTTGCGCCCTAGTTGCGCCCTAGTTGCGCCCTAGTTGCGACCTAGTTGCGTCCTAGTTGTGTCCAATTTCTGCCCTAGTTGCGCCCTAGTTGCACCCTAGTTGCGCCCTTGTTGCACCCTACTTACGCCCTAGTTGCGTCCTATTTGCATCCCAGTTGCGCCCTCATTGCGCCCTCGTTGCACCCTAGTTGCACCCTCGTTGCACCCTTGTTGTGCCCTAATCGTGCTCTAGTTACGCCCTAGTTACGTCCTAGTTGCGCCCTAGTTGCGCCCTAGTTGCACTCTAGTTGCGCACTAGTTGCACCCTATTTGCGCCCTAGTTGCGCCCTAGTTGCGCCCTAGTTGCGCCCTAGTTGCCCCCTAGTTGCGCCCTTGTTGCGCCATAGTTGTGCCCTAGTTGCACCATGTTTGCGCCCTACTTGCGTCCTAGTTGCACCCTACTTGGACCCTAGTTACGTTTAAGCTGTGCCCTAGTTGCGCCCTAGTTGTGCTTCAGTTGTGCACTAGCTACGCCCTAGTTGTACCCTACTTGCGCCCTGGTGGCGTCCCACTTGTGCCATGTTTACACCATAGTTGCACCTTAGTTGTGCCCTAATTGCACCCTACTTGCGCCCTAGTTGCGCCCTAGTTACACCCTATTTGCGCCCTAGTTGCCCCCTAGTTGCGCCTTAGTTGCGCCCTAGTTGCGCCCTAGGTGAGCCCTAGTTGCGCCCTAGTTGCGCCCTAGTTACGCCCTAGTTGCGCCCTAGTTGCGCACAAGTCGCGTCCTAGTCGCGCCCTAGTCGCGCCCTAGTCGCGCCCTTGTTGCGACCTAGTTACGACCAAAGCCGGGTGACATAAACCAAAGCTGGGTCCTAGAAACCAAAGCAGGGTCACAGCATCCAAAGCCAGGTCACAGAACCAAATCCAGGTTACAGAAACCAAAGCAGGGTCACGGAAACCAAAGCCGGATCACATAAACCAAAGCCAGGTCACATAAACCAAAGCCGGGTCACAAAAACCAAAGCCGGGTAAACAACCAAGCCGGGTCATAGAAACCAAAGCGGGATCGGAGAAACCAAATCCGGGTCACAGAACAAATGACGGGTCACAGAAACCAAAGCCGGGTCACAGAAACCCAATTTGGATCACAGGAACCAGAGCCTGGTCACACAAAGCAGAGGCGGGTCACTGAGACCAGAGCCGGGTCACAAAAAACAAAGCCGGGTCACAGAAACCAAAGCCGGGTCCTAGAAACCAAAGCAGGGTCACAGAAACCAAAGCCGGGTCACAGAAACCAAAGCATGGTCACGGAAACCAGCGCCGGGTAACAGGAACCAAAGCCGGGTCACATGAACCAAAGCCGGGTCGCAGAAACCAAAGCCGGGTCACAGAAACCAAAGCTGGGCCACAGAAAATAAAACCGGGTAACATAAACCAAAGCTGGGTTACATAAACCAAAGCCGGGTCACAGGAACCAAAGCCGGGTCACATAAACCAAAGCGGGTCACAGAAACCAAAGCTGGGTCACACAAACCAAAGCTGGGTCACAGAAACCAAAGCTGGGTCACATAAACCAAAGCCAGATGACTGAAACCGATTCCGGATCACAGAAACCATAACCAAGTCACAAAGACCAAATCCATGTTACAAAAACCAAAGCCAAGTCATAAAAACCAAAGTCGAGTCACGGAATCCAGAGCCGGGTCACAGCAAACCAAAGCCGGGTCACAGAAACCTAAGCTGGTTCACATAAACCAAAGCTGGGTCAGAGAAGCCAAAGCCGGGTCACACAAACCAAAGCCGGATCACGGAAACTAAAAGCCGGATATCAGAAACCAAAACCGGGTCACAGAAACCAAAGCCAAGTCACAGAAACCAAAGCCGGGTCACAGAAACCGAAGCTAGGTCACAAAAACCAAAGGCATGCCACGGAAACAAAAGCCGGGTCACATAAACCAAAGTCGGGTCGCAAAAACCAAAGCCGGTTCACAGAAACCAAAGCCAGGTCACAATAACCAAAGCCGGGTCACAGAAACCAAAGCAAGGATACAGAAACCAAAGCTGGGTCATAGACATCAAACCCGGGTCACAGAGACCAAAGCCGGGTCACAGAAGCCAAAGCCCGGTCATAGAAACCAGAGCCGGGTCACATAAACCTAAGCCAAGTCACGGAAACCAAAGCCGGGTCCCAGAAACCAAAGCCGGGTCACAGAAACCATAGCCTGGCCACAAAAACCGAAGGCCGGTCAAAGAAACCAAAGACGGGTCACATAAACCAAAGCTGGGTGATAGCAACCAAAGCCGGGTCACAGAAACCAAAGCCGATTTACATAAAACAAAGTCGGGTCACAGAAAGCAAAGCCGGGTCACACAAACCAAAGCCGGGTCACACAAACCAACGCCGGGTCACAAAAACCAAAGCCAGGTCAGAGAAATGAAAGCCGGGTCACAGAAACCAAATCCGGTTCACAGAAACCAAAGCTGGGTCACAGAAACCAAAGTCGGGTCACAGAAACCAAAGCGGGTTCACAAAAACCAAAGCAAAGTCACAAACACCAAAGCCGGGTCATGGAAACCAAAGTCGGGTCACAGAAACCAAAGCCGGGTCACAAGAACCAAAGCCGGGTCACAGAAACCAAAGCCGGGCCGCAGAAACCAAAGCCGGGTCACAGAAACCAAAGCCGGGTCGCAGAAACCAAAGCCGGGTCACAGAAACCAAAGTCGGGTCACAGAAACCAAAGCGGGGTCACAGAAACCAAAGCAAAGTCACAAACACCAAAGCCGGGTCATGGAAACCAAAGTCGGGTCACAGAAACCAAAGCGGGGTCACAGAAACCAAAGCAAAGTCACAAACACCAAAGCCGGGTCATGGAAACCAAAGTCGGGTCACAGAAACCAAAGCCGGGTCACAAGAACCAAAGCCGGGTCACAGAAACCAAAGCCGGGCCGCAGAAACCAAAGCCGGGTCACAGAAACCAAAGACGCATCACTGAAACCTAAGCCAGGTCACAGAAAGCAAAGCCGGGTCAACAAACCAAAGCCGGAGCACAGAAACCAAAGCCCGGTCATAAAAACCAAACCCGGGTCACAAAAACCAAAGCCGGGTCACAGAATCCAAAGCCGGATCACAAGAACCAAAGCCGGGTCACAGCAACCAAAGCCAGGTCACATAACCAAAGCCGGGTCACAGAAACCAAAGCCAGGACACAGAAACCAAAGCGGGGTCACACAAACCAAGCCGGGTTACAGTAACCAAAGCGGGCTCACACAAACAAAAACCAGGTCAAAGAATCCAACGTCGGGTCAGAGAACCCAGAGCCGGGTCACAAAAACCAGAGCCGGGTCACTCAAACCAAAGCCGGGTCACAGAAACCAAAGCCCAGTCACATAAACCAAGGCCGGGTCAGAGAAACCAAAGCCGGGTCAGAGAACCCAGAGCTGGGTCACACAACCCAGAGCCGGGTCACACAAACCTAAGCCGGGTCACAGAAACGAAAGCCGGGTCATAGCAACCAAAGTCGGGTTACAGAAACTAACACCGGGTCACAGAAACCAAAGCTGGGTCACAAAAACCAATGCCAGGTCACAGAAACCAAAGCCGGGTCACAGAAACCAAAACCGGGTCACAGAAACCAAAGCCGGTTCGAAGAAACCAAAACCGGGTCACAGAAATAAAACCTGGGTCACAGAAACCAAAGCTGGGTCACAGAAACCAAAGCCATGCCACGGAAACCAAAGCCGGGTCACAAAAACCAAAGCCGGGTCACAGAAACCTAAGCCGGGTCGCAAAAATCAAAGCCAGGTCACAGAAACCAAAGCCAGGTCACAAAAACCAAAGCGGGGTCACAGAAACCAACGCCAGGTTAAAGAAACCAAAGCTGGGTCACAGACACCAAAGCCGGGTCTTACAAATCAAAGCCGGGACACAAAGACCAAAGCCGGGTCACAGAAGCCAAAGCCGGGTCACAGAAACCAAAGCCGGGTCACATAAACCTAAGACAAGTCACAGAAACCAAAGCCAGGTCCCAGAAACCAAAGCCGGGTCACAGAAACCAAACCCTGGCCAGAAAAACCAAAGGCGGGTCACAGAAACCAGAGACGGGTCACAGAAACCAAAGCCGGGTGAAAGCAACCAAACCCGGGTCACAGAAACCAAAGCCGAGTCACATAAAACAAAGCCGGGACACAGAAAGCAACGCCGGGTCACACAAACCAAAGCGGGGTCACAAAAACCAAAGCCAGGTGAGAGAAATGAAAGTCGGGTCACAGAAACCAAATCCGGTTCACAGAAACCAAAGCTGGGTCAAAGAAACCAAAGTCAGGTCATGTAAACCAATGCCGGGTCACATAAACCAAAGCCAAGACACAGACACCGAACCCGGGTCATAGAAACCAAGGTCGGGTCACATAAACCAAAGCCGGGTCACAGAAACCAAAGCCGTGTCATAGAAACCAAAGCCAGGTCACATAAACCAAAGCTGGGTCACAGAAACCAAAGACAGATCACTGAAACCAAAGCCGGGTCACAGAAACTAAAGCCGGGTCAACAAACCAAAGCCGGAGCACAGAAACCAAAGCCCGGACAAAGAAACCAAAGCCGGGTCACATAAACCAAAGCCAAGTAACAGAATCCAAAGCCAGATCACAACAACCAAAACCGGATCACAGCAACCAAAGCAAGGTCACAGAACCAAAGCCGGGTCACAGAACCAAAGCCGGGTCACAGAAACCAGAGCCAGGTCACATGAACCAAAGCAGGGTCACAGAAACCAAGCCGGGTTACAGTAACCAAAGCCGGCTCACACAAACAAAAGCCAGGTCAAAGAAACCACACTGGGTCAGAGAAACCAAAACTGGGTCACAAAAACCAAAGCCGGGTCACTAAAACCAAATCCGGGTCACAGAAACAAGAGCCGAGTCACAGAAACCAAAACCGGGTCAGACAAACCAAAGCCGGGTCAGACAAACCAAAGCCGGGTCACAGAAACCAAAGCCGGGTCATAGAAGCGAAAGCTGGGTCACAGCAACCAAAATCGGGTTACAGAAACCAACGCCGGGTCACAGAAACCAAAGCCGGGTCACAGAAACCAAAGCTGGGTCAAAGAAACCAAAACTGGATCACAAAAATCAAACCCGGGTCATAGAAACCAAAGCTGGGTGACAGAAACCAAAGCCATGCCACAGAAACCAAAGCCGGGTCACTGAAACCAAAGCCGGGTCACAGAAACCAGAGCCAGATCACACAAACCAAAGCCGGGTCACACATACCAAAGCGGGGTCACAGAAACCATAGCCGGGTCAGTGAAAGCCGGGTCATAGAAGCCAAAGCCGGGTCACAGAAACCAAAGTCGGGTCATGAAAACCAAAGCCGGGTCACGGGAACAAAAAACGGTCCCATAAACCAAAGCCGGGTCACAGAAACCAAAGCCGGGTCACAGAAACCAACGGCGAGTCACGGAAAGCAAACCGGGTCACATAAACCAAAGGCGGGTCACATTAACAAAAGCCGGGTCACAGAAACCAAAGCCGGGTCACAGAAACCAAAGCCGGGTCACAGAAACCAACGGCGAGTCACGGAAAGCAAACCGGGTCACATAAACCAAAGGCGGGTCACATTAACAAAAGCCGGGTCACAGAAACCAAAGCCGGGTCACATAAACCAAATCCAGGTCACAAAAACCAAAGCCGGGTCCCATAAACCAAAGCCGGGTCACAGAAACCAAAGCAGGGTCACAGAAACCAACGCTGTGTCACATAAACCAAAGCCAGGTCACAGTAACCACAGCCGGGTCACAAAAACCAAAGTTGGGTCATAGAAACGAAATCGGGGTCACAGAAACGAAAGCTGGATCATTGAAACCAAAGACGGGTCACAGAAACCAAAGCCGGGTCACACAAACCAAAGCTGGGTCACATAAACCAAAGCTGGGTCAGAGAAACCAAAGCCGGGTCACAGAATCCAGTGCCAGGTCACTGAAACCAAAGCGGGGTCACACAAACCAAGCCGGGTTACAGTAACGAAAGCCAGCTCACACAAACAAAAGCCAGGTCAAAGAAACCAACGCCAGTGCAGAGAAACCAAAGCCGGGTCACAAAAACCATGGCCGGGTCACTAAAACCAAAGCCGGTTCACAGAAACCAAAGCGGAGTCACATAAACCAAAGCCGGGTCTGAGACACCAAAGCCGGTTCACATAACCCAGAGCTGGGTCACACATACCAAAGCCGGGTCATACAAACCAAAGCCGGGTCACAGAAACGAGAGCCAGGTCATAGCAACCAAAGTCGGGTTACAGAAACCAATACCGGGTGACAGAAACCAAAGCTGGGTCATAAAAACCAATGCCAGGTCACAGAAACCAAAGCCGGGTCACAGAAACCAAGGCCATATCACAGAAACCAAAGCCGGGTCAAAGAAACCAAAACCAGGTCACATAAATCAAACCCGGGTCACATAAACCAAAGCTGGGTCACAGAAACCAAAGCCATGCCACAGAAACCAAAGCCGGGTCACAGAAACCAAAGCCGGGTGGCAAAAATCAAAGCCGGGTCACAGAATCCAAAGCCAGGTCACAAAAACAAAAGCCAGGTCACAGACACCAAAGCCAGGTTAAAAAATCCAAAGCTGGGTCACAGACACCAAAGCCGGGTCTTACAAATCAAAGCCGGGTCACAGAGACCAAAGCCGGGTCACAGAAGCCAAAGCCGGGTCACATAAACCTTAGCCAAGTCACAGAAACCAAAGCCAGGTCCCAGAAACGAAAGCCGGGTCACAGAAACCAAAGCCTGGCCACAAAAACCAAGGACGGGTCACAGAAACCAAGGACGGTTCACAGAAACCAAAGCCGGGTGATAGCAATCCAAGCCGGGTCACAGAAACTAAAGCCGAGTCACATAAAACAAAGCCGGGTCACAGAAAGCAAAGCCGGGTCACACAAACCAAAGCCGGGTCACAAAAACCAAAGCCAGGTCAGAGAAATGAAAGCCGGGTCAGAGAAACCATATCCGGTTCACAGAAACCAATGCAGGGTCACAGAAACCAAAGTCGGGTCACAGAAACAAAAGCGGGGTCACAGAAACCAAAGCCAAGTCACAGACACCAAAGTCTGGTTATATAAACCAAAGTCGGGTCACAAAAACCAAAGCCGGGTCACAGAAACCAAAGCCGAGTCACAGAAACAAAAGCCGGGTCACAGAAACCAAAGCCGGGTCACAGAAACCAAAGACGGATCACTGAAACCAAAGCCGGGTCACAGAAACCAAAGCCGGGTCAACAAACCAAAGCCGGAGCACATAAACCAAAGCCCGGACATAGAAACCAAAGCCGGGTCACAGAAACCAAACCCGGGTCACATAAACCAAAGCCGGGTCAACAAACCAAAGCCGGAGCACATAAACCAAAGCCCGGACATAGAAACCAAAGCCGGGTCACAGAAACCAAACCCGGGTCACATAATCCAAAGCCGGATCATAAAAACCAAAGCCGGGTCACAGCAACGAAAGGCAGGTCACATAACCAAAGCCGGGTCACAGAAACCAAAGCGGGGTCACAGGAACCAAGCTGGGTTACAGTAACCAAAGCCGGCTCACACAAACAAAGGCCAGGTCAAAGAAACCAATGCCGGGTCAGAGAAACCAAAGCCGGGTCACAGAAACCAGAGCCGGGTCACTAAAACCAAAGCCGGATCACAGAAACCAGAGCCGAGTCACATAAACCAAAACCCGGTCAGAGAAACCAAAGCCGGGTCACAGAACCCAAAGCTGGGTGACACAAACCAAAGCCGGGTCACAGAAACGAAAGCCGGGTCATAGAAACGAAAGCCGGGTCACAGGAACCAAAGTTGGGTTACATACACCAATACCGGGTCACAAAAACAAAGGCTGGGTCACAAAACCCAATGGCAGGTCACAGAAACCAAAGCCGGGTCACAGAAACCAAAGCCGGGTCACAGAAACCAAAGTCGGGTCAAAGAAACCAGAACCGGGTCACAGAAATCAAACCTGGGTCATAGAAACCAAAGCTGGGTCACAGAAACCAAAGCCATGCCACATAAACCAAAGCCGGGTCACTGAAACCAAAGCCGGGTCACAGAAACCAAAGCCAGATCACACAAACCAAAGCCGGGTCAGAGACACCAAAGCGGGGTCACAGAAACCATAGCCGGGTCAGTGAAAGCCGAGTCACAGAAGCCAAAGCCGGGTCACAGAAACCAAAGCCGGATCATGGAAACCAAAGCCGGGTCACGGGAACAAAAAACGGTCCCATAAACCAAGGCCGGGTCACAGAAACCAAAGCCGGGTCACAGAAACCAACGGCGAGTCACGGAAAGCAAAGCTGGGTCACAAAAACCAAAGGCGGGTCACAGAAACCAAAACCGGGTCACAGAAACCAACGCCGTGTCACATAAACCAAATCCAGGTCACAAAAACCAAAGCCGGGTCCCAGAAACCAAAGCCGGGTCACAAAAACCAAAGCGGGGTCACAGAAACCAACACTGGGGCACATAAACCAAAGCCAGGTCATAGAAACAAAAGCCGGGTCACATAAACCAAAGTCGGGTCATATAAACCAAATCCGGGTCACAGAAACAAAAGCTGGATCATAGAAACCAAAGACGGGTCACAGAAACCAAAGCCGGGTCACAGAAACGAAAGCAGGGTGACATAAACCAAAGCCGGGTCACATAAATAAAAGCTGGGTCACATAAACCAAAGTCGGGTCACAGAAACCAAAGCTAGGTCATTGAAACCAAAGCCAGGTCGCAGAAACCAAAGCTGGGTCACAGCAACCAAAGCCGGGTCACATAAACCAAAGCCGGGTCACAGAAACAAAAGCCGAGTCGCAAAAAACAAAGCCGGGTCACAGAAAGCAAAGCCGGGTCACACAAACCAAAGCCGGGTCACAAAAACCAAAGCCGGGTCACAGAAACCAAAGCTAGGTCATAGAAACCAAAGCCAGGTCGCAGAAACCAAAGCTGGGTCACAGCAACCAAAGCCGGGTCACATAAACCAAAGCTTGGTCACATAAATTAAAGCCGGGTAACACAAACCAAAGCCGGATCACATAAACCAAAGCCGGGTCACAGAAACCAAAGCTAGGTCATAGAAACCAAAGCCAGGTCGCAGAAACCAAAGCTGGGTCACAGCAACCAAAGCCGGGTCACATAAACCAAAGCTTGGTCACATAAATTAAAGCCGGGTAACACAAACCAAAGCCGGATCACATAAACCAAAGCCGGGTCACAGAAACCAAAGCTAGGTCATAGAAACCAAAGCCAGGTCGCAGAAACCAAAGCTGGGTCACAGCAACCAAAGCCGGGTCACATAAACCAAAGCTTGGTCACATAAATTAAAGCCGGGTAACACAAACCAAAGCCGGATCACATAAACCAAAGCCGGGTCACAGAAACCAAAGCTAGGTCATAGAAACCAAAGCCAGGTCGCAGAAACCAAAGCTGGGTCACAGCAACCAAAGCCGGGTCACATAAACCAAAGCTTGGTCACATAAATTAAAGCCGGGTAACACAAACCAAAGCCGGATCACATAAACCAAAGCCGGGTCACAGAAACCAAAGCTAGGTCATAGAAACCAAAGCCAGGTCGCAGAAACCAAAGCTGGGTCACAGCAACCAAAGCCGGGTCACATAAACCAAAGCTTGGTCACATAAATTAAAGCCGGGTAACACAAACCAAAGCCGGATCACATAAACCAAAGCCGGGTCACAGAAACCAAAGCTAGGTCATAGAAACCAAAGCCAGGTCGCAGAAACCAAAGCTGGGTCACAGCAACCAAAGCCGGGTCACATAAACCAAAGCTTGGTCACATAAATTAAAGCCGGGTAACACAAACCAAAGCCGGATCACATAAACCAAAGCCGGGTCACAGAAACCAAAGCTAGGTCATAGAAACCAAAGCCAGGTCGCAGAAACCAAAGCTGGGTCACAGCAACCAAAGCCGGGTCACATAAACCAAAGCTTGGTCACATAAATTAAAGCCGGGTAACACAAACCAAAGCCGGATCACATAAACCAAAGCCGGGTCACAGAAACCAAAGCTAGGTCATAGAAACCAAAGCCAGGTCGCAGAAACCAAAGCTGGGTCACAGCAACCAAAGCCGGGTCACATAAACCAAAGCTTGGTCACATAAATTAAAGCCGGGTAACACAAACCAAAGCCGGATCACATAAACCAAAGCCGGGTCACAGAAACCAAAGCTAGGTCATAGAAACCAAAGCCAGGTCGCAGAAACCAAAGCTGGGTCACAGCAACCAAAGCCGGGTCACATAAACCAAAGCTTGGTCACATAAATTAAAGCCGGGTAACACAAACCAAAGCCGGATCACATAAACCAAAGCCGGGTCACAGAAACCAAAGCCGGGTCGCAAAAACCAAAGCCGGGTCACAGAAACCAAAGCCGGGGCACATAAACCAAAGCCGGGTCACAGAAACCAAAGCCAGGTTAAAGAAACCAAAGCCGGGTCACAGACACCAAAGGCGGGTCTTACGAACCAAAGCCGGATCACAGAGACCAAAGCCGGGTCACAGAAGCCAAAGCCGGGTCACAGAAACCAAAGCCGGGTCACATAAACCTTAGCCAAGTAACATAAACCAAAGCCGGGTCCCAGAAACCAAAGCCATGTCACAGAAACCAAAGCCTGGCTACCAAAACCAAATGCGGGTCACACAAACCAAAGACGGGTCACAGAAACCAAAACCGAGTCACAGAAAACAAAGCCGGGTCATAGAAAGCAAAGCCGGGTCACACAAACCAAGGCCGGGTCACAAAACCCAAAGCCGGGTCACAAAAACCAAAGCCAAGTCAAAGACACCGAAGCTGGGTCATAGAAACCAACGCCGGGTCATGGAAACCAAAGCCGGGTCATAGAAACCGAAGCGGGGTCACGGAAACCAAAGTCGGGTCACAGAAAGCAAAGCCGGATCACTGAAACCCAAAGCCGGGTCACAGAAACCAAAGCCGGGTCACAGCAACCAAAGTCGGGTTACAGAAATCAATGCCGGGTCACAGAAACCAACGCTGGGTCACAAAAACCAATTCCGGGTCACAGAAACCAAAGATAGGTCACAGAAACCAAAGCCGGGTCAGAGAAACCAAAGCCAGGTCACAGAAATCAAACCCGGATCACAGAAACCAAAGCTAGGTCACAGAAACCAAAGCCATGCCACA
>SZWC01000391.1:420715-440731 GCA_023375785.1 Penium margaritaceum
CCAAAGCCGGGTCACAGAAACCAAAGCCGGGTCACAGAAACCAAAGTCGGGTCAGAAAAAAAAAACAACGGTCCCATAAACCAAAGCCAGGTCACATAAACCTAAGCCGGGTCACAGAAACCAAAGCTGGGTCAGAGAAACCAAAGCCGGGACACAGAAACCAAAGCCGGGTCACACAAACAAAAGCCGGGTCATAGAAACCAAAGACGGGTCACAGAAACCAAAGCCGGGTAAAAGAATCCAAAGCTTGATAAACCAAAGCCGGATCATTGAAACCAAAGCTAGACCACAGAAACGAAAGCCGGGTTAGAGAAACAATAGCCGGGCTACAGAAACCAAAGCCAGGTAACAGAAACAAAGCTGGGTCACATAAACCAAAGCTGGGTCACAACAAGAAAAGTTGGGTCACATAATCCAGAGCCGGGTCACACAAGCGTAGGCCGGGCCTACTTGCGTCCTACTTGCGCCCTACTTGCGCCCTAGTTGCACCCTAGTTGCGCCCTAGTCGCACCCTAGTTGTGCCCTAGTTGCGCTTTATTTGTACACTAGTTGCGCCCTAGTTGCACCCTAGTTTCGCCGTAGTTGTACCCTAGTTGCGCCCTAGTTCACCCTAGTTGCGCCCTAGTCGTGCCCTAGTCGCGCCCTAGTTGGGCCCTAGTTGCACCCTAGTTGTACCCTACTTGCACCCTTATTGCACCCTACTTGCGCCCTACACGCACCCTACATGCGCCCTAGTTGTGCCTTACTTGGACACTAGCTACGCCCTAGTAGTGCCCTAGTTGCGCCCTATTTGCATCCTACTTGTACCCTACTTGCGTGCTAGGTGCGCCTTAGTTGTGCCTTAGTTACGCCCAACTTGCATGCTAGTTGCACCCTAGTTGTGCCCTAGTTGCGCCCTAGTTGTGCCCTAGTTGCGCCCTGGTTGCGCCCCGGTTGCGCCCTAGTTGCACCCTAGTTGTGCCATAGTTGTGCTCTGGTTGCGCCTTGGTTGCCCCCTAGTTGCGCCATAGCTGCACCCAAGTCGCATCCTAGTCGCGTCCTATTCGCGCCCTAGTTGCGTCATAGTTGCGCCCTAGTTGCACCCTAGTTGCGCCCTAGTTGAGCCCTAGCTGCGCCCTAGTTGTGCCCCAGTTGCGTCCTAGTTGCACCCTAGTTGCACCCTGGTTGCGCCCTCCTTGCACCCAAGTTGCACCATTCTTGCGCCCTACTGGCGCCTACTTGCACCGTAGTTGCGCCTCTGTTGGGCACTATCTATGCCCTAATTGTCCCCTAGTTGCGCCCTAGATGCGTCCTACTTGCGTCCTACTTGCGCCCTAGTTGAGCCCTAGCTGCGCCCTAGTTGTGCCCCAGTTGCGTCCTAGTTGCACCCTAGTTGCACCCTGGTTGCGCCCTCCTTGCACCCAAGTTGCACCATTCTTGCGCCCTACTGGCGCCTACTTGCACCGTAGTTGCGCCTCTGTTGGGCACTATCTATGCCCTAATTGTCCCCTAGTTGCGCCCTAGATGCGTCCTACTTGCGTCCTACTTGCGCCCTAGTTGTGCCTTAGTTGCACCCTAGTTGCGCCCAACTTGCACACTAGTTGCACCCTAGTTGCACCCTAGTTGCACCCTATTTGTGCCATAGTTCCACCCTAATTGCACCCTAGTTATGTCCTCGTTGTGCACTCGTTGCGCCCTCGTTGCGCCCTCGTTACGCCCTCATTGCACCCTCATTGCACCATAGTTGCATCCTAGTTGCGCCCACGGTACACCCAAGTTGCATCCTAGTTGCACCCTAGTTGTGCCCTGGTTGCGCCCTAGTTACGCCCTAGCTGCGCCCTAGTTGTGCCCTAGTTGTGCCCTAGTTGCGCCTTAGTTGTGCCCTAGTACCGCCCTACTTGCGTCCTACATGCGCCCTACTTGCGTCCTAGTTGCGCCCTAGTTGCGCCCTAGTCACATCCTACTTGCACCCTAGTTGCAACCTAGTTGCACCCTTCTCGCGCCCTTATTACACCCTATTTACGCCCTACTGGCGCCCTTCTTATGCCCTAGTTGCGCCTTAGTTGGTCACTAGCTACGCCCTAGTTGTGCCCTAGTTGCATCCTAGTTGTGTCTTACTTGCGCCCTACTTTCGTCCTAGTTATACCATAGTTGCGCCCTAGTCGCGCCCTAGTTGCGCCGTAGTTGCACCCTTGTTGCGCCCTAGTTGGGCCCTTGTTGCACCCTAGTTGCGCCCTAGTTGTACCCTAGTTGCGCCCTGGTTGCACTCTGGTTGTGCACTAGTTGCGCCCTAGTTGCGCCCTAGTTGTGCCCTATTTGTGCCCTAGTTGCACCCTAGTTACGACCAAGTTGCGTCTTAGTTGTGCCCTAGTTGTGCCCTAGTTACGCCCTATTTTCACCCTTGTTGTACCCTAGATGCATTCTCATTACGCCCTAGTTGCACCCTAGTTGTGCCCTAGTTGCGCCCTACTTGCGCACAGGTTGCGCTATAGTTGTGCCCTAGTTGCACCCTAGTTGCGCCCTAGTTGCGCCGTAGTTGAGCCCTAGTTCCGCCCTAGTTGCGCCCTAGTTGTGTTCTAGTTGCACCCTAGCTGCCCACTAGTTGCTCCCTACTTGCCCCCACCTTGTGCCCTAGTTGCACCTCAATTGGGCACTAGCTACGCTCTAGTTGTACCCTAGTTGCGCCCTAGTTGCGTCCTACTTGTGCCCGCCGTGCGCCCTAGTTGCGCCCTAGTTGTGCCCTAGTTGCGCCCTAGTTGCGCCTTAGTTCCGCCCTAGTTGCACCCTAGTTGCACCCTAGTTGTGCCCTAGTTTTGCCCTGGTTACGCCCTAGTTGCACCCTAGTTGCGCCCTAGTTGCATCCAAGTTGCGCCCTAGTTGCGCCCTGGTTGCGCCCTAGTCGCGCCCTAGTTGAGCCCTAGTTGCGCCCTGGTTGCGTCCTTGTTGCGCCCTAGTTGCACCCCATTTGCACCCTTATTGCACCCTACTTGCGCCCTACTGGCACCATACTTGCGCCCTAGTTGTGCCTTAGTTGGGCACCAGGTACGCCCTAGGTGTACCCTAGTTGCGCGCTAGTTGCGTCCTACCTGTGCCCTACTTGCGCGCAAGTTGCGCCTTAGTAGCGCCTTAGTTGCGCGCAACTTGCGCACTAGTTACACCATAGTTGCACTCTGGTTACGCCCTAGTTGTGCCCTACTTGCGCTCTAGTTGCGCCCTAGTTGCACCCTACTTGCGCCCTAGTTGCGCCCTAGTTGTGCCCTAGCTGCGCTCTAGTTGTGCCCTACTTGCGCCCTAGTGACGCCTTAGGTGCGCCCTAGTTGCGCCCAACGTGCACACTAGTTGCACCCTAGTTGCGCCCTAGTTACGCCCTAGTTGCGCCCTAGTTGCGCCCTAGTTACACCCTACTTGCACCCTACTTGCGTCCTACTTGCGCCCTAGTTGTGCCCTAGTTGCGCCCTACTTGCGCCCTAGGTGCATCCTAGTTGTGCCCTAGTTGCACCCTAGTAACGTCCTTCTTACACCCTTATGGCACCAAACTTACAACTAGGGATGCAACTAGGGCGCCCTACGTGCGCCCTAGTTGCGCCTCAATTGGGCACTAGGTACGCCCTAGTCGTGCCCTAGTTGCACCCCAGTTGCGTCTGTCTTGCGCCCTATTTGTGCCCTAGTTGCACACTAGTTGCGCCATACTTGCACCCTAGGTCCACCCTAGTTGCGCCCTGAGTGTGCGCCCTAGTTGCGCACACGTTGCACCATACTTTCGCCCTACTTGCACCCTACTTGCGCCCTAGTTGCGCCTCAGTTTGACACTAGCTACGCCCTAGTTGTACCCTAGTTGCGCCCTAGTTGCGTCCTACTTGTGCCCTTTTTGCGCCTTAGTTGCAACTTCGCTTCGCCCTAGTTGCATCCTAGTTACGCCCTAGGTACGCCCTAGTTGCGCCCTAGTTGCGCCATAGTTGTGGCCATAGTTGTACCCTAGTTGCACCATTATTGCGCCCTAGTTGCACCCTATTTGCGCCTTAGTTGCGCCCTAGTTGCGCCAAACTCACGCCCTAGTCGTGCCCTAGTCGCCCTCTAGTCGTGCTATAGTCGCGCCCTAGTTGCGTCCTAGTTGCGCCCTAATGTACCCTAGTTGCGCCCTAATTGCACCCTAGTTGTGCCCTTGTTGCGCCCTCGTTGCGCCCTCGTTGCTCCCTCGTTGTGCCCTCGTTGCGCTCAAGTTTTGCCCTAGTTGCGCCCTTGTTACGCCCTAGTTGTGGCCCACTTGTGCCGTAGTTGAGCCTTGCTTGCGCCCTACGTGCGCCCTACTTGCGCTTTAGTTGTACCCTTGTTGCGCCCTAGTTGCACCCTAGTTGCGCCCTAGTTGCGCCCTAGTTGCGCCCTAGTTGCGCCCTAGTTGTACCCTAGTTGCGCCCTACTTGCACCCTAGTTGCGCCCTAGGTGCGCCCTAGTTGCGCCCTGGTTGTGCCCTAATCGCGCCCTACTCGCGCCCTAGTCACGACCTAGTTGCGCCCTAATTGCGCCCTAGTTGCGCTCTAGTGGCACCCTATTTGCACCCTTGTTGCACCCTACTTGCGCCCTATTGGCACCCGTATTGCGCCCTAGTTGTGCCTTAGTTGGACACTAACTACGCCCTAGTAGTGCCCTAATTGCGCCCTAGTTGCGTCCTACTTCAGCCAGACTTGCGTGCTAGATGCGCCTTACTATTACCTTAGGTGCGCCCAACTTGCACACTAGTTGCACCCTAGTTGCGCCCTAGTTGCGCCCAAGTTGTGCCCTAGTTGCGCCCTAGTTGCGCCCTAGTTGCGGCCCAGTTGCGCCCTAGTTGCATCCTAGTTGCACCCTAGTTGCGCCCTAGTTGCAACCTAGTTGCGTCCTACTTGTGCCCTATTTGTGCCTTAGTGGCATCCTAGTTGTACCCTAGATGCGCCGTAGTTACACCCTAATTGCGCCCCAGTTGCACCCTAGTTGTGCCCTAGTTGTGCCCTTGTTGCGCCCTCATCGCGCCCTAGTTGCGCCCTCGTTGCGCCCTGGTTGCATCCTAGTTGCGCCCTAGTTGCGCCCTAGTTGCATCCTAGATTCACCCTAGTTGCATCCTAGTTGCGCCCTAGTTGTGCCCTAGTTGTGCTCTTGTTGCGCCCTAGTTGCGCCCTAGTTGCACCCTAGTTGCGCCCTAGTTACACCTTAGTTGGGCCATAGCTGCACCCTACTTGCGCCCTACTTGTGCCCTAGTTGCACCCTAGTTGCGCCCTAATTGCACCCTAGTCGCGTCCTAGTTGCGCCCTAGTTGCACCCTAGTTGCACCCTTCTTGCGCCCTTATTGCACCCTACTTACGCCCTACTAGTGCCCTACTTGCGCCCTAGTTGCGCCTTATTTGGGCACTAGCTACGTCTGAGTTGTGCCATAGTTGCGCCCTAGTTGCGTCTTACTTGCACCCTACTTGCGCCCTAGTTGCGCCCTAGTTGCGCCCTCGTTGCACCCTAGTTGCGCCCTAGTTGCGCCCTAGTTCCACCCTAGTTGCACCCTATTTGTGCCCTAGTTATGCCCCGATTGTACCCTGGTTACGCACTACTAGCGCCCTAGCTGCACCCTACTTGCGCCCTACTTGCGCCCAAGTTGCGCCCTAGTTGAAACCTAGTTGTGTCGTAGTTGTGCCCTAGTTGCGCCCTACTTGCAACCTAGTTGCACCCTAGTTCCGCCATAGTTGCGCCCTAGTTGCGCCCTAGTTGCATCCTAGTTGCGCCCTAGTTGCGCCCTAGTTGCGCCCTAGTTGCACCCTACTTGCGCCCTAGTTGTGCCCTAGTTGCGCCCTAGTTCCGCCCTAGTTCCGTCCTAGTTACGCCCTAATTGCGCACTAGTTGCACCCTACTTGCACCCTTCTTGCGCCTACTTGCACCCTAGTTGTGCCTCAGTTGGGCACTAGCTACGCCCTAGTTGTACCCTAGTTATGCCCTAGTTGCGTCCTACTTGTGCACTGCTTGCGCCTTAATTGCGCCTTAGTTGCGCCCTAGTTGTGCCCTAGTTGCACCTTAGTTGCGCCTTAGATGCGGCCTACTTGCGCCCTAGTTGTACCCCAGTTGTGCCCTAGTTACGCCCTAGTTGCACACTAGTTGCGCCCTAGTTGCGCCCTAGTTGCACCCTAGTTGCGCCCTAGTTGCTCCCTAGTCGCGCCCTTAGTTGCGCCCTAGTTGCGCCCTAGTTGCGCCCTAGTTGCGCCCTAGTTGTACCATATTTGCGCCCTTATTGCACCCTACTTGTGCCCTACTGGCAGCCTACTTGCGCCCTAGTTGTGCCTTAGTTGGGCACCAGCTACGCCCTAGTTGTGCCCTAGTTGCGCGCTAGTTGCGTCCTACTTGTGTCCTACTCGCGCGCTAGTTGCACCTTAGTAGCGCATTAGTTACGTCCAACTTGCGCACTAGTTGCACCCTAGTTGCGCCCTAGTTTTGTCCTAGTTCTGCCATACCTGCGCTCTAGTTGCACCCTAGTTGCACCATACTTGCGCCCTAGTTGCGCCCTAGTTGCGCACTAGTTGCGCCATGGTTGTGCTCTAGTTGCGCCTTACTTGCGCCCTGGTTGTTCCTTAGTTGCGTCCTAGTTGCGCCCAAATTGCACACTAGTTGCACCCAGTTGCGCCCTAGTTGCGCCCTAGTTGCGCCCTAGTTGCGCCCTAGTTGCGCCCTACTTGCACCCTACTTACGCCCTACTTGCGTCCTAGTTGCGCCCTAACTGCGCCCTACATATGCCCTAGGTGCGTCCTAGTTGCGCCCTAGTTGCACCCTAGTTACATCCTTCTTACGCCCTTATTGCACCAAACTTACAGCCTACTTGCGCCCTTCTTGCGCCCTAGTTGCGCCTCAGTCGGGCATTAGCTACGCCCTAGTTGCCCCCAGTTGCGCCCTAATTGTGCCATAGTTGCGCCCTAGTTGCGCATTAGTTGCGTCATAGTTGCGCCCTAGTTGCGCCCAAGTCGCGCCCTAGTCGCGCCCTAGTCGCGCCCTAGTCACGTCCTAGTCGCGCCCTAGTTGCGCCTTAATTGCGCCCTAGTTGCACCCTAGTTGCGCCCTTGTTGCGCCCTAGTTGCGCCCTAGTTGTGCCCTAGGTGCGTCCTAGATGCGTTATAGTTGCGTCCTAGTTGCACCGTAGTTGCGCCATAGATGTGCCCTAGTTGCACCCTACTTGCGCCCTAGTTACGCCCTAGTTGTCACCTAGTTACGCCCTAGTTGCGCCCTAGTTGCGCCCTACTTGAGCCCTACTCTCGCCCTAGTTGCCCCTCATTTGGGCACTAGCTACGCCCTGGTTGTACCTAGTTGCGCCCTAGCTGCGTCATACTTGTGCCATACTTGCGCCCTAGTTACGCCTTAGTTGCGCCTTAGTTGCGCCTTAGTTGCGCCTTAGTTGCACCCTAGTTATACCCAAAATGCGCCCTAGTTGCAGCCTAGTTGCACCCTTGTTGCACCTTAGTTGCGCCCTAGTTGCGCCCTAGTTACGTCCTAGTTGCGCCCTTGTTTCCCCCCTTGTTGTGCCCTCGTTGCGCCCTTGTTGTACCCTCTTTGTGCCCTTGTTGCGCTCAAGTTGCACCCTAGTTGCGCCCTTGTTACGTCCTGGTTGTGCCCCACTTGTGCCGTTGTTGCGTCCTACTTGCGCCCTACTTGCGCCCTAGTTGCACTCTTGTTGCGTCCTAGTTGCGCCCTAGTTGCGCCATAGCTGCGCCATAGTTGCGCCCTAGTTGCGCCCTAGTTACGCCCTAGTTGCGCCCTAGTTGCGCCCTAGTCACGCCCTAGTCACGCCCTAGTTGCGCCCAAGTTGCGCCCGAGTTGGGCTCTAGTTGTACCATATTTGTGCCTGTATTGTACCATATTTGCGCCCTACTGGCACCCTTTTTGCACCCTAGTTGTGCCTTAGTTGGGCACTAGCTATGCCCTAGTTGTGCCCTAGTTGCACCCTAGTTGCGTCTTACTTGTGCCCTATTTGCACGCTAGTTGCGCCTTAGTTGCACCTTAGCTGCGCCCAACTTGCACACTAGTTGTACCCTAGTTGCGCCCTAGCTGTGCCCTATTTGTTCTCTGGTTACGCCCTAGTTGCACCCTAGTTGCGCCCTAGTTGCAACCTAGTTGCGTCCTAGTTGTGCCCAAGTTGTGCCCTAGTTGCGTCCTAGTTGCAACCTAGTTGCGCCCTAGTTGCGTCCTAGTTGCGTCCTAATTACACCCTTGTTGCGCCCTCGTTGCACCCTAGTTGCGCCCTCGTTGCACCCTTGTTGCGCCCTAGTTACGCTCTAGTTATGCCCTAGTTACGTCATAGTTACGCCCTAGTTGCGCACTAGTTGCGCTCTAGCTCACCCTAGTTGGGCCCTAGTTGCGCCCTAGTTGCACCATAGTTGCGCCCTAGTTGCGCCCTAGTTGCGTCCTAGTTACGCCCTAGTTGCGCCCTTGTTGCACCTTAGTTGTGCATTAGTTGCACCCTACTTGCGCCCTATTTGCGTCCTAGTTGCGCCCTACTTCCACCCTAGTTGCGTCTAAGTTGCGCACTTGTTGCGCCCTAGTTCTGCCTCAGTCATGCACTAGCTACGCCCTAGTTATACCCTACGTACGCCCTAGTTGCGTCCTACTTGTGCCCTATTCACGCCCTAGTTATGCCTTAGTTGCACCCTAGTTGCACCCTACTTGCGCCCTAGTTGTGCCCTAGTTGCGCCCTAGTTGCGCCCTAGTTGCGCCCTAGTTGCGCGTTAGTTGCGCCCTAGTTGCGCCCTAGTTGCGCCCTATTTGTGCCGTAGTTACGCCCTAGTTGCGCCCTAGTTGTACCCAAGTCGCGCTCTTGTCGCGCCCTGGTCGTGCCCTAGTTTCGCCCTAGTTGCGCACTAGTTGCACCCTAGTTGCGCTCTAGTTGCGAAATAGTTGCGCCCTAGTTGTGTCCTAGTTGCAGCCTAGTTGTGCCCTAGTTGAGCCCTCATTGCCCCCAGTTGCGCCACACCTGCGGCCTAGTTGCGCCCTCAATGTGCCCTAGTTACGCCATACTTGCGCCTTAGTTACGCCCTAGTTGCGCCCTAGTTTCACCCAAGTTGCGTCCTAGTTGCGCCCTAATTGCGTCCTACTTGAGCCTTACTCTCCCCCTAGTTGCCCCTCGGTTGGGCACTAGCTAGGCCCTAGTTGTACCCCGATTGCGCCCTAGCTGCGTCCTACTTGTGCCCTACTTGCGTCCTAGTTGCGCCTTATTTGCGCCTTAGTTGCGCCCTAGTTGCGCCTTAGTTGCACCCTAGTTACGCCCAAGTTGCGCCCTAGTTGCGCCCTAGTTGCACCCTAGTTGCATGTTAGTTGCGCCCTAGTTGCGCCCTAGTTGCGCCCTAGTTGTGTCCTAGTTACGCCCTTGTTGCGCCCTTGTTCAGCCCTCGTTGCGCCCTTGTTGCCCCCTCGTTGCACCCTCATTGCGCTCAAGTTGCGCCCTAGTTGCGCCCTTGTTACGCCCTCGTTATGCCCCACGTTTCCCGTAATTGCGTCCTACGTGCGTCCTACTTGCGCCTTACGTGCGCCCTAGTTGCACCCTTGTTGCGCCCTAGTTGCGCCCTAGTTGCGCCCTAGTTGCGCCTTAGTTGCACCCTAGTTGCGCCCTAGTTGCGCCCTTGTTGCGCCCTAATTGCACCCTAGTTGCACCCTGGTTGCGTCCTAGTTGCGCCCTAGTTGCGCCCTAGTGGCGCCCTAGTGGCGCCCTAGTCACGCCCTAGTTGCGCCCTAGTTGCGCCCTATTTGCATTCCAGTTGCACCATATTTGCGCCCTTATTAAACCCTACTTGCATCCTACTGGCACCCTTCTTGCGCCCTAGTTTTGCCTTAGTTGGACACTAGCTACACCCTACTTGTGCCCTAGTTGCGCCCTAGTTGCGTCCTAGTTGTGCCCTACTTGCGCGCTAGTTGCGCCTTAGTTGCACCTTAGTTGCGCCCAATTTGCACACTAATTGCACCCTAGTTGCACCCTAGCTGCGCCCTAGTTGTGCCCTAGTTGCGCCCTAGTTGCGCCCTAGTTGCGCCCTAGTTGCACCCTAGTTGCGACCTAGTTGCGTCCTAGTTGTGTCCAATTTGTGCCCTGGTTGCACCCTAGTTGCACCCTAGTTGCGCCCTAGTTGCACCCTACTTACGCCCTAGTTGCGTCCTATTTGCATCCCAGTTCAGCCCTCGTTGCGCCCTCGTTGCACCCTAGTTGCACCCTCGTTGCACCCTTGTTGCGCCCTAATTGTGCTCTAGTTACGCCCTAGTTACGTCCTAGTTGCGCCCTAGTTGCGCCCTAGTTGCACTCTAGTTGCGCACTAGTTGCGCCCTATTTGCGCCCTAGTTGCGCCCTAGTTGCGCCCTAGTTGCGCCCTAGTTGCGCCCTAGTTGCGCCCTAGTTGCGCCCTAGTTGCGCCCTTGTTGCGCCTTAGTTGTGCCCTAGTTGCACCATGTTTGCGCCCTACTTGCGTCCTAGTTGTGCCCTACTTGCATCCTAGTTACGTCTAAGTTGTGCCCTAGTTGCGCTCTAGTTGTGCTTCAGTTGTGCACTAGCTACGCCCTAGTTGTACCCTACTTGCGCCCTAGTGGCGTCCCACTTGTGCCATGTTTACGCCATAGTTGCGCCTTAGTTGCGCCCTAGTTGCACCCTACTTGCGCCCTAGTTGCGCCCTAGTTGCACCCTAGTTGCGCCCTAGTTGCCCCCTAGTTGCGCCTTAGTTGCGCCCCAGTTGCGCCCTAGGTGAGCCCTAGTTGCGCCCTAGTTGCGCCCTAGTTACACCCTAGTTGCGCCCTAGTTGCGCACAAGTCGTGCCCTAGTCGCGCCCTAGTCGCGCCCTAGTTGCGCCCTAGTTGCGAACTAGTTACACCATAGTTGCGCTCTAGTTGCGACCTAGTTGCGCCCTAGTTGTGTCCTAGTTGCAACCTAGTTCCGCCCTAGTTGTGCCCTAGTTGCCCCCAGTTGCGCCCTATTTGCGCCCTATTATCGCACTAGTTGCACCCTAGTTGTGCCCTAAATGTGCCCTAGTTGTGCACTAGTTACACCCTAGTTGCGCCCTAGTTGTGCCCTAGTCGCGCCCTAGTCGCGCCCTAGTGGCGCCCTAGTTGCGCCCTAGTTGTGTACTAGTTACACCCTAGTTGCGCCCTAGTTGTGCCCTAGTTGCACCCTAGTTGTCCCCTAGTTGCGTCCTAGTTGCACCCTAGTTGTTCCTAGTTTCCCCCTAATTGTGCCCTAGTTGCACCGGGTGCCCTAGATGCGCACTAGTTGCGTCCTTCTTGCACCCTAGTTATACCCATAGTTACGCACTAGCTGTGCTCTAGTTGCATCCTACTTGCGCCCTAGTTGCGTCCTAGTTGCGTCCTACTTGCGCCCTACTGGCGCCTACTTGCGCCCTAGTTGCGCCTCAGTTGGGCACTAGCTACGCCCTAGTTGTCCCGTGGTTGCGCCCTTAGTTGCGTCTTACTTACACCCTAGTTGCCCCACTTGCAGACTAGTTGCACCCTAGCTGTGCCCTAGTTGCGCCCTAGTTGTACCCTAGGTGCACCCTAGTTGCGCCCTAGTTGCGCCCTTGTTGCGCCCTAGTTGTGCCCTCGTTGCGCCATCATTGCGCCCTAGCTGCACCATGGTTGCGCCCTAGTTGCGCCCTAGTTGCGCCCTACTTGCCCCCAGTTTCGCCCTAGTTGCGCCCTAGTTGCGCCCTAGTTGTGCTCTAGTTGCGCGCTAGTTGCTGCCTAGTTGCGCCCTAGTTCCACCCTAGTTGCACCCTAGTTGCGCCCTTGTTGCGCCGTAGTTGCGCCCTAGTTACGCCCTAGTTGCGCCTAGTTGCGCCCAAATTGCGCACTTGTTGCGCCTTAGTTGTGCCCTAGTTGCGCCGTAGTTGTGCCTCACTTGCGCCCTAGTTGCGTCATACATGCACCCTCGTTGCGTCTTAGATGCGCCCTAGTTGCGCCCTAGTTGCGCTCTTCTTGCGCCCTTATTACACCCTACTTACACCCTATTGGCACCCTACTTGCGCCCTAGTTGCGCCTCAGTTGGGCACTCGATATGAACGAATTGTGCCCTAATTGCTCCCTAGTTGCGACTTACTTGTGCCCTACTTGTGCCCTAGTTGCACCCTAGTTGTGCCCTGCTTGCACCCTAGTTGCGTCCTAGTTGTGCCCTAGTTGCATCCTAGTTGCGCCCTAGTTGTGCCATCATTGCGCCCTAGTTGCGCCCTAGTTGTGCCATCGTTGCGCACTCGTTACTCCCTAGTTGCGCCCTCGCTGCGCCCTTGTTGCGCCCTAGTTGTGCCCTAGTTACGCCCTAGTTGTGCCCTAGTTACGCCCTAGTTGCGTCCTAGTTGCGCCCTAGCTGCACCCATGTTGAGTTCGACTTCTGACTTTTGGGGTGAAAGTCTAAGTCGGAGAGTCGGTCAAAGTCGACTTAAGGTCGACTTAGATATTGGTAGTGGAATGAAGATCGTGAGTTGCTGGTTCCAACACAATTTGAATCGCTCAATTCCGTTAAGATTTGAGGATGTTATGACTGTTCAAACTAGGGATGTGCATAAACACCTCATCCTACTACATTTTCTTTTCAAACGGCTTCCCGTGACATCATATACATGCTTCATATGCAATGAATTAAGTGTTGAAAGACACGAAACTGATATTTTTAAGTATAGTGTACTTGAGACATAGTAATTGGAACACCATAATGAGCATCCTAACCAGTTGGAGGAAAACCGACTTCCGACTTGGCTCATCAGGAGCCGACTTCCGGCTTTCGACTTCCGACTTGGCCATCGACTTCGACTTCCCAAAGTCAACATGGAGTTGCACCCTAGTTGCGCTCTAGTTGCGTCCTAGTTGCGCCCTAGTTGCACTCTAGTTGCGCCCTAGTTACGCCCTAGTTGCGCCCTAGCTGCGCCATAGTAGCGCCCTAGTTGTACCCTTGTTGCACCTTAGTTGTGCCCTAGTTGCGCCATATTTGTGCCCTACTTGCGCCATATTTGCGCCATACTTGCACCCTAGTTCCGCCTTAGTTACACCATAGTTGTGCCATAGTTGCGCCCTTCTTGCGCTTTTATTGCGCCTTACTTATACCCTATTGGTGCCATACTTGCGGCCTAGTTGCGCCTGAGTTGGGCACTAGCTACGCCCTTATTGTGCCCTAGTTGCACCATAGTTGCGTCTTACTTGTGCCCTAATTACGCCATAGTTGCACCCTACTTGCACCCTAGTTGCACCCTAGTTGTGCCCTAGTTGCGCCCTAGTTGCGCCCTAGTTGCGCCCTGGTTGAACACAAGTTGCAACATACTTGCGCCCTACTTGCACCCTACTTGCGCCCTAGTTGCACCTCTGTTGGGCACTAGCTACGCCCTAGTTGTACCCTAGATGCGCCCTAGTTGCATCCTACTTGTGCCCTATTTGCGCCCTAGTTGCGCACTAGGTGCGCCCTAGTTACACCCTAGTTACGCCCTAGTTGCGCCCCAGGTACGCCCTAGTCGCGCCCTAGTTGCGCCCTAGTCGCGCCCTAGTTGCGCCCTAGTTGCGCCCATAGTTGCACCCTAGTTGCGCCCTAGTTGCCACCAGTTACGCCCTAATTGCGCCCTAGTTGCGCCCTAGTTGCGCCCTAGTTGCGCCCAAGTTGCGCCCTAGTTGCGCCCATAGTTGCACCCTAGTTGCGCCCTAGTTGCCACCAGTTACGCCCTAATTGCGCCCTAGTTGCGCCCTAGTTGCGCCCTAGTTGCACCCTAGGTGCGCCCAAGTCACGCCCTAGTCGCGCCCTATTCACGCCCTAGTTGCGCCCTAGTTGCGCACTAGTTGCACCCTAGTTGCGCCCTAGTTGCGCCCTAGTTGCGCCCTAGTTGTGCCCTAGTTGCGCCCTAGTTGTGCCCTAGTTGCGCCCCAGTTGCCCCCAATTGCATCCTAATTGGGCCCTAGTTGCGCCCTAGTTGCGCCCTAGTTGCGCCCTAGTTCCGCCCAAGTCGCGCCCTAGTCGCGCCCTAGTCGCGCCCTAGTTGCGTCCTAGTTGCACACTAGTTGCACCCTAGTTGCGCCTAGTTGCGCCCTAGTTGCACCCTAGTTGAGCCCGAGTTGCATCCTAGTTGCATCCTAGTTGTGCCCTAGATGTCCCCTAGTTGCGCCCTAGTTGCGCCCGAGCGCCCTAGTTTTGACCTCGTTGCGCCCTACTTACACCTTAGTTGCACCCTAGTTACGCACTACTCTGCCACAACTCTTGCATAACTCTGGCACAACTCTGCCACAACTCTGGCCCAACTCTGGCACAACTCTTGCATAACTCTGGTTCACCTCTGGTCCACCTATGGCAGAACTCTGGCACAACTCTAGCACAACTCCGGCAAAACTCTGGCACAACTCTGGCACAACTCTGGCAAAACTCTGGTACAACTCTGGCAAAACTCTGGCACAACTCTCGCATAATCCTGGCACAACACTTGCATACCTCTGGCACAGCTCTGGCCCAACACTGGCACAGTTCTGGCACAACTCTGATACAACTCTGGCACAATTATGGCACAACTCTGGCACAACTGTGGGACGACTATGGCACAACTCTGGCACAACTCTGGCACAACTCTGGCACAACTCTGGCACAACTCTAGCACAACTTTGGCACAACTCTGGCACATTTCTGGCACGACTCTGGCACAAGTCTGGCACAACTCGGCATAACTCTGGCACAACTCCGGCACAACTCAGGCACAAGTCTGGCACAACTCTGGCACAACTCTGGCCCAACTCTGGCACAACTCGGGCACAACTCTGGCACAACTCTGGCACACCTCTGGCACAACTCTGGCACAACTCTGGCCCAACTCTGGCACAACTCTGGCACAACTCTGGCACAGCTCTGGCACAACTCTGGCACAACTCGGCACAACTCTGGCACAACTCTGGCACAACTCTGGCACAACTCTGGCAAGACTCTAGCACAGCTCTAGAACAACTCTGGCACAAGTTTGGAAAAACTCTCGCACACCTCTGGCACAACTTTGGCACAACGTTCGCCCAACTCTGGCACAACTCTGTCACAACTCTGGCACAACTATGGAACAACTTTGGCACAACTCTGGCACAACTATGGCACAACCCTGGCACAACTCTGGCACAACTCTGGCTTAACTCTGGCACAACTCAGGCACATCTTTGGCAGAACTCTCGCATAAGCCTGGCACAGCTCTTGCACAACTCTGGCACACCTCTGGCACAGCTCTGGCACAACTCTGGCACAACTCTGGCACAACTCTGGCACAACTCTGGCACAACTCTGGCACATCTCTGGGACAACTATGGCATAACCCTGGCACAACTCTCGCATAACTCTGGCAGAACTGTGGCACAACTCTGGCACAACTTTGGCACAACTCTGGCACAACTCTGGCACGACTCGGCACAACTCTGGCACAACTCAGGCACAACTCTGGCACAACTCTGGCCCAACTCTGGCACAACTCGGGCACAACTCTGGCACAACTCTGGCACGACTCGGCACAACTCTGGCACAACTCAGGCACAACTCTGGCACAACTCTGGCCCAACTCTGGCACAACTCGGGCACAACTCTGGCACAACTCTGGCACGACTCGGCACAACTCTGGCACAACTCAGGCACAACTCTGGCACAACTCTGGCCCAACTCTGGCACAACTCGGGCACAACTCTGGCACAACTCTGGCACGACTCGGCACAACTCTGGCACAACTCAGGCACAACTCTGGCACAACTCTGGCCCAACTCTGGCACAACTCGGGCACAACTCTGGCACAACTCTGGCACGACTCGGCACAACTCTGGCACAACTCAGGCACAACTCTGGCACAACTCTGGCCCAACTCTGGCACAACTCGGGCACAACTCTGGCACAACTCTGGCACGACTCGGCACAACTCTGGCACAACTCAGGCACAACTCTGGCACAACTCTGGCCCAACTCTGGCACAACTCGGGCACAACTCTGGCACAACTCTGGCACGACTCGGCACAACTCTGGCACAACTCAGGCACAACTCTGGCACAACTCTGGCCCAACTCTGGCACAACTCGGGCACAACTCTGGCACAACTCTGGCACGACTCGGCACAACTCTGGCACAACTCAGGCACAACTCTGGCACAACTCTGGCCCAACTCTGGCACAACTCGGGCACAACTCTGGCACAACTCTGGCACGACTCGGCACAACTCTGGCACAACTCAGGCACAACTCTGGCACAACTCTGGCCCAACTCTGGCACAACTCGGGCACAACTCTGGCACAACTCTGGCACGACTCGGCACAACTCTGGCACAACTCAGGCACAACTCTGGCACAACTCTGGCCCAACTCTGGCACAACTCGGGCACAACTCTGGCACAACTCTGGCACGACTCGGCACAACTCTGGCACAACTCAGGCACAACTCTGGCACAACTCTGGCACAACTCTGGCACAAGTCTGGCACAAGTCTGGCACGACTCTGGCACAACTCTGGCACAACACTGGCACAACTCGGCACAAGTCTGGCACAACTCTCGCACAACTCTGGCATAACTCTGGCACAACTATGGCACAACTCTGGCACAACTCTGGCACAAATATGGCACAACACTGGCACAACTCCGGCACAAATCTGGAACAACTCCGGCACAAATCTGGCACAACTCTGACACAACTCTGGCTCACTTATGGCACAACTCTGGCACAATTCTAGCACAACTCTGGCAAAATTCTGGCACAACTCTGGCATGACTCTGGCACAACTCTGGCACAACGTTGGCACAACTCTGGCACAACTCTGGCACAACTCTGGCATAACTCTGGCACAACTCTGGCACAACTATGGCACAACTCTGGCACAACTCTGGCACAACTCTGGCAAAATTCTGGCACAACTCTGGCATGACTCTGGCACAACTCTGGCACAACGTTGGCACAACTCTGGCACAACTCTGGCACAACTCTGGCATAACTCTGGCACAACTCTGGCACAACTATGGCACAGCTCTGGTACAATTCTGGCACAACTCTGGCACAATTCTGGTACAACTATGGCACCACTCTGGCACGACTCTGGCACAACTCTGGCACAACTCTAGCACATCTCTGACACAACTATGGCAGAACTCTTGGAGAACTCTGGCACAACCTTGTGACAAATCTGGTACAACTACGGCACAACTCTGGAACAACTCTGGCACAACTCTGGCACAACTATTGCACAACTCTGGCACAACTCTTGTATAACCCTGGCACAACTCTTGCATAACTCTGGCACGGCTCAGGCTGAACACTGGCACAGCTCTGGCACAAGTCTGGCACAACTCTGGCACAACTCTGGCATAACACTGGCACAACTCTGGCACAACTCTGGGACAACTCTGGTATAACTCTGGCACAACTCTGGCACAACTCTGGGAGAACTCTGGCACAACTCTGGCACAACTTGTGCACAACTCTGGCACAACTCTAGCACGGCGCTGGCAAAAGTCTGGCACGACTCTGGCACAACTCTGGCACAAGTCTGGCACCACTCTGGCACAACTCTGGCACATCTCTGACACAACTCTGGCACAACTCTGGCTGAACTCTGGCACAACGTTGGCACAACTCTAGCACAACTCTGGCACAACTCTAGCACGGCGCTGGCAAAAGTCTGGCACGACTCTGGCACAACTCTGGCACAAGTCTGGCACCACTCTGGCACAACTCTGGCACATCTCTGACACAACTCTGGCACAACTCTGGCTGAACTCTGGCACAACGTTGGCACAACTCTAGCACAACTCTGGCACAACTCTAGCACGGCGCTGGCAAAAGTCTGGCACGACTCTGGCACAACTCTGGCACAAGTCTGGCACCACTCTGGCACAACTCTGGCACATCTCTGACACAACTCTGGCACAACTCTGGCTGAACTCTGGCACAACGTTGGCACAACTCTAGCACAACTCTGGCACAACTCTAGCACGGCGCTGGCAAAAGTCTGGCACGACTCTGGCACAACTCTGGCACAAGTCTGGCACCACTCTGGCACAACTCTGGCACATCTCTGACACAACTCTGGCACAACTCTGGCTGAACTCTGGCACAACGTTGGCACAACTCTAGCACAACTCTGGCACAACTCTAGCACGGCGCTGGCAAAAGTCTGGCACGACTCTGGCACAACTCTGGCACAAGTCTGGCACCACTCTGGCACAACTCTGGCACATCTCTGACACAACTCTGGCACAACTCTGGCTGAACTCTGGCACAACGTTGGCACAACTCTAGCACAACTCTGGCACAACTCTAGCACGGCGCTGGCAAAAGTCTGGCACGACTCTGGCACAACTCTGGCACAAGTCTGGCACCACTCTGGCACAACTCTGGCACATCTCTGACACAACTCTGGCACAACTCTGGCTGAACTCTGGCACAACGTTGGCACAACTCTAGCACAACTCTGGCACAACTCTAGCACGGCGCTGGCAAAAGTCTGGCACGACTCTGGCACAACTCTGGCACAAGTCTGGCACCACTCTGGCACAACTCTGGCACATCTCTGACACAACTCTGGCACAACTCTGGCTGAACTCTGGCACAACGTTGGCACAACTCTAGCACAACTCTGGCACAACTCTAGCACGGCGCTGGCAAAAGTCTGGCACGACTCTGGCACAACTCTGGCACAAGTCTGGCACCACTCTGGCACAACTCTGGCACATCTCTGACACAACTCTGGCACAACTCTGGCTGAACTCTGGCACAACGTTGGCACAACTCTAGCACAACTCTGGCACAACTCTAGCACGGCGCTGGCAAAAGTCTGGCACGACTCTGGCACAACTCTGGCACAAGTCTGGCACCACTCTGGCACAACTCTGGCACATCTCTGACACAACTCTGGCACAACTCTGGCTGAACTCTGGCACAACGTTGGCACAACTCTAGCACAACTCTGGCACAACTCTAGCACGGCGCTGGCAAAAGTCTGGCACGACTCTGGCACAACTCTGGCACAAGTCTGGCACCACTCTGGCACAACTCTGGCACATCTCTGACACAACTCTGGCACAACTCTGGCTGAACTCTGGCACAACGTTGGCACAACTCTAGCACAACTCTGGCACAACTCTAGCACGACGCTGGCACAAGTCTGGCAACACTCTGGCACAACTCTGGCACAACCCTGGCACAACCCCGGCACAACTCTGGCACACTTCTGGCACAACTCAGGCAGGACTATGGCACAACTCTGGCACAGCTCTGGCACAACTCTGGCACAACTGTGGCACAACTCTGGCACAACTCTGGCTCAACTCTGGCACAACGTTGGCACAACTCTAGCACAACTCTGGCACAACTCTAGCACAAATCTGGCACAACTCTGGGACAACTTTGGCACAACTATGGCATAAGTCTGGCAAAACCCTGGCACAGCTCTGGCACAACTCTGGCACTACTCTGGCACGACTCTGGCACAGCTCTGGCACAACTCTGGCACAACCCTGGCACGACTCTGGCACAACTCTGGCACAACTCTGGGAGAACTCTGGCACAACTCTGGCACAACTCTGGCACGACTCTGGCACGACTCTGGCACAACTCTGGCACATCTCTGACACAATTCTGGCACAACTCTGGCACAACTCTGGTACAACTATGCCACAACTCTGGCACGACTCTGGCACAACTCTGGCACATCTCTGACACAATTCTGGCACAACTCTGGCACAACTCTGGCACAACTCTGTGACAACTCTGGCACAACTACGGCACAACTCTGGTACAGCTCTGGCACAACTCTGGCACAACTATTGCACAACTCTGGTACAACTCTTACATGACCCTTGCACAACTCTTGCATAACTCTGGCACGGCTCTGGCCGAACACTGGCACAGCTCTGGCAAAACTCTGGCACAACTCTGGCACAACTATGGCAGAACACTGGCACAACTCTGGCACAACTCTGGGACAACTCTGGTATAACTCTGGCACAACTCTGGCACAACTATGGCAGAACACTGGCACAACTCTGGCACAACTCTGGGACAACTCTGGTATAACTCTGGCACAACTCTGGCACAACTCTGGCA
>SZWC01000392.1:24950-74369 GCA_023375785.1 Penium margaritaceum
GGGGGGGGGGGGGGGGGGGGGGGAGTGTTACGTCCCTGATGTACACGAGTCCCTAAACCCTGTAAGTGGGAATTTTTGTCATTACATCCATGGCCCACCATGCAACGACATCAGGTTTTTTACGCTGACTAGCCGATGGCATTTTGGCCACCTGTCCCAACAGATTCTAACAACGTTGATCACCTTCGAGAGAGGTCGACAGAATATTCGTTAACCACATCAATGTTTCTGTATTATTTGGTCAGCTTCTCGATGACACTATAATTTCATAAAATTGTGCCTTGATATTCTCACGCCCCCTGATTTCTCGATGGAGCTTCTTGAAGTAGGCATATATGGCGTGACCTCACACGCGTCGTTTGGCTCAAGCACCTAGGACCGAATATATACCTCATTATGATTTTTGTCATTGTATATATGTGCTCAAATCACTTGACACTTGTCATTGAGGCAAATTATTACTTGATAGACATTATCCATTTTCCTTGGTTCCTCAATTTGTCTTTTGTCTTGCATGTCATCCATGTGATCCACATACGCTCCGCTCGGTGTAACCTACTCAGCATAACATTGGTAGAGTTTCCTGAAGGAGCCCCTCACGACGTGGCGTAACATGCGCCATACTATTTGGCCATCCAAGACCCCAAGGTTACAACATTGTTGTTTCCTATACTATTCAAAAGCTCCGACTCTTGTTGTGGCACAAGGTGTGTCACTTGGCTTTAACAGGTTCTGGCTGGTGGGACAATGGATGGGATTACTTGAGGGTCCTGTGGTTTTGGCCTAGTCGGCCAAGCTTTTTGTCCATTTGCTACATTTAGTATCAGACTGCCAAGGTTTGACACCCATTGTGGAAACCAAGGATGGGTCCAACCTTGCATGGAAGGAATGCAACGAAAGGTTTGCCACTTGGTTTGAACAGGTCCTGGCCTGTGGGACAAGGGATTGGATTGTTAGGTACCTGATGTACACAAATTCCTAAACTCTGCGAGTGGGCATTACCGTAGTAACATTCATTGTCCACTACATGTTGACCTTCAAAATTTTATGTCCATTGGCTGAGGGCATTTTGGCCCCATCCTCAATGTCCTATCCTCCAGTCATCCGTTCCAGAATTTTCAGATAATTTCCTCCACCTTCAAGAAAGCTTGACGTGTTGCAAACTATATCGATTTTTGGATATTGTTTGGTTGACTCCTCAACGTGCTCAAAGTACTCCAAACTTCTGGTGGAGTTTCTTGAAGCATGCACTCATGGCGCAACCTTACATGCCTTGCTCAGCTTGAGCGCTGAGGACCCGACAGATGCCTCATCCTCGTTCTTGGCATTATATATGTGCTCAACTCACTCGATACTTGTCATCGAAGTACACTTACTTTGTCATACCAACTATCCATTTGTCCCAAGCCCTCAAATAATCTTTTGTCCTGCACCTCATCCATGTGAATCATCTATGTTTTGTTCGACATAGCACTTGGTATCAGAGTGCGATGATGCTAGGAGTGCAACCAATGCATAAACTACAAAGCGACAAACTCGCACGATCCCTCAGCGCATCTCCACCATTCAAAATATTGTATGGTTTGTGGAGTTATGGTTGATCACCCCAAATTCACACACTTGAAGGTCAGTGTATCAAAAAGTGTATTTCTGCATGCAAATCTTTTTCACAAAACATCTGCATGAATGCATGTGAACAAAGTCCACATGTACATTCCTTACACAAAATGAAAACTATAATGGGCTCTATGTGTTGCTTAGTAGTTTATGTGAACAGTCCATGTTCACTAGTTTGTTAACATCCCAATACACTTGTTGATACACAGTTTCATGGGTGAGGAAATTGGTCATATATGGGTTTGTGATGACAATGGTAAATATAGCAAGCGCAACCTGTGATGAGGAGAAGTGCACGGCAAGTACTCCAGCGATTGAGGATCAGTAGTACGCAAAAAACGATGCCCTCTGTGAGAACCAGACAATAACGATAGATCTTGTAGTGAATGACACAGCACCGACAAACCCGACGGCCAACCTGGTGATGGATCCCTTGGGCTTGGCAAACCCCTCGTTCCCGTCATTGTCCATTGGTTGGACATCTCACACGATGGGATGCACTGGCCGACAAGCACGAACCAATGAAGACCCGTACCAGGTTTTTTGAGACTTGAGAGCCTCAATATGCATTTGCTCCAAAAACTGGATGCAAATATGGAGGAGCTTTGAAATTATTGTGCACACAACCAGCACTTCCCAGTGAGAGAAACTTTAAACTCTCGAGTGAACCCTTGATTCAACCGACACTCCTCAAGACATTCGATCCCGTGAATTTCAAGGGACCGACAGTCAGGATGTGGCCAACGAGCCTGGAGGTATACTGAATTGCTGTCGAGTTCAATGACAAGAACAAAACAGACCTCGAGGTCTTGATTTTGTGTGGTACGGCTTTGAGGTGGTGCCTTTATCTAAAGACCATCCAATGACAGCAGGAGATTGGCAGAGCCTGATCAACAGCTCACACGACCACTTTCACATTGTCAACTACAAGCATACTGCTTATTGAGCAAATCAATCTGACATGGCACGACTCTCTCATGCCACCAAAAAGTTGGATGAAATATTAACACGCTACTCTCGCTCATTTAGGGAAGCTACATAAGACGTTTGACGCATAGAGCATACTCCAACTTCTGCATCCGCAGTCCAGTGTGGCCAAGCACACTCGGCCTTTTCACAAAATCATCATTGGCAGTGGCTTTGCCCCTAACAAACCATGTTTCCACTATGAAAACAGCCTCAAGCAAGATATTTGGCGAGCAATTGTAAATTTTGGCATCCGAGACGACCTTCCGTGAATGATCGTAACTTCCGATCGCATCGACCTTGCTGACTAGAACGCTTATATACAATAATCCAACGGCTGGCGACCACAAAACCACAATTCTTATCACGGATTAGGACATTCACAGCCATTGGAAACCTCGTTTCTTATGAGCTTGACGCCGTCAATCAAAGTGATTAACGACTATGCTGGACCCATGGAAAACTGGGTCATATCTCGTGCCACTTTCAGAAATTGCGTCAACAAATAAAAGAAGGGAGGAAGTCATAGAAAGAAATGACGAGTCGGGAAACGGCAAAGGACAAGAGTAGATGGCGAGGCTCCCGTCCGGATGGAAGAACATATGCCGACCAATCGCCCAGCTGAGCTGCTCACATCACCAGACACAAGGGTTCCTTGAGATCGTAATGTTTGCCGAGGGATACGAGGACGACCAACCGTTGATACTACTACGAGTACAATCAAGGGGTTCTAAGAGTTGCTGAATGGTACTGACATTACTAGATGGAGGAGCTTCTCATAGCTTTTTCAGCAACGACATGGTTCGGAAGATGGGTTTACAGACTGGACCAGGGATGTGTGGAGGAAACTTTGTCGGCGGACGACTGAAGACCCGCCACCTTCGCAAACCACTCAGATTATAAAGGAGAGATGTGCACGACGGAACGATTTGGAGGACTTGCCCAATGGTCAAAGACAAAGCCATCCTTGAGTAACATTTCATGTACCGGCACAATCCGCGGATGGACTCGAGCAGCGGATTGATCGACCTCAGCATCGCAGGCAAAAAATGAAATATGCCTCTGGCTGGGTGACCCACGATGCAACGGCGGTTACGTGAAGCAATAGGAAAATACCAACCAATATCTCAAAACGTTGCCAGGCCATACATGGAACGCGGAGCTCAAGCGTGGCTAATCCACGTGGAAGCAGGGAAAGCAAAAGAGATTACAACTCCTGCGGTGAAGACATCAACCTCAACACATGATAAGTTCGCAGCAATATCGAAGGCATTTGCGGCATTCATCAAGGAGTTTGCGGGATATTTTCCCGACTAAGTACCCCAAAAATTATCTCCGCAGTGGAACACATCAACCATTACATAGACATTAAGCCGGGCAGAAGATCGACAGTGAAAATGACCTATTGGACGGGCGGATCCACGTGGGACTCAAATTTTCATCAGAATCAACCTACATAGCGGCTATCATCAGATCCACGTACGTGATGAAGACATTGAGAAGACAACATTCCACACTAGATACGGACACTTTGACTCCACGTTCATGAAGATTGGGCTCACCAATGCCCACGCATCATTTATGGTGACGATGAACAATGTTTTTTGCTCGTACCCTGACAAATTTGTTGTTATGTATCTCAATGACATTCTGCTTTATAACCACACCCTGATGGAGCACAATGGACCTCTTTGAAAAGTTTTCAAAGTTTTGCAAAGAGAAAACTTCAGGAAAACTCTTGAAGTGTGACCCTGGTCACCATTCAATTGAGTTTACGGGCCACATCATCAGCGGTAGGCGAATCACCATGGATCCCAAAAGGGCAGAGGCGGTCGGTGATTGGCCAGTACCTAAAAATGTTTAGGACGTCCAGGCAATTTTGGGTTTATGTAACTACTACCTTCAATTCATAAAATACTAAGCTTAAGTGTCAGCGCGTCTCTCTAATGTCACTCAAAAAACCATTGATTGGAATTGGGGGGACAACAAACAAGAAGCATTCAAATCTTTTAAAACCACTTTGACCTCGACGCCAGTCTTACGGTTGGCTGCTCCAACGCTGGACGACTTCGTGGCCATCGACGCGTCTGATTGAGCCATCGAAGTGCTTCTCCATGGCAACGATAGTGAAGAACAACCTGTATCGTACATGTGGAAAAACTACGTGAACTGGAACTCAACTACGTCGTGCACAAGAAGGAAATGCTCACAATAGTGCACGCGTTCAAGACGTGGTGGTCCTATTTGGAATGCCGACGATGCGTCCACACTGACCATCTTGTATTGAAACATATCAAAGCTTAGTCAAATCTAAACCATCGACAAAGTGGACGGACGGAGTTCCCTGAGTCAAAAAATCGACCACGACATTGAGTAGTGGCCTGAAAGAACTAATCCGGCAGATACTCTAATTCGGCGACCAGATTTAACGGCTCAGATCAACACGTTGATCATCTATGAGACCTGCACCTCGCGATCCAATTCGCAAAAGGTTACAAGGAATTTGTCGGGTACGACAAGACTAGGTTCTGGTTTGACGATCTCTGATAGCGACAAGGAATCACTCACCAAATTGTTGTTCCAATGAGGAGATTCAAATAGTGCTATTAGAGGAATTCCACAAACCCGGTCCAGTTGGATACTTTGAGGAGGACAAGGCGCTCAAGAATCTTGTGAAATACTATTGGTGGAACATGATGCAAAACGGCGTATTAAACTGTTGTAAATTGTATGACACCTCTCAACGAAAAAAAACCTATTGCAAGAGGCCATTCGGTATCCTCCAACCCCTACATGTTGTGACTGAACCTTGGGACAATATCAACATGGACCTCGTGACTTTGTTCCGCACTACTCCTAAGGGTTATGAAGCCATCCTCGTCGTAGTTGAAATTATTTCTGAAATGTCGTACCTCATCCCCACGACGACCATTGTCATCATAGGAGGAACAGTGTGGTTGTTTCTCAACCAAATTGTATGGTTGCATGGGGTGCCACGTTGTAACAAACCGGAGTTCCTAGGTGGGTAGAGTAGTAAGAAAGAGCCCTCGGAACGGAATGGTTAGCCTCGACGGCTCAACCAGCGGGTAAAATCCCACGGGGTGGGCGCCAGAGCGCGACCCACCGACCAACGTATCGTCATAGGGCAGAATTCTGCAGGATATTTCCTGCTCTGCTGATGTCATCGGATGGACCTGGACGGTCCATCCTCTTTCACTACAGCTAACTACTAACCAATGAGCGAAAGAGGAAATCCTGACCTGGCAGATATTTATGTTTGGGATAATACCCGACTTACCCAGATTACCTGTTTGGGTGTGTAAAATACCCGGTTGGTATTTCCTGGTCGGTTCTACCCAAGGGGTAGAGACCTATTTTGTACCACGACTAGGTCGCCGTGTTACATTCCTCCCCCTTTAGCTACAAACCGTCCTCGGTTTGCAAAGGAAAGAGGTTCACTCGACAAACCAAGTACGTAAGGAGAGTACAAAGAGCGAGTGAAACGTCAACATGACGCTTGTATCCATAGGAAGTTGTATGAGACATGCTAATCCAGCACATGGTATTTGCCAGTGCATGTATCCATGTTACATGCTCATCTTTCCTTATGATACAAGGATGTGTCAGCTTCAAACCGAAGCATGACATTTCATCACGAGGACCCACAAGATGGTCCATGCACATGTGGCTTTGATGCTTGAAAGTTGAACGAAGCTTCGTGCATCGATTTTGGTGAGACATCGCTCATCTTATGTTGACACAGCAACAACATCTTCCATGCTTGAGCATGGGGTTTTCATGTTGGTTATCAAAGAGAAAGCTCTGAGATGGAAAAGAATTTCCTGGTGGTCTTTGGGTGTTCAGCCTTGGGATTGCAGCGACGCGTCCTCCCCCTTTTGCTGAGGAGCGTCCTCACGACAAGTGCCCGGGAAAATACTTGTCGGGCTGCAATAACGTGCCACTATTCCTGAAGGAAAATTCTCTTCGTGGGGCTTACGCCAGGGTGGTACCCCCAGGGGCGTGATCAATCAAACTCAATCTCATCCTCCACAAGGGTTTCAACTAAAGAAACCCTAGGGAAATTTTGCATGTGGTCAGGTCCACATGTGGCTACCATAGCCGGTTCAGTTGGGTTGGCTGAACAACCATTCCCGATGGAGCCCTTGGCTCGAAACTGTCATGGTGGCCGGTGTCGGCGCCATGTAACAAGTGTAAACATGTCATGTGACGATGCTTACGGACCAACTGAATATTGTAGACCACATGGTCTTGCATTGTATGGGACATTGCCAAGCGTGTCCAATACATGACGTTGTCACAGCACAGATCTCCCAATACACGTGCCTACCATAGTGTGATGACGGATGAGACTGTCATTTGGTAGCATGGAGACCTAGACGGAAGGCACCTGAAGCCTGCCGTCCCCGCACTCGACGGACGAGTGGGTACCATCGGATGCCGTGTGGTCTAAGACTTTCCACCGTGTGGAGATAATCTCGGTTAGTGTGATATGCTTGGACACACAACCCATCTTCTTAGACCCGAAGAGTGTTCATCGCACATTGTGAAGGTGCCAAGTGCACAGTCTTGAGTAACGCGGTGGGTGAGACCCAAAAAAACCAACGTTATGACTGTTGGAAGATATGGATAACAAAATACCACATGTATTCTGTGTAGTTGTGCTTTGCACAAGTACTTTAGAATTACCCGAACACATCAGTAGCATGACTGAAGGTGTGAAATGGGTCATTCCCTTGGAAGTTGGGAGCTTTGAGTGTGATCACTCAAGGAAGGTGATCAAACTCGGATTACACGAGCAATGTCATCCAACTTTCACTTTTCTTTCATCCCATACTTGCTGGGGTGAGAAGAAGTTGGATTGGTGTAGACCTTAGTATGGTTAGTGCCTTGCGTGCACAATACTAAGGCATGTCCACAGTACGTGGCAATCCTTAAAGGAGCACATAAACATTCAGGGATGCCATGTGCTATCTGAAACATCTGGAAGACGTCCAAAGAGCAGCACTAGAGACCTGTGGTACAAAAGTACACTTTTCCAGTGTGTGGATCATTGATCATTGCTCATTGCCATAGATGGCTACATCTGGTGTTTTTAGTCACTCTAGGTTGTCTGCAACCAATGGTGAATACCAGAGTGTGCTCATGGGTAGACCATATCACCATGAGTTTTGACGAAATATCGTCATTGAATGGGAATTTCATTGGGTCGTAAAGTATGATGTTGTTATGTAACCACATAACCATGCCGAACTGGATCGGCAAGGAATCCAGTAGTGCACATTCGGGTGAAGTAGATGTCATCGTGATAATGACTCAAGTGCCCGTACTGTGCATGAAAAAATGAGGGGCTATGAGTGGTTTCAATGTCACAGCTATTCTAGCTCAAAAGCCAGCTGTAATAACTTAGATGTTGGGAAAATGACACCATTGGTAGAGGTGTCATCCAAAATATTGTGCAGTTGGTTGGGTCATGCTAGGTTTGGACCTTGCCATGTGTATGGTGGGCATGAACATCCTTGGTGCACTTCGAGTACTGACACACAGCCCTGATGGTGAGTGACTTCGATAGTAGCACACTTGCACATTGTCTTCCCGAGCCCTAGCTGTAGCATAGGAGATCGAGGATCACGAAGTACGTAACACGCGGAGTGTTGCTCTTCATGATTCATCCAACATCGACCTTTATGGCAGGGAGGCATGTGTCACAGTGTGAGTACAAACCCCCTTGCCGCTTCGCAACCATAATGATTTAGTCTGGTCTCCATGGTTGCAAACATGGTTGAGATTTGACCATGCTGGCCATCATGGTCCATTGTGGACTACATCATGGTAGGAGAAACCCTCATAGTGGACACAAGGTGGACGCTCTCCCCCTTGTATCGTAAGTCATTGTGTATATGGTCATGAAAGAAATCCATGACACATTCAACAATGTCCCTCATCCATGTGTTGTGACATGGGTCAAACAGAGAGAATATGACGATACAACCATGTCCTCTTGTGCTGTATAACACCTTGCTCAAACTGAGCCTCTTCGGTGTTAGAGGATGATGCCTTCTTGAATTGAAGTGTGCATCCACCGTTAACACATGATTGACGAGCAGCCAAGGCACATGCCGGGTACTTGATGCCACCAACAAGTGAGCTGACGCATCGTCAAGTAAGTCGTATAGTCAGATGTATCGGCACTGGTATGACGGACCTGTAACATGTCCCAAGTACATAATGTACTCCGTGATCCAATAGACAGAGAGATTGACAATGTTCATAACCTGAACCGTGTCAATTTATGGTATTCCTTCAAGCATGAAGGTTACCGATTGCATGTGCCACGTATCACGAGCTTAGATCCTCATGGCCTTTGTCGTGTACGAGTGAATCTATTGTCATGGACGACATGCATTCCGGCCATTGCCTTGCCATTATTGACATTCTTGTCATTCATCATGTAGAAGCACATGGTTTATCACAAGGAGCTCTGTCTATTCCAATAGCGACTCATCCGAGGTCACTTTAACGTTGTACTTCATGCGTCGTGAGCCTGTGCCTCAGCACATATGGTTCACGTAACCAGAAAATGCGCATCAAGGATTCTCGGTGCATGAGTCAACCATTAAAATTGTTGTGCAAGACACCATGGCTGGTTCGGTGTAATTGGCAAAGGAATCAACGTGTTTATGAGTACAATCCAGAATCTCCAGTTTGAGACGTGTCTAGGATGCAAGAACTGCCCCTGACATTGTACCCAATGGCGTCACCTTCGTTGTCCAGAGGATTGACCATCTGGATGCCGTGGTGTGCTTACAGTTTATGATGCAAGCTGCACCAGGTTTACGACCTAGATTGATCGTGATCCGATGGCCATAACCTGTTTTTATGACAGGTTGCTGGACCATTCGATTGTCTGGCTGACTCAGCTGGCCATGCCACCATAACCTATGGCTTTTGCAATATTTAGGGCGTTGTCCACCTCATGATGATCCCTAAGTGCCCCTTTTGCTCATGTAGCCTATGGCCCGAGCAATTCAAGTCAGCGTTGAGGCACCTTAGGTTCCTCCCAAAACTACTGCTCTTGTTTCGTTCCCAACTCATGGCCATTGGCCAAAAGCATTAGGATGAAGGGGTGGGATGTCACTGTGCTTACAGAATGGATCTTGCACTGCCGTTTGGCTAGGACAGTTATTCTGTAGCATTCATTGTAGTAGATTTGATACAGTCCTCTTTCTTTACGAAGTTCCAACAAACAAATTCCCTGTAGGCTCGTAGCCGCACAAGGTGTTCAACTGGCAACTTCGTGGGAGGATGGGGATTTGACTCCCCATATCCTGGGTCCTATGCAACATGGATCAGATACAGCTCGATGGTGTCCGAGTGTATCCGACGCTGCATTTTTTTTTAACGGACCCAACCGTGCAACGTGACAAATCCGTGCCGGTTGTACCGGCCAGTTGTTAAGATCAAGGTGGTGTCATCTGCTGACAATTGTCAGCAGGCCAACAGGTCAAATTGAGCAATTGTCGATTGCGCCAACCGCTGCACGTAGTGCCAACAAGGCTCATACCCACTACCGACAGTGTCGATATTGCCCATGCTGTGGCACTTCAAGCTAGCAGGACTCAAGTTACTACTCAGCAAGCCATCCATATTGGACAAGCTGAAACAACTTGTACTGCCGCTTCATAATCCAACACCATTGCTAGGTCAGTCTGGCACGAATCATGACTTCTGAAAGTCGAGCCAGAATGAACCATGAAACTGTTGGGCATGCCGACACGGTACAGACTACAAAAAACGAGTCGACACGTGTCATGCCGGTGCTGGAAAATCCAACACGGCTCGTTAGTTGTTGGACAATACAACACAACCAAGTGGCATTTGCACAAGCCAACATGCTTCAGACCACTGCCGATCTGTCAAGCTAGATGAGCTGGCATGATGTAGGGGTGGTGAGGGTTAGTTCGAGCACGCCCTCGTGCACCGCTCGCTGACTGCCAGCATAGTTTGTGCTAGACTGTAGCTCGGTGGGCATCCCCTCATGGTACGCAACCACGAAGTCGTCCCCACTAGCCGGTGACTAGTGGAGGGGGGGAGAGACCCTCCCCTCAGGATTTCTTTGGATGCGAGTTTAGTCTAGCATCGTTTTGTCATTGCCGGTCATGTCATAAGGATGTCCGCATACCAACCAGGCTTCCGCCATTGGTGACGGTGCTTGCATGGTATGGTGGCATGTTGCTATTCATGGTGTGAAAGCAACATTTGTCTTTGCCAACAGTTTGCCTTTGCCAACATTTGCCTTTGCCGACAAGGACTATGATGCTGGTGGTGCCATTACGGCTTCTGCCGTTGCTTGACAACACGAGTGCAGTTTCTGTCGATGCCCACAGCGTTAGCAAGGTACCTCGTGCAACTCGTACCGCCTGTGCGACCCCTACCGCCGTTGGCAGTACCAACAGGGCAACTGGCATTTGCCAATAGCACCAATAGAGCGTGGACTGCTAGGGCAACGCCAGCAGGGTAGCTCAAAATATCTGCACAACCCTGGCTGTTGCTGGCAACGCCAGCAGAGCGGCTGCTGCTGCTAGCGATGCTAGCGCAGCCCTCGCCACTGCTGGCAGCGCCAGCAGGGCGGCTGCTGCTGCTGGCGGAGCAAGAAGCACTTGCCGCTGCTGGCAACGCCAACAGATGGCTGCTGCTGCTGGCGGGGCCAGAGCAGCCCTTGCTGCTGCTGGCAACGCCAGCAGGCGGTTGCTGCTGCTGGCGGAGCCAGAGCAGCACTTGCCGCTTTTGGCAATGCCAGCAGGCGGCTGCTGCTGCTGGCGGAGCCAGAGCAGCCCTTGCCGCTGCTGGCAACGCCAGCAGGCGGCTGCTGATGCTGGCAGAGCCAGAGCAGCACGTCCCGCTACTGGCAACGCCAGCAGGCGGTTGCTGCTGCTGGCGGAGCCAGAGTAGCCCTTGCCGCTGCTTGCAATGCCAGTAGGCAGCTGCTGCTACTGGCGGAGCCAGAGCAGCCCTTGTCGCTTCTGGCAACGCCAGCAGGGCGGCTGCTGCTGCTGGCGGAGCCAGAGCAGCACGTCCCACTGCTGGTAACGCGTGCACGCGGTTGCTGCTACTGGCGGAGCCAGAGCACCCCTTGCCGCTGCTGGCAACGCCAGCAGGCAGCTGCTGCTGCTGGCGGAGCCAGAGCAGCCCTCGCCGCTGTTGGTAACGCCAGCAGGGCGGCCGCTGCCGCTGGCGGAGCCAGAGCAGCACTTGCCGCTACTGACAATGCCAGCAGGCGGCTGCTGCTGCTGGCGGAGCCAGAGCAGCACGTCCCGCTGCTGGCAACGCCAGCAGGCGGTTGCTGCTGCTGGCGGAGCCAGAGCAGCCCTTGCCGCTACTGGCAACACCAGCAGGCGGCTGCTGCTACTGGCGGAGCGAGAGCAGCACGTCCCGCTGCTGGTAATGCCAGCAGGCGGCTGCTGCTGCTGGCGAAGCCAGAGCAGCCCTCGCCGCTGCTGGCAGCGCCAGCAGGGCGGCTGTCGGTGCGCACTTTAAAGCGCGTGCCGTCAGGCGCAATGACGCGGGCCGGGTGAGGCTGAAGTTTTTTTTTTTGAGTTGCAGCCTTGGGATTCCGCATTTGGCCCAGGGAGAGGCGCGGGTGCAGGGCAGCCGGGCAGCGTTGCTGATTCGCGTAGCTGCTGCGCTTCCTTGGCGCGCCGTCGAACCGCGCCCTTGCGGCTTAACGCCATGGCGGCAGCTCTTCCCTGCTCGCGACTTGGCCGACCTGCTGGTCAACCCAGCAGGCGGGTGTCCCGTCCGGCTTGCTGGTATGGCCAGCATGGCCGGCTTCCTTGTGGGGGTTCCCCAGCAAGGGACGCGCGCAGCGCGTTTCACCAGTCGGCGGGCGCCTCCTCAATGCCACATGCCGAGGTGGAACCCGGTGTAAAACCGAGGCGCCCACCTTCGATTTGCCGTCCCCGTGTCCCGCGTTGGGACTAGCGTGGAGGGCAGGTGTTAGCGGCAGGGCCGCCCTGTCTTCGCGTCCGGCTGTTGCGTTCCGTTGGAGCGCCGTCGAAGCACGCCATTGCGGCTTAGCGCCATGGCGGAGTTCCTTCGACGGGCTCGCCGGATGCAGCGCTGTGCGACGCCCGTCGCTCAGCCCGTCGCTCAGCCCCGTGAGATTCCGTTGACCGGGCTTCGACGAGGGGCGAGCTCCAGTCCGGGGAGAATTATCGCCCCGGACTGCCGATGAAGGGTGAAGTGCTAACTTGGCCCGCCCTCTCGTTGACCCCGGGCAGGAAACGTTCGACAGCGGAAGTTTTTGTCGGAGGACCGTTGGCTCTGGTTACCATTGTAACAAACCGGAGTTCCTAGGTGGGTAGAGTAGTATGAAAGAGCCCTCGGAACGGAATGGTTGGCCTCGACGGCTCAACCCGTGGGTAAAATCCCACGGGGTGGGCGCCGGAGCGCGACCCACCGACCAACGTATCGTCATAGGGCAGGATTCTGCAGGATATTTCCTACTCTGCTGATGTCATCGGATGGACCTGGACGGTCCATCCCCTTTCACTACAGCTAACTACTAACCAATGAGCGAAAGAGGAAATCCTGACCTGGCAGATATTTATGTTTGGGATAGTACCCGACTTACCCAGATTACCTGTTTGGGTATGTAAAATACCCGGTTGGTATTTCCTGGTCGGTTCTACCCAAGGGGTAGAGACCTATTTTGTACCACGACTAGGTCGCCGTGTTACACACGTACCATCATCCGTGACAGAGACGGCTACTTCACCAGCCGTTCTTGGTGCATACTGATGATTCGTAATGGAAGTAGGATCCAACTATGGATGGCATCCCATCCCCAAACCAATGGATAAATGGAGCGGACCAATGAGATTCTTGAGAAAATTATTTATACATTATGCAAGCTGCATGGCACCAATTGGACAGCCAAACTGCCAATTGTCAAACTCGCATGCAAATCCACCACTTCCACTACACCTGGTAAAATCCATTTCAAACTGGTGTACGATAAAGTTTCTGTCACTTTCGCTTGGTTGCAAAGTCAAAGCAACATCCCCGTGGTCGACATCCACCATAGAAACTTTGTGAGTGTTTGGGAAGAAACCTGGCAGAATCTTGCAAGGATTAAATCGGCTATGAAGCAAGCAGCCGACGGACATCGCAAGAATGACAAGTTCAACGTTGGCAATTGGGTCCTCCTCAGTTCAGCAAAAATCAAACTACGAGGAAAGGACTTTACGAAGCTCAAACCTTGATGGTTGGGACCGACCCCTATTGTCGTCCAACTTTGCCTACCTGAGAACATGACGATCCACCATGTCTTCCACACTAGCAAGCTCAAGCACTACCAGGAACCTAGCACAAACATCACCGGAAGAGGCGTCACATCACCATCTCTTGTTCAAGTGGACAGGGATATGTGGTTGAAGAAATCCTCGGACATCAACGTCGTAGAAAAATGACCGAGTATCTGGTCAATTGGCATGGCGATGGCGTCATGTACAACAGCTGGGAGACTTTCGAAAACCTCCGAGACGTAGATCACCTACTCGATGGCTACTATTGTCATCGTCCATCTAAGTGTGCCAACGTGCTGGGACGTTGCGGCTAAAAGCGGAGGAAGTTTTATGTCCCTAATGTACACGAGTCCCTAAATTCACGAGTGGGTATTGTTGTCATTACATTCATGACCTATCGTACATCCAACTCCAGATTTTTACGGCGAATCGCCGAGGGAATTTTGGCCAACTGCCCTGACCTTCGATGTTCCATTCCAGCATTTTCTAAGAATTTCACCCAAAAGGGTCTTCAGAACTGTCCTAAAATACCATAGTACTCCTTACTTTCGACGATTGGAGCTTTGTGAATGAAGTGTTCCTTAATTTTGTTCAGTTTTGTTGGGTTCAAAATATCTTGGTTGTGCCTTGATCCGTACTTAAGGTGAGGGGTGAACTTTTAAATTCGACGATGCGTCAAGTGCAACTTCTCCCTGATCCTTGATTTTGGCGAATCAGTTGGTGACGCGTGCAACAGACTCGCCAAGCTTGCAAACGTTGGTGAAACAGTGCCCCAGTTTCCAGCTGGCAACTAGCCCACTGTTCCACTTGTTGTTGCGGGCCGACGTGGTCGCTACCACGTTGGCCCGCAACAGGCTGGCAAAAGGCATGGGCTGTAGCCTGGTAGCGGGAGAGCGGGTCAACAACGCTGCGGGGAAGGCGGGCTGCCGGAGAGCTACCACTTCAAAGCTTGAATGCTCGCACATCTGAATGTGCTTGGAGTTCCTTGCCGAAGATGAGCGATAGTCGTCGAAGTTCTTTTTTGTTTTTTCAACACACCAAGTACCCGAAGAAGAATTAGAAGGCATTGAGAACCCTGGAATTCAAAATAAAACCATGATCCCTTAAACTTGATCATTTCAATTGGAAGTTATTTTGATATGTCCTTGATTTCGAAGTAACGAAAAAAAATGTTTTAAATCCAGCGAGCCCATAAAATATTAATCTCAAATTTAAGGATCAGTAGGGTAAACCATTCATTTGATACTCTTTGGGAAAATTATTGACGGTACTAGAAGTTTATGAAGGTTTACCTTGATATTCTCAAAGCCCTTGCCTTCTGTTACATTCTTCATGTACATGGGTCCCTAAACTCTATGAGTGGGCATTTTTTCCATTGACCTTACAATTTGTACGTCCATCGGCTGAGCGAATTTTGGTCAATTACACTGACCTCCGGTGTTCCATTCCATAAGTTTCTAAAAGCTTATACAACCTTCCAGGAGGGTCGAAAGAAGTGTCAAGCACTAAATCAATGTTTTGATATTGTTCCGTTGATTTCTTGACAGCTCTAGAATTTTGTAAAGAAGGGCTTCGATATTCTCAAAGCCACGTAACGTTTTGGTGGAGCTTCTCAAAGTAGCCACTCAGGACACATTCTCACACATGTTGCTCGGCTTAGACTCTGGGGATCCAACATATGCCTCGTTCTTTTTCTTAGCGTTGTATATACGTGCTTAACTCACTGGACACTTGTCATCGGAGTACACTCACTTTTTAAAACAAATGATCCATTGGTCCCAAATCCCATAATTGTCTTTTTTCCCAGTACCTCATCCTTGTGAACCACCTACAATCCGCTTGGTGTAACACTTGGTATCAAACTGAAGTGGTGTTAGACGGGCAACCAACACATTATCTATCTAGCAACAATCTCGCATGAGTCTTTAGAGCATCTCCTCCATCCAGAAGTTCGTGGACCTCACATCGACAATGGTAAACGGAGAAAACACACCTGAGTACAAGCAACAACAACTAGTGAAGACCTTGACAATACAGGATAAATAGTGCGTGAACAACGACGCCTTCAGACAAACCTAGCAGCAACGACAACTTTCACAACAAATGACGTAGCACCGACAAATCCCATGACCAACCCGGGGACGAACGCTTCCCGCTCAACAAACCCCTTGCCCCCGCCATTGCCGGTTGCGTTGACACCTAATAGAATTGGAGGCACAGGTCAGCAAGGGCCAATAAACGAAGACCTGTACTGGAAGTTGTCGAGAACCAAGAGCCTCAATACCAATATGCTCCAACAACTCAACAAGACGATGAAACTTCTTCAACATTTTTGTGCACAGGAAACATTATCACCGAGATAAATTTTCAACTCTCCAGTGAATCCCAAAGTAGACCATTATTTCTTAAACCATTTGGTTTTCCAAAATCCAAGGGATCAATGGCCAGGATGTGGCTAATAAGCTTGGAGGTCTATTTCACCGCTGTTGGTGTAAAATAACACAAATAAAACTGACCTTGCAACCTTGCCTTTTCCATGGCACAGCTTTACGTTGGTAGTCTAATCAAAAAGCCATCTAATGGTAGCAGGAGACAGGCGGAGCCAGATAAACGGCTCACACAATCGCTCTCACATTGTCGACCCCAAGCGTACTACCACTCCAGCAGGTTCATCCAACTTTGAATAACCCACACACGCCACCAAAACCTTGGAACAATTTTACACGCGTTGCTCTCGCTCATTTAGGAAGCTGAACAAGAAGCCTGATGCTTGGTGTTGACTATGATGTCTACGTCAGTAGTCCACCATGGCATAGTACACTTGGTGTTTTCACAAAACCATCACCGATAGTAACATCGCCACAAACAAACTGTGTGTCTACTACAAAAGCCTCAAATACAATAGTTGGAGAACAATCACCATTTTGTTTACCTAGAATGACTTACCACAGAGGATGGCATCAGTCGACCCCATCGATAGTGCCGACTACAATGCTTAAATAAACGAATCCAACGGTTAGCGATCCCGGAACCACAATTCTTATCGTGGCAGAGGGAAGTCATAGTTGGGGGAAACCTCATCTTCAATGGAGATTGAAGCCATTGATCAATGTGATCAATTGCTATTTTGGACTTTGTAGGAAGCCGGGTCATGTCTCGTACGACTGCGAAAGGGGGCAACAACAAGCCAAAAACAAAGGGAAGTCACAGAAGACGAGCGACGCATCGAGATACGACAAATGATGTGAGTATGCGGTGAGGCTCCTATGCGTTCGAAAATTTGTATGTCGACCGATCGCCCTCGTAACGGCTCACATCGATGCAGACGAGAGTTCCTGATATCGTAAAGTCTAATGAGGGATTCGAGGATGACTAAACGGTGATACTGTTACGAGTAGAACCGAGGGATTGTAAACGTTATGCAACTGTACCGACACTATGGGATAGAGGAGCTTTTAAAAGTATAACCTACAAGTTGATTAGAGCAGCGAATTAGTTTACGACAATATCAATGGTAGGAAGCGACACTACCTTTGGTTGAGTGACCCATGACGCAACAGCGGTTACTAGAAGCAGCAAAGTTGGAAGTAGTGGAGGAAGTTGCGGCAACCACGAAAATGGACAATCGATACTTCTACATGTGGCCAAGAGATACTTGAAATGTGGAGCTCAAGCGTGACTAGTCAATGTGGAAGCAGGGGAAGCGGACGAAGTAACAACAATCAAGGTGACAAAACAGAGGAGTTTGCATCACTCATCGAAGACTTTGAAGGGGGTTTTCTTGACAAAATGCCACGAAAGCCACCTCCACAGCGGAGCATCAGTCAATAGACACACCTTAAGCTAGGCAACAGACCAACGGTGAAGGAGACCTATTCGATGTGCGATCACGCATTGAATGAACTGAAGAAGTTGGACAAGATGCTCGGTCAGGGTTTCATCAGACCCTCTATGTCACCCTACGCAACACTTGTAGTTTTTGTAAAAAAGGACACCAGAGAAATACAGATGTGCATGGACTACTCAGCGTTGAACGACATCATCATCAAGAACCCCTTCTCTGTCCCACGAGCAGATGAACTTTTCGAGCAACTCCGCGAGACCCAAATTTTGAGCAATATAGCTCGATGCAACAGCTACTATCAGATCGCGTATGTGATAAGCACATTGAAAATAAAACATTTTGTGCTAGATATTGGCACTTTGAGTTTGTGTCGTTCCATTCAGACTCACGAATGTCCCCGTAACGTTTATGGTGTTAATGAACAACATCTTTCACGCGTACCTCGACGACTTCATCATTGTGCATCTCGACGACATCTTGTTATACCGCTGTACCTCGAAAGAGCACAATGGACATCACCGCAAAGTTCTTGAGATACTACAAAGTAGAAAATGTTTCAGAAAAATCTTGAAATGCAATGTTGGTCGCTGTTCAATTGAGTTTTTGGGCCACACCATATGCAAACAAAAGAATCATCATGTAGTGAAGAAATGTAGAGGTTGTCGTTGATTGGCGGGCAGTTATAACTGCTTCTCATGTCAAAGTACGTTTGGGCTTTCGCAAACACTACTATGAATTCATAAAGGACAATGTGAGTGTCAGCACCTCTCTCCAATCTCACCCAAAAAACCATTGAGTGGAATAGGGGGAATAGCAATCAAGAAGCGGTCAACTCTTTGAGAAACAATCTGAACTCAGTGCCAACCATACGATTGGCAGATGTGACAGTGGACTAAATCATGGCCAGTGTCGTGTCGTACCAAGCTATGAGAGCCATTCTCCTCTAAGACAACAGAGGTGGAGAAGAACCGATCGCGTACATGTCACGGATATTAAACGGGCCATAACCCAACTACATAGTGCACAAGAATGAAATGCTCACGGTCGTGCACGCGTTCAGTACCTGGCCATGTCACTTGGACTAGCGATGATGCATCGTCCGTATCGACCATTATGCACTAAAATGCATCAAGACTCACTCAAAACTAAGTCGTCGACAGATTCAACGAATTGAGTTCCTCGAGTTCAACTTCCACTACGACATCGAGTTTTGGCCTAGAAAAAATAATCCGACGAATGCTCTGAATTAGCGACCAAATTTAATGGCCAAGGTCGGCATGTTTTTCATTAAACGGGAGCCGTACATCACGAGGATATTTGCAAAGGGTTACGAGGAATTCAGTGGGTACGAAAAAATCAAGTATTGGTTTGATGACCCCTGTTGCCAACGACAATTTTATCACCAAGTCGTCGTCCCATTGAATCAAGAGAAAAGAAAGAATAAACAATGTTGTTGGAGCTATGCCCCAACACCGGTCTAGGTAGAAACTCCAGTGAGGACAAGACGGCGAAGAAGCTGGCAAAACATTACCAGTAGGACAAGATGCAGATTGACATGGCAAAATTTTGCAAATCGTGCGACACCCGTCAGTGACAAAATATCGTTGCATGTGACTATCCATTGTACGCCAATCGTTACTAGTCATAACAAAACGGTGGATCCACATCAGCATGGATTTTTACGTCAGAAGTGCCCACCACTCTCGAGGGATACGAGGCCATCCTCGTCGTAGTGGACAGATACTAAAAATGATGCACTTCATGTGAACGATGACGATCGTCATTGCAGAAGGGATAGCAAAGCTGTTTATAAACTAGATCGTGCAGCTGCACGACGTGTCACCTGCTGTCATCAGTGACAAAGATGGTCGATTCACGAGCCATTTTGGTTGCAAACTAACGACACGTCATGGCACTCGGATCTAACTATCAAGGGAGTTCTTAAGATCGATGGGCAAATTGAGCTGACAAATGAGATGCTCGAACAAATCCTATGCACTTTATGCCAACCTTATAGCACCAATTTAATGCCTAAGTTGTTGACCAATGAGATCACATACAACTCCGCCATTTCTACCGCAATTGGTAAATTTCCTTTTAAAATGGTATACGGTCAACTCCTAACCACACCGGTTGGATTACCAAACCAGAGAAATATCCTCGTGTTCAACAGAAAGTGTGCTTCGATATTCTCGAAGTCCCCCATTTTTGGGTGGAGCTTCTCAAAATATCCACTCACGGCAGGACCTCTCACGCATCGTTCGGCTCGAGCATCGAGGATCCAAAATATGCCTCATACTCATTCTTAGCATTCTATGTATGTGCTCGTCTCACTCGACACTCGTCATATAAGTACACTTACTTCTTAATACAAATTATCAATTTGTCACAAATCCTCATATTGTCGTTTTTTCCATTCCTCATCCTTGTAAACCACGTACATACTGCCCAGCTTAACAAGGACAAGTTGAGGGTTGGAGACCTTTCAGAACTGCATTTTGGGCCTAGTCGACCAAGCTTCCCGTCCATTTGTTTTCCTTAGGTGAAATCTGTAGCAAGTAGATAGGAAGCTTAAGGTCATTGCAAACTACTACTGTTTCGTTCTCTTCTGAGAGCCGCTGTCAAGACCAACAGCGACTTGGGAAGAACGTGCTGCATGTCGTCCCACGTTTCCTAACATGCGATTGTTTTTGCAAAAGGAAAAATCTGTACATCATCTACGACAAAAGACAGCCGGCTGCCGGCCAGTCAAAAGCGAGACCCAAAAGTGGACAAAATCAAACGGAACGCTCCCTGTCGCCGCTGTCGCTGTCAAGCTCGCTGTCGCTGTCACTGACGGTATAAAATTTAATGGAATTTCGACGCATGTTCCTTCGATGCGATGAACCCGGTTCCCGACTTCCCCTCCGAGATTGCTTTGATATCTGCATTTGACCAACAATTTAGGTTTTCAGAGCATCGAGAAGCTTCTCGGTTTGCGGTAGCGGGCTTTAAGACGACTGCAACAATGAATCAATGAGGATGTGTTCTGTTCTCTGCCGTGCGCTGTGTTTCGCTCATACGCCAGCTGGAAACTTCGAGAATCATTTATAGTGGCCCCTTTGTTTAGCCCTTAAAGCCAGAACTTGAAAGCGCGAAAAAACCGGAACCTTGTGGTAGTCCACTATGACGACCGAAGCGCTGGATTTTTGACAGCGAGAGCGACAGCGCTCTCAGAAGAGAACGAAATATACATGTCCCAAATCCATGAGTCATCTTCCCTACACAACATTTACATGTTTACCATCGAATTTCCAGTCAGCAAAACGGAAAGAACGACAAGAGGTTGCGAAGTAACCCACTAATGGGACATAGTCCACACTCTTCCGACTCCGGCACAAGAGGGAAAGAAGGCAAATCGGGGCTGTGGCAGAAACTGCCGTAGACTTTTGCCGCGGCCTCCACCGTAGCTATATCGCCCCAGAATGGAAGATATGGAACCCCATTTTGCACGCTTTCTATTCTGTTCCAGACCGTGTTGATTGACGTGAACCATGGCAACCAGACTTGAATTCGGTCCCCTCTGTTCAAGCAAGTCTCGTTCATTGGCGTGAGACCTAGAGCCTCGTCCCTTAAAGCCTGTTAGACGGTTCGTTCGAGCCTTCAAACATTTCAAAGACCCCTGAGTTGTGGAACATTTAACATAGTTAGATTGATTCCATCGAACGAAGTGTCCGGCAGGCCGATTTTCCATGAGAAATGTCCATTCTGGCAGCTCCGGCCTGCCGCAGAAGTGGACCCAAATCGAGGAACCAGTCACATTTCAGGGCGTGAATGCTACAGTCGACCTGCCGTACTCGCCGGGTCTGCGGTGGCCGTCTTGTTTTCGCGGACTCCAGATTAGCTCGCGAACTTCTCGCGGCACCAGGTCAACTCGCAAACCCTACTTTGCCTCCCGCGCCTGCCCTGCCGTGCCGGAGTCCGGCGAGTGTGGACCAGCCCCATGAGGCCCACGCTACAAATCCTCAGTTACTTTGTCTAGCTACCTCCAACTGCCGTTTGCCTGCCGCATCTCAGCACGCCGGGAAGCGATGAAAGTCCGTGCGTCTGTGAAGCGGCTATGCGACAAGTGCCGCGTGGTGCGGCGGCGGCGAAGGGTGTACGTCATATGTCCAGTCAACCCCAAACACAAGCAGCGGCAAGGCTACGCCACTCACGCGCCCGCCTCGGCCTCTGAACTGGTCGACCCCCAGATCGCGCCGGAACTGCTCTCTGTGATCAACAACGGCGCCGCTCACGCTGCCGGCAGTGGGGGGTGGGTAGCGGGCTCGACGCACCAATCGCACAAGTCCTTCCTCCGGTCACCGCTCTGGGACGCTGTTGCGTCAGCCGCTGTCGGATTCTCCACGTTTCATCGCATGCCCCTGCGATGTCTTCAGCAGCAGCAGCCACAGCAGCAGTGGCTTCTGCTGCGACAGCACCTAGCCCCTGGTCCTCTTGCCCACTCTCTGCCGTCCAGACTGACTCTGTCCTTGCCTTTTGCAGCACGTCCTCTGGCAGCTGCTCAGCCCTGATAAATTGCTAACCCCACTCAGGCCTTCATCTCCGGGCTCTGTTGCACGATGATTTGCAACTGCGGGAATGCATGCTCCCGCCCAAGTGGAGCAGCGGGGCGGATCAAGGTGGATCTGCTGCTTTTGTTGTTGTACCTACTGCTGCTGCCTCCTCTCTAAGCGTTCCCATGTAGTGCTGATCCGCTCCTGGAGTCCATCCTGTGGTGGAAGAGCAATTGTTTCTCACTGTCGTAGATTGAGGCGTGAATGGCAGTAGCAGTTGACAAGGTGGCAGTGGCAGCACTGCCCGTGGCAGTTGTGGCGGTAGCTGACGCAACTGTTGAACATTTCACATTGAGCTGCGGTGTAACTTGGACTTTTGCAGCGGTATTGGGGCCTAGCACTACTGCTGCCTCAGTATATGCCTCGGTTGTGTGGCTAATGGACATGACTGCTTGGGTATGTTCTTCGTGGGGGATTGTCTCAAAAGTGGCAGCTACAACAGCAGCTTCCTCCATCACCACTGAATCTCATGGAAAGAGACAAGAAGTGTCCCGCTTGCATGTATGCATGCACGCACGCACGCACTCACGCACGCATGCACGCACGCAGGCACGCACGCAGGCACGCACGCACGCACTCACGCACTCACGCGCGCATGGACGCACGCACGCACACACGCATGCACACATGGACGGACGCATGCACGCACGCACGCACACACGCACGCACGCACGCACACACGCACGCACGCACACACGCACGCACGCACGCGCGCACGCACGCACGCGCGCACGCACGCACGCGCGCACGCACGCACGCGCGCACGCACGCACGCGCGCACGCACGCACGCGCGCACGCACGCACGCGCGCACGCACGCACGCGCGCACGCACGCACGCGCGCACGCACGCACGCGCGCACGCACGCACGCGCGCACGCACGCACGCGCGCACGCACGCACGCGCGCACGCACGCACGCGCGCACGCACGCACGCGCGCACGCACGCACGCGCGCACGCACGCACGCGCGCACGCACGCACGCGCGCACGCACGCACGCGCGCACGCACGCACGCGCGCACGCACGCACGCGCGCACGCACGCACGCGCGCACGCACGCACGCGCGCACGCACGCACGCGCGCACGCACGCACGCGCGCACGCACGCACGCGCGCACGCACGCACGCGCGCACGCACGCACGCGCGCACGCACGCACGCGCGCACGCACGCACGCGCGCACGCACGCACGCGCGCACGCACGCACGCGCGCACGCACGCACGCGCGCACGCACGCACGCGCGCACGCACGCACGCGCGCACGCACGCACGCGCGCACGCACGCACGCGCGCACGCACGCACGCGCGCACGCACGCACGCGCGCACGCACGCACGCGCGCACGCACGCACGCGCGCACGCACGCACGCGCGCACGCACGCACGCGCGCACGCACGCACGCGCGCACGCACGCACGCGCGCACGCACGCACGCGCGCACGCACGCACGCGCGCACGCACGCACGCGCGCACGCACGCACGCGCGCACGCACGCACGCGCGCACGCACGCACGCGCGCACGCACGCACGCGCGCACGCACGCACGCGCGCACGCACGCACGCGCGCACGCACGCACGCGCGCACGCACGCACGCGCGCACGCACGCACGCGCGCACGCACGCACGCGCGCACGCACGCACGCGCGCACGCACGCACGCGCGCACGCACGCACGCGCGCACGCACGCACGCGCGCACGCACGCACGCGCGCACGCACGCACGCGCGCACGCACGCACGCGCGCACGCACGCACGCGCGCACGCACGCACGCGCGCACGCACGCACGCGCGCACGCACGCACGCGCGCACGCACGCACGCGCGCACGCACGCACGCGCGCACGCACGCACGCGCGCACGCACGCACGCGCGCACGCACGCACGCGCGCACGCACGCACGCGCGCACGCACGCACGCGCGCACGCACGCACGCGCGCACGCACGCACGCGCGCACGCACGCACGCGCGCACGCACGCACGCGCGCACGCACGCACGCGCGCACGCACGCACGCGCGCACGCACGCACGCGCGCACGCACGCACGCGCGCACGCACGCACGCGCGCACGCACGCACGCGCGCACGCACGCACGCGCGCACGCACGCACGCGCGCACGCACGCACGCGCGCACGCACGCACGCGCGCACGCACGCACGCGCGCACGCACGCACGCGCGCACGCACGCACGCGCGCACGCACGCACGCGCGCACGCACGCACGCGCGCACGCACGCACGCGCGCACGCACGCACGCGCGCACGCACGCACGCGCGCACGCACGCACGCGCGCACGCACGCACGCGCGCACGCACGCACGCGCGCACGCACGCACGCGCGCACGCACGCACGCGCGCACGCACGCACGCTCGCACGCACGCACTCACGCACTCACTCACTCACTCACTCACTCACTCACTCACTCACTCACTCACTCACTCACTCACTCACTCACTCACTCACTCACTCACTCACGCACTCACTCACTCACTCACTCACTCACTCACTCACTCAGCCAACTACCCTGCCAACCAGCCAGTCAGCCAGCTAGCCAGCCAGCCAGCCTGTCACCCAGCCACCCAGCCACCCAGCCATCCAGCTACCAAGCCATCCAGCTACCAAGCCACCCAGCTACCTACCCAACCACCCACCCGACCAGGCCACCACCCACCCAACCACCGACCCACCCAGCCACCCTCCCACCCAGCGACCCCGCCACCCAGCCACCCATCCAACCACACAGCCACCACACAGCCACCCACCCAACCACCCACCCAGCCAGCCATCCACCCAGCCAGCCACCCACACACCCAGACGAAGTGCATTGTAATCTAATGCAATAGTTTGTGAAGCAATGTGACCATTCAAAACAATGTGACACATTGTGACATGATGTGACTTTAAAGACGATGCATGGAAGCTTCTTAGCGACACAATCGTTGACTGAGCGATAGCGCCTGGTCAGACGGTAACAACAGTCACAAATAGTGCACACAACGGCAAGGGTCTGGCTGGGTGGCACAAGACAAAGTGTCAGAATGCTTCAATAGCATCTGCAGAGAGAGAATGACAGATGATTGTTCCATGGCATGAATAGTTGTCGTGATGCAAAACGAGTGTCGCACGTGGTAGTGCAAGATCTGTCGTAACACTGGTCCAGAACCACTACTTTGGCCGTATCTCTGCCTAGACATACCAGAATGCGATGCCGTCTGAACCTAGACGTGTAGGATTAAAAGCCGGACGTTGCGATTGGTTGCATGCATGCATCCGACATCAATCGGTGGACACATAATGCAAAAACATGCAAATCGGGCCCACGGCCAGTCCACCGATAAACTCCTGCGTGCTGCAGAAAAACTGCAGGAGGTCTCGGGTAGCGTCCAGAGCTCTGGAAAGGTCGTAATTCAGCTCCAGGATGGTAGTCCGCCACCAGATGACGCACCGGTGCCTCCAGGGTCCGCATCAGGGATCTGCACTAGTATGAACACGGCCAAGTGGTCACAGTAAACTGTACGGGTTGACGAGAACGTCACAAATCACAACACTCCCCCATGACCCGATGGTACACATGTCCATACATGTGCAGCAATGAGACGAGTACAAAAACGAGTGCAACGACAAATGTGGCACGGACACATACACACCCCACACTCAACCACTCTCAGGCAAGGGGCGAAGTCCAACAAAACGAATGGCCACCATGAACTTTCCGCGTGCTAGTGCCTTCGTCAAGAAGTGAGCACGCTGCATGTCAGTGCCAACCCAAATGACGGAGATCACGTGTCGCTCCACTAGATCATGCACGAAGTAGTGCTTAACCACAATGTGCTTCGTACGAGCATGAAGGACACCATAGTTCTCCGCGATGGCAAGATCACTTTGGTTGTCGCAACGAAGCACAATGGCGGGTACTGACTGACCGAGCTCAAGGAACAGGCGCTGCAGCTATACCGCCTCAGCAGCCCCTACACCCAGAGCAACGTACTCTACCTCTGATGAGCTACGTGCAATGCAGCCCTGCTTCCCGCTGCGCCAGGACGCAACGGTCCCACCGAGCAGGAACACGTAACCGATGCGACTACGTCCATCTGGGCTCCAGGCCCAGTCGCTGTTGGTGTAGCCGTCAAGGACCACCGAACACTGCCGGCGAAAGCAGAGTCCGAGGTACGGTGTGGAGACCACGTACCGCACCACTTGCACAGCCGCGTGAAGGGCTCTAGCTCGTGGAGCCTGCAAAAGCTGGGCAAGGAGGTTGATGGAAAATGCGATGTCAGGACGTGTGGTAGTGGCCAGGTTCATCAAAGATCCGATGAGACGGAGGTATAGGGTCACATCCACTGTCTTCCCCAGCTGTGTGGGATCGTCAACCTTCAGGGCTTTCGCAGGGGCTGGGGGGAGGAGTGGTTACTTGAGCAAACCCAAGAGCTCCAGCTGCTCCCGCGGCTAGAGGATCCGCAGGTGATGGTGACGATGCTCCGGTTGTGCATTGTACCCCGGGCGGACTTCCTTGTGCGCGCTCTGCCCCCTGACGTCGACTGGCTGCAGGTGTTGCAAGAGTTGGATTCCGCAGTGTGGTGTGCTCTCCTGGGCATCCTAGGGGTGGTGGAGGCCCCGCCGGATTCCCATGCTGGCGCTCTGTAGGGGTTGTCTCGGCTCCAGGCGCAATTGCAGTTTGACTCTAGAAACATAGGCCTTTTTGCTGCGGCTCCGAGGGCGCACCTCGCCTATGCGTGCTCTTCTACAGCCTTACTCCAGTCTCTCCTTGACCTCTTCGGCCCCCACCTTCCTGCGGCTTGTGAGATGGAGTTGTTGCATCCTCTTTGGAAGGATGCTGTGGATACCCTGCCTGCTTCCATTATTGTACGCTTGCCCCGCTCGAGGTCCTTCGCCAGTACGCTGGTCGGGGGTTGTACCAGCAGCTCAGCCCGTTCTTCTTCTATTACCAATGTCTGCAGTGGTTGGAGGAGGTGGAGATGGTTGGGGCTGCGCTCTTCCCGGAGGCGTGTGAGGCTATGGTGTGGAGGTGCTGGGCGGTGGGGTCCCGTGGGGCAGCTCTCTGGCTTCAAGCCAGCCCAGCGGGCCCTGGTGATCGTCTCTACTTGGCCACGACCAACTCTGGCTTCACGTCAAGCTTTGGCTGGGTTTGCCACTGGGATATCTCTCCATCCATGGAGGCGATGGGCTCTTGCCGGCGGATTTCAAGTGTCGTGCGGGGTCTGGGCCGATTATTCGCGTCCACCATGCCATCCGTGAGGAGTTGGCGGAGATCTGCCGGGAGCACTCCCTCCGTGCGATGGTGGAGCCGGAGGGCTTGTTGCCAGGGGGGCTACGGCCGGATGTCCTTGTGTTTGACTTGGCCCAGGGTAGAGCGTGGGTGGTGGACGTCACCACGGTGGACGCCCAGTCGGACAAGGTGAAGGAGGAGGGGCAGGCGCTTCCTGCAGCGGAGGCCGCAAAGGAGAAGCATTACAGGGCCGTCCTTGCGCAACTGCCGGGGTACCGGCTGCGCACGGTGGCTTGGGAGACCTTTGGCGGACTTGGCCCGGATTTTTGGCGCTTCATCCGTCGTTTGGTGGCGTTGTGCCTCGAGAGGGGTCGGGCCAGGCGCAGCGAGGCTGACCAGCCGGGGTGGTCGGCGCGGGAAGTGTCCTTGTTCGTGAAGCGGCTCTCCGTTGCTGGGATTTGGCAGTAGTGTCATGTGCTCCGCGACTTCGGCTTGTGGCGTGGGGTGGGGGACTGGACCCGCCGCTGGGCAATGTCACGCCTGTTGAGCTGCCACGACCGTTGCCCCTTGGCCCTGTTACACTGTCTGACCTCTGTTACACTGTGTCGTTGGATGGCGAGGAGAGTCTCCTCGGTCCTTGACGCTTGTTTCCTTGCTATTCTTCTCCTCCTTCTTGTTCCGTGGGTGGCGGCTTTTGCATGTCTTCATACCCCGATGATGTGCCGGACAGGGACGGAATTTGCATGTTCCTTCTCATTAATCAAGAATTATCTTAAAAAAAGTTATGATGCATCTAGTACACACTGTGTATAGGCAGCACGATGTCAATCCTCGAGGATTGAACTCGACGTGCTAACACACCAGGTCTGTTTAACATCTCACGACATATTCATGAAATGGGCTAAGTCATGAAAGGAACGCATTTGCCTTTGGATATTGTAGCGCAATAGGACGCGCTACTGTTGTAGCACACGTCCTACATCCACCAAGCCACTTGTTTTGTGCAATGGTCTTGTCATTTTTATCCAAACATAAGCTCATATTGTTAGTTTATACAAATGTCACAAAACCGTTGTGATCATTCGTCCGTCCAACTCATCCATAACTGGATGTCGTGATTGACGCACCATCACTTAGTGGATAACGTGTTTGTGCATGTCGTGCATGTTTTTCACGCATGCCGTGTACCCAACTTCACGTGGCTCAAGTACAAGGACATGAATCACATACCATATCCATTAAAACGTATGTTGTCCTTGGTACTTGATCATGTCCGCTGGCCCCTTACTCTCATGCAAGCTGTGCATATTCTGGAATTGGTACTCGACCGACTGGGTTTTTGTAGCACATTCCATTTATGGACATGGAGGAGTTCTTCCACCTTTAGCATGGTCCACATTTGAGGAAATCATCCTCGTCACACATGCGATATATCCGTTAAAGTTTTGTTCGTACTCCTCGTGGAATTACCCTTCCATATTGCTATCGACAGGGCGAAGTTTTCAACTTCCAATGGCCGTCACTGTCGGTGACGATCGAGATCGTAGTGTCTTTGTTATGTTTTTCAGGCATACATCTGATATTTACAGCCGTCCGTGTTTGTTTTTGGACATTCCTACCAATTCTCTACTTAAAGAATTCGACAGTATGACCATCTTTGACTTCGTTGAGATGCCTTGCAAACGTTAGGCAACATATTTTTGGCCCTTCAAATAATGTGCTCAACGCAATTATCCATAGAACCACTCCGAGCATAGGTCGCATGGTTTCAAGTGGTGGTCTACCACAAGCTAGCACGACTAGGTAAGAAGTTGGCTGCTTTTTGCTAGTCGATGCAACGGGGTACAATCGGCACCCATGTTATCCGTACCATCTGCATCCTATAACATGTGTTATACCATCGACACTAGCGTAGCTAGTCCAACTGAGACTCATGGCCATAGTGCGTTCGGCGCTCACATAAGTGGTGCATTCGGCACCCATGACAAAGTCCAACCCGTAGCTTTTGCCAATCGTGCAATCGGCGTTTATGACATCGGTGCATTGGACACTCAGGTCAACGATTCAACCGACGTACTTGCCGGCCATACATTCAACGCTCATGTTAATTGTGTGTTCGGCACTCGCGTCAATGCTAGAATTGCATCTCCCACGTTGGTCATCTTCCAGGTGCAACCGAAACTTGTCAAGTTTGTGCGATTGACCCTCGTACGGGGATTTTCACCATCGTGTGTGTAGAGTGCAATCGAGAATCACATTCTTGTTTTTTCAAGATCCAGGCACAAAATGCGTATCCATTATCCTTGGTACAATGAACACCCACGTGGGTACGCAGTCAATATTTGCTTTGGTCATATCTCTGTAGACCATGAGCAGGGCATTTGACACTAGTATCGCGAATGCACTCGGCATCCGTGACTAACGTGCAACTCGCACTTTTTAAGTGGTGTGTTTGACACCAACAATTTTTTTTGCAACCAGCACGTGTGTTGTTGCTAATGGTGCAATCGGTAGTTACGTCGATGACGTAGCCGATGCACGTATAATCGTGCAATCGATACTCATTTGTGTGCAGTCCGTACATTTTGCATTGTTGCAATAAGTGGATGAGTCGTTGAGTGGTTGCATCACGTTTTGTGGTTTTATTATTTTTTATCAAGAATTTATCTCCGTGCACGTTATCGATCTGATTTTGCAACCTGGTGTACGATGCTGTCGTTTTGCTCAAACAAAATTGTTTAGCGCATGTACAACCTGCATTAAGCCATGTCGTTGCTTTTTAGCGATCAGCCCCTCCGGGTTTTCTCACGAAATACCCCAAACTTTGAGGCTAATCCAGAAAATTTAGGCAGTGTCACTGTTAAATTTATCGCGTTGAAGTAACTTCCATTTGTTGCATTCCAAATGCCAGTAATATCACGTGGAACAACTTGTTCCTTTCAAAACGACACCTCGTGGTGTGCTGGGAAAATGATCAATTTTCCTTTTTTCCATTCATAGATAAATGGATTTTAAAAATATTTCAGAAATTTATGAAATATTCTAGAGCTCAATCGGAGCTTTTTACCACTCTACGGTGGCAAACACATGACCGACACATTCAGTCTCGGGCTTGATCGAGGAAATCGTCCTCGTCTCTAGTGCTAGTGGCACCAAGAGTTTTTTTTCAAAGGATTTTCCGAATTCACGCAAATTTGGAGCCCAGTCTGAGCTTCAATCTGCTTTTTATGGTGCCCAAATTTATCGCCAAATGGAGAAACTGTCCTCCAATTTTTGTTGGACTGGCCGGGTCCAAAACAAGGGTTGTTTGAGAAAGGTAGGGAGAATAATATATCCACATGGTACTTGAATCCTCACCTTCAAAGTACCAATTGTGGCCCAGAACAACTGCACCAATCTCTCACACCAGCGAAATGCAAAAAAACAAATCCATAGCTTGTTTGCGTCTGACAGGCCATGGTCTATGATCGAGCGGAAGGAGGGAGGGAAGCTTCCTCCTCTCCACTCTTGGGCTGTCGGCCCAAGTGAGAGGGGAGAGACGAGGGATCGCCCCCTCTCTCCCCCTTCGGGTCGTCGGCCCAAGTAAGAGGAGGGGGGAGAGGGGAGAACACCCCCTCTCTACCCCTCAGGCCATCGGCCATGTGAGAGGGAGGGGGAGATTGTCCCCTCTTCTCCCCTTGCAGCCATTGGTCTAGGTGAGAGGGAGGGGAGCAGGGAGATCGTCCCTTCTCTCCCTCTCCGGCCGTCGGCCCATGTGAGAGGAGGGAGAGGGGAAGTCATTCCCTCTCCACCATTTGTGCCGTCGGCCCAAGTGAGGGGCGGGGGGGGGGGGGGGGACGTCCCCTATCCTTCCCAATGGCACCGTCGGTGCCATGGCAGAGGGGAAGAGGGGGAGGAGGGGAGCTCGTCCCTCTCCTCCCCCCTCAGCGCTGTTGGCGCAGTGGATGAAGGGGAGAGGGGGGCTTGCCCCTCTCCTCCCCCTTGGTGCAATCGGCGCTATGGCGGAGGGGAAGAGTGAAGGGCTCGTCCCTCTCCTCCCCCTTGGCGCTGTCGGCGCCATGGACGAGGGGAAGAGGGGGGCCTCGCCCCTCTTTTTCCCTTTGGCACCGTCGGCGCCATGGAAGAGGGAGAGAGAGGGCTCTCCCCTCTCCTTCCCTCAGCGTCGTCGGCACGTGAGAAGCGAGGGAGAGAGACTTGTACCTCCCGCTTCCCCTCTCTGGCGCAGTCGGCGCCTGATGGGTGAGGGAGGAGAGGGGTCCCACTCTCCTTCTCCCATTCTCGGTTGGGAGGCAACCGGTGGGACCATGGGGCTATCGGCCCGCCCGTCAACGGATGGGTTCTTGGTCCCGTTGAGGGCAAACAGCCGCTGGTCGGGCGGCGTTTTCTCACAGCCATGAGCCTTGTTGTTTTTTAATACTCCCGACCCGGGAGTAAGCTCAAATGGGTCGTGTTCTGACGGCGTATGGCATTCGGCCGTAGAGTCGGGAAAACACCATTTTAAACCACGATGGACGAACAGCGTTGCTTGATAGCTCGATCCCACGGACAGGCGGAACAGATTTCAGAGATAATTTACGAAATCTGGCTCTGATGCAAATGTAACAGCAGTAGGCTGTTTTGCGACTAACTGTGGAACCAAAACGTAGTCAGTCCAAGGAGAGTGGGCGAATGGTCGCCTCAGCCATTTTGGCTGAGACGAACCGTGCCACAAACGGACATAGTCGTCAGAGGGCTTTCTTGCGAACATGCATCCTAAAACCCTATCGTTCCACGTGGCACTGCCACATGGAAACAGGACCCTAGCGGCTAACTAGAAGGGAGGAGGAGTGACGCGATGGAATTTCCATCGTGGCACTCCTTTCACCAAGAATCCGGCCACGGATGTTTTCCAAGGCTAGAGTCGAACCAGACTCTTGCATATTATATTTTTCCGGGCTTCGGCTCCTCGAAACTTGAGCCTCGAGTACCCGAAGTACATGATAATTATTTAACGACCATTTAACCATAAAAATGGTCCGTACGCTACAGTAGAGCTCCAAGTAGAAAGTGGATACAATCTGCTGCATTGCTCCAAGATCACTGGTGATGAGATTGTCTTTTGTTCTTAGAGCAGTGATGGCCACTGCCTGTTTCTTAGCCTTAATGAAGTTGGTAAGGAATTTGGTTGGTGTCTTAAGACCATCAAAGTAGTTTAGGTGAGCAACATTGTGCAAATGGAGCTGGGTGGTTAGAGAGTATTTTGATAGTGAATTTTCCAGATTTTGTATTTGTGTCGATAGTTGTGGGTTATGGGGGTCCTTGAATTCAGCTTGTTGAGCTCTTAGTAGGTTATCCTGTGTTGCTTTGATATTTTTAGTCTTCCGCTTTTGTTCTTGCACACTGAAGTCTTTGAGATGGGATTTGATGGCATGAATGAAGCCTTCCCATGAGTCATCGTAATTTGTGTGAATGATCTCTCACCCTTTTGGACGTCGAAGGAGAGATGAATTCATTTTCCAAAGGCCTTTTACTTCTGGTTGTGGGTTGTTGTACATGCTAATTAAAAGAGGGGCTGCATGGTCTGTGATTGAAGAGGGGAGTGCGACATGTTTAATTGCTTTAATATTGTCATTGAAGCCGGTTGAATGATATATGTGGTCTATCCTGGAGGAGGATTTTTGTGCTGCGGAGTAGAAGGTAAAGAGGGATGATGTAGGGTCAAATGTCCTGAAGGTGTCAGAAAGATCATTATCTCCGAGAACGGCCAGCAGGGATGGACTATCTTTGGATTTCTTTTCTGGTGAACGATCCTGTTTCCAGAGTATCGTATTGAAATCTCCGACCATGAAGTCCGTAGGGTTATTGGCTATGAAGTCGTTTAGGGTGGACCAAAAAGTCTTTCTTTCTTTGGTGTTAGGTGGGACGTATACGTCTGTTACCGTACTGCTAAGTTTATGAAACGAGAAAGTTTCCTGGGAGATTATGGAGGAGTTGCTTGGGTTTGTTTGGATCAAGTCAATCTGTCGGGGGTTAAAAATTACAACAGCCCCGCCTGTGTGAGGGGAGTTTGATTATGTTACGAGTATTTTCCAGTTTTTGAGACACCTGCTGAGTTTCTCGATGTTTTCCTTAGAGTCCAATCGTGCATCTATGAAACAGGCTATTGTTGGTTTGTGTGTGTTGAGTAGCTCAAGTAGGTGTGGAAACTTTTTTCACCGGAAATTCCGTTGATATTGAAGGAGACAATCGTCAGTTATTCGTGCTTGGGTCGCGGTGATTCGGTGGGGGGGATGTTTCGATTGTTGTTAGTATTTTCCTTTTAGATGAGAGAACTGTGGGGGTGTTAGAGACCGGATCAGGTTTGTGACACGTGGCATACGTTTCAATCGTTTCCTGTTTGACCAGTGAGTTTGAAAGTTATTTTTTCGTTTCCCCGTGGGCTGGGATACCTCAGGCCGTGATGGTTTTGCCCAAGGCAGACATGTGAGCGGGTTGACAACACTGATTATTGGGTCCACTACTAAAACTGGAGAATAAAAAAAAATTGAGTGGGAGGGGGGGGGACTCTGGATTGATACGATGGCCTCTGAGCGAGAGGTCGGGTAACTTGTGAGGTTGGGAGTTATGGTCGAGCATGTCGAATTCATGCTTTGGAAAAGAGTCAGCAGTGGAGACTCTTGTACGAGGGGATGTATGCCAACTGAGTGAGGACGTTTTGACTTGGCTAGATATGAGTTTGACTTTAATTCCGAGCCAGCCGTTGAGGGAGTGTGCCAAATGCTTAGGCTACGAAGCTTGTGAAAGGGAGGAGGGGCGCATATTTTGACACGGCTGAAGTGGGTATATGCTTGTAGTGGCTGGTAGGGCTAAATGGGTTGGTTCTAACTTGTTCTTCGGGGATGTGACAACTGTGACTGGAACGAGTGCAGGAAGTCTATTTGTACAGGGGAGACAGAGCACCTTGAATCTGGAAGAGAACAGAAAAGAGCGAATTCCCAGAATTGCATGAGAGAGAGGAGTCAGATGTTGAAACCATACGAGGAATAGAGGCTGTTTTTCATGGGATGAGTTTTGACCCTCTGATCTAGTGTAAGTGGATTGAGAACCTAGTCTTTCTTCTTATGTGAGTCCAAAGTCTTGTACTGAAAACTTTCGTAAGAAGATGAAAGGGAGAAGGGAGGTTCCCACACAATGAAAGGGAGATTCCATAGTAGAAGGCGCGGTATAGATTTCCTAGCCTCAGAGGGAGGGTATGATCGTGTGAATGGGGAATTTTGAATTTCAGAGTGAGGATGCCTCTGACAGGGTTGGATACTCAAGGGTGACAGAAAAGGTTTGAGTGGAGGTAAGCAAGCGTGGTGAGGAGAGAGAGTGAGGAGGAGGGGCCAGGAGAGTGAAGATGGAAGTACGGGAGACAGGAGCTGAATGTCTTTATTGAGAACGAGGAAGCTACAGAGCCATAGAGTCAGCTTGGAATCCGGGAGATGAAATGATCTATCTATAACAGAGACTAAGCCATGGAACCTGCTCCTAAAACATGGTGATCTTGGATTCCACAGAGAAGGGGAAGCGCCAGATGTAAACCGCTTGGCAAAGAGGTTGGAATCAGTGGAGTTCCAATAGAATGGATGCACTGCACCAGGAGGCGGTGGCGTGGGATAGACCCAGTGATGATGGAAAACTTGATGACCACGATGAGGGGGCCAACTCAAACTGTAAACAGACAAGGCAGTAAGGAGAGATGAGAAAATGTGATGGTGATATGAGGGAAACAGATGGCAGAGGGGGTGGGGGGGTATGTGAGGGTTACCAGAGTTGTTCACAGATGGAACTTGCGCTTGAGAACCTCGAGGTCCTTTTTCACGTTCACAATGAGGCGTACTTGGGTGGGGTTTGCATTGAAATCCAGGCGAGCAGTCTCGTGGGTTATGGTGTTGATATGGTCGAGGAGGCCATCGATCGATACGCCTGTGTACCTGCCGCAGGCCAGATAATTGCAGACATGAAACTCGACTTTGCAACCAGCGTTTGAGAATAGGATTCCCTTGTCCGTGCGCCACAGGGTCAAGAAGGCTGAGTTCCCAATCTGACGGTCTGCACAGTGTAGACAGTTGTGTTAGGGTGTGCCAGGCGTAAAGTAGGAAAGGAGAGATGCAAAGCTTACCGCAGTGTGCATCCACTTCTGCGATTGTGCGCACGTTGTTCAGAGGGTGGGTCCGGGTCACTGGAAAGAGGTTGTGATACTCTGAGTGATGATTGTTGTTACAAAAGTTGCATACAAGACCAGAGAAGTTCAGGATTATTTTCTGAGAGCTGCCTGGGAGGGTAAAAACCGGTACGACATCCAGAAAATCCGGGTCATCCAGGTGAGGGGTTGGGATGCCGAGAATGGTAGAGGTTGTGATTCCAGTGATCGGCTGAACAAAACGGTGCAAGTGTTTGACACCGGCCACGCAGGACTTGCTCCTGCCCTCTGGGATGTATGCGTCAGAAAGTGGGTCACGTCTTCAAAACCGAAGTAAGTCGGAGCGTTTCTGAGAGAAAAGGTGTGTTCCTTGGGATGACAGAGTTTTTGAGCCTCAAACTCTGGCTAGGTCACCTTGGTAATGAAAACCTCAATCCAAGGTTCATGCACTGTAGCAAAAAAGGCAATGAGAGTTAGAACAGGAGACCCACTGTTTGGAGATGACGGTAGCAATGCGGATATGAACCAACCTGCGGCTTGGAAGATATATGGTGAGTGAGCAACAGCAACAAAAGGAATTGCACCGTCGTAATCGACCACTTGGAACGAATACTTGGCCATGAGAGTTTTTCCACGAAAGACTGTTTCCGGTGAGAAAATCTTTGTAGTAGTGAGAGTGGAGGCTGGAACTTCACCCGAGTGGCTATGATGCACCGTTTCCAAGAAAGCCTTTGCAATGCGGTCTCCGAGGTTCACGTGAGAGTTGGGGAAAGTCGGGTAGAAGAGCGGATGAAACTTTTTTCACGCACCCATCAATATTTATGCTTTCCTGATAATTGCTAGCAGTCCTTTGGGCAGTGTTGCCGGGAAGTAAAAGGGAGCGGTTTCCGCATCCACATCAGGAGCAATGGGAGGGTTTGTAGCACCGGTGTTTCTCGCCGTGGCCAGAGGGTGAGAAAGTGGGTTTTTGTCTCCAGAATCATCCGACAGGTTGTTTGAGGCGGAGCCTGAAGAGTCTCGGTTAAGGGACGGCGAAGAACCCAGATTGATCGCACGGTTCTCCTCGGTATGTAGAAAAGTTGTGGTTGGGAGTTTAGAAAGCAGTATCGTTCCGGATGCTCTGGCTGCCGTGCCACTCACACCTGTACAGAAAGGACGGGGAGATAAGTTATAGTCCGAGACAAGCGAGGGCTGAAAGAGAGAGAGCCAAAACCGACCTTCCTCATGAGCAAGGTGGTCTCTGCTGTGGGAGTGTCTTTGCTTAAATTTTGTTTTTTGCTTGACAGTGGGGTGCGTACCTCCTTGATTAAGGGAAAGGCTGCGGTCACTTCGGCCGTTTGAGAGAGGCCGTTGATGGGCTGAAGGTCTTTCTCTGAACAAACGCCCTCCATGTTGGAGGGACCTGAGACATGAGGAGCGAAAGCGTAGCTCAGCCATTGGCTAAAGGAATTTGGATAAACGACTAGAATAGAAGATAGTAGCCGGTTTGTAGTGGGAGGTTCTCGGTGAGACTGAATAGCAAAGCCAGCCATACAAAAGTATGGGGCGAGGGGACATGGGATGTGTTTAGCTTTGCCATCCGTATTGGAATACGGGACTATGGGAAAGGGGGAGGAAAAACTTGTGCTGGGGAGGACGAGAAAAAAGGGGGAACCGGATCTGCGGCGTGCAAAGAAGCGGGTTAGAAGCCATTGACGTACCTGAGGCCATGACGAAGGGAATTACACAGTCTTGAAGAAAAACCGTGGAAATCCCAAGTGGAGAGCAGACTGAACAAAGTGTCTGTCCACCGGGCTTAAAAAAGAAGATGGGGGGAGGCGGGTCTGTAGGAAGACCATGCAGGAGGCACCAGGATGAGACCTGGGAGAGGCCAGGGGCGGGAAACCAGGCGCCTCCGGGTTTTTCTCTTTTTATTTTGAACCCAATTTTTTGGAGGACTTTGTGGAGCCTTGGAACCGCTTCGTAGCACTGCTTTCGGATCTTGTCTGAAGTGAAAAGTAGCTGTTGCAAAAATGAAAATGCAGAGCCCACGAACGCGGGAAGGAGTACTCGATGTGACACGATCTCGATCTTCGCATGCTGGTCTCGGCATGACCAGCGCTATCACGCCAGATGGTGGTAGGGAAAGACCGTGAAGTATGTTCAATTCAGAAGTGGATACAGAGCTGCCATGGCCGATCGTGATCCGCTCTTGGAGCGTTGATGGTTGGCATAGGATCTGTGTGGAGAGAAAGATCATGAATAGCATGAGACTCGGGCGGAGGCACCATGACCCATGAAGCCAACATGGCAACCAGCCATGGGTGGATGTGCTCCAAGATGGCGCTAGCAGTGATGGCGACATGTTCAGGGATCCTGAGCGCTTTGGATTTTTCGGCTGCATGGATGTCTTCGTGTTTGTCCAGCGCGGAGTTGAGCTGGCGACCGTGATTGACGGCGCCTCCATGATGATTGCCAGCTGGAGGATATTGGGGCACGAATGTTCAGGAGACCCTGAGGGTAGCTGAGAGTGGCGGAGAGCGGCTGAGAGCGGCTCTGTTTGGGTCAGAGGCACAGAATTGGAAATTTCATTCGTCCAGCGGCAAGTTATGCTTCTCTCACTTGTGGGTGGCTGTCCGCATGGCGAGCTTGCCTCTGCTCGCCATGCCTGCCCCTGCCTGGTTGCCGCTGTCCTATACACCTGAGTGGCTGCCTCAAGGAGCCATGGCTCTTGTTTTGGAAGAAGAATACCGATGGCTGCAAGACTTCTATGCTGGCCGTGTCTCTGATCCTCCACCTCACCACCGTCGGCTCCCGTTCACACCATCTTCTTCCCCCTCTTCAACCGTGAGCCACTCGCACCACCTCCACCCATTGTTGTTGTCTTGTTATTACTCGTCTTCCAAGCTCCGTCTCAATCAGCCTCAACACCAGTACCCTCGTCCACTCTAATGCACATCTCCTCTCTCCTGTCTCAAAACTTCTCCGAACCACCATCACCCACATCAGCACTCCCCACAACGCATCCATTGTCATCACCAGTATTTTCCACACTTATTCCCCCAAGCTCTCCCCTGCCATCCTAGGAAGTGATGTTCCCATCGCCTGCATTCAATCATGAGCCGTCTGGCTTGACCTCATCAACAACATCAACAGCCTCGTCTTCCGTCCAAGCCTCCTCCTTGATCAAACCACTTCCTCACTGCCCTGTTCCCCCATGATTCCCTCCAACCTCATCCAAACCACTTCCGTCCACTGCCTATGCTCCCTTGTCATCCGGCCCCTCACTCACCACTTCTTTTGAGCCATCCCTGATCGCTTCCTCAACTTCGCCCCCACATGTTTCTCAATACCCCTGGCCACGGATTCCTCTTCTACCAAGGAGTTGAGTTCCCTCTTCCCAATTCTTTCTGCCAATGCACCCATTCCTCCATCTCAGTCAACCTTCCACAAGTCTCCAGCAGACCTGACTCCTTTGCAAACTCCTACAACCCCTTCCATCACAAATCCAACACCTTCCACCATTCCTCCTTCGGATTTTTTTCATGATGATCTCATTCTTCCACCTTTCCTCACCAATGCACCTCATCCAGCATTCTTGCTCCTGACTTCCTCACCTCTATACCTCTTCCTCCTTCCTGCTTCTCATTGCTCCTCTGCTCCTCCGTTAAAAAAACCCACTCTCTTTCTCTCCAATGCCTCAAACCAAGAACCTGTCAGTACTTTCCTATCTCCTCCCTGGTGCACCATTTTCAAACCACTCCATCCTCCTCATGCAGCCAGCACCAACCACCTACCTCTGTGGACTCGTGGTAATGCCACTCCGTGCCTGCTCCTTTTTCCCAGGCCCCTTGCTCCTACTGACTACTCCACGACTCTATCCTATGCTTGTCCCGATTCTCCATTGCCTTCTTCCCTTGTGCCTTGTTTGGTGACGACCTGTGACAAAAAACATGAGAAGCAGCTCACATTAGTATCTCGCGGCGGCGGCTGTGAGCAGCACTAGCGTGTAGTGGGCACAGTGGCAAGCAGCAGCAGCATCAATAGCAGACGTGGACAGCAGCAGGTGCATGACGGCGGCAACAATACCACTGTAGTTGTTGTAGCACCAGTAGCAACCGCAGGGGTAGCAACATTGCAGTAGTGACAGTAGTTACAACACAATAGCAGTAGTAGCAACCCTTACAGCAACAGCAGTGCCACAACAACAAGAGTCGCAAAAGTTGTGCTCTGTAACAAAGACGTCCTGTAGCACTGCTGCACAGTACTATGCATCAAATCTGTTAAGCAGCTGTGTAGATGCCACGTGGTAACCCAACACGTGTACAACCGTGCACATGGGATGAGGAGGTCAACCCCCTTTTCTTTTGTCACTCAGAGTTCGTGTGACTAAAAAGAAAGGGATAAAAATCACTAGTGTAAAACATGTCAGTGTAAAAAACATTAGGGTAACATACGCTGACGTGAAAATATGTACTTAAGTCATCATCAGTACTGCTGACATCAGCAATTTTGGGTTAAAACGTCATTTTTGTCAGTTTTGAGACCCTAACAAAAATGACATTTAGACCCAGAAATTAGTTGAGATGCTGACTCAAGAAACAGTGTCGGTTTCCTATTTGGACCATTTTCATGTTCGGACCCATATTGAGTACTATGATGGTTTCGGTCCATGACAAGAGCAAGGGGCTTGGAGACCCCTCCTGTTCCTCCTCTTTGGGCATCACGAGTCCACGGTCACATTCATTCACGATCGACGAGCTTCGTCACATGCAAGATGAGATGCACCGTAAGTTCAGCGTCAGACCGATGTACTATAGGAGATCGCAGACGTATTGAGGATTCGTTCAAGGTCCTCAAAGAGGACACCAAAAGGACCTATTGGAGTTGCACCATTTTTGGTAGTCTATGTCCTACACAGTGTTACGGCCTCAGCACCCCTTATCATAGGTTAATACCCAGGATAAAGAGGAGATAAAGGATGACAGCCATGAGGGCAAGATTCATGTCCTTAAGGAGCATATTGGTGAGTTGTGACATGGGTCACAGTCTCTCACCCCGCCACCTTCACTCCATGAGGATCAGGTACTTCATTCAGCAACATTCACTTTTGGTGGTGCTTCTCTCACAGGTATTCTCCTTGTACCTCATACATCATCTCTTGAACCTGAGGTTGTCCATCCCACGGACTAGAGACCGAAGGACTTTGAGACACCTCCATCCCGTTATGACAACGACAAGGGCTTTGACTATTGGAAGACCCTATTTCAAGTGTGGGTTGATTTTGAGGGAATCTGGCCCTACTTCCACAGCTAGTACCAAATCCGTCTTGTTCACCATATCCACACAGCAGCGAGAGCATTGCACGATCTGCTCTAAACCATGCCGCAGAAGACTATGATCAACTTCCGCCCATTACTAGGTGAGACTGGCACCGGGACTAGAGTAGACCCGCACTGGTGCTGGGAGCTGGCCATGACATTGCTCGCAAAGGATTCTCATGCCACGATGGTGGCTCGACTACGTGACTTCTACTCCTTCCACCATGGTCCCACAGATCTCGCAGCCAACTACAGGAGGCATGCGATGCACCTTTACACGCACCTTGGGATTGGTGGTGGGTCGCAGTTGTGGACACTCGACACAATCATGATAGGGGAACACTTGGACCACGTGAAGCACTTTACAGGCTTTGACCGTGTGGCCCTCTCTAAATTGTCAAAGTCACTAGAGCTGACTCCTTGGACTCATGACTACATTTTCTAGGCGACATTGGCTCATGAGGTTGCTGTCGACCATCAACGGAATCCACTTGTTGTAAGGATGAATGTGAATCCTCCTACACCTTTGTCCCAGTTCTCCACTCCCACCTCTACCACTCTTTTCTCCTCCTCCTCTATCTCGAGCAGCCAGACTCAGGGCATTGGAGCAACCACATAAGGAAAGAAGGGGGAAAAATATGTGGTAAAGAACAAGAGAAACAGTAGTAACAATAGCTAGTAAAGAGTGGCAGTGGATGCTTTTTCCATTGCTATAACTTTGGGGACGCTCATCGCTACAAGGTATGTGAGCAACCCCTTGATTAGCCTCACATGATTCCCGATCTCTAAGTGACGGATGTACCACAGATGTCCTCCGGAGATACACTGACGGATCATGCCAAGACCACAATTGTAGAAGATGATTCCGTTTCATCAGGTAGTATTTGTGACCTGTATACTTGGGATGACATGATCGCGGAGCTTTGTTAGCTGTTGGCACTACGTACTCAGGGAGATGCAAGTGTGTTCTTACAACTGGGTGGTCTTGAGACAACTTGTCCTACTGTGCCTGTTGCCCGTAATGATTCTTCTAGGGAACCTCAGTCGAATTGTGATGAGGATGGACTTGATAGTAGCTAGACTAGCTTGACAAGTCACATAAATGTGCTATTCGTCATTGTCCTATCTCCTCTGTTGCACGTCCAACAAAAATGCAGTGTCCAATGGCATGTTGGCTGGTGTCGATTTATGGTCGTGAGCCGAGTGGCACCCGGATCATTGACTCAGGTGCCACCCATCACATAGCTTGTCGTCGTAATGGCTTCGTCGTACTTGGTCCCGTTGCATCCGTTCAATCTGTTTGTATAGGGCCTGGTCAGGCGTTGCTTGTGCAGGGAGTTGGGGTTGTGTAGTTTGATGGTCAGTCTTTCCCCTTGTACATTTCTGATGTGCTCTTTATTCCTGCTCTTAAGTGCAGCCTGTACGTCGTTTGTGCATGCACTAGGATGGGTCTCATTGTTGAGCACTCTGCTGAATCTATCATAGTGACTGCTCTTGAGACTCATACAATTGTGTTTTTCTCCTTCGTCCTTGATGATATTTGTCATATATCTCATTACACTCCATGTACTTCTTCTCCATCTCTCTCTTCTTTACCTTCCCTTCACTAGTGTTCTCTCCTCTAAGCACCAACGCTTGTTGCATTGCCGCCTCTACCATGTGAGCTCGGACCTTGTGTCCAAGCTCATTCGTACTTTGCCGACCTAGACCGATTATCTTCTATACGCCTTGTAAGATGCATCACCATTCTTACCATGAATCCACTTCCTATGCAATCCGTCCGCTAGAGTTGGTCCACTCCAACCTGCATGGTCCCCTCCCAGTCGAGTCCCTCTCAGATCGGGGTCGATATGTTCTCACCCTGGTCGATGATTTCATCTGGATGCGGCTATTCTAAAGCCTCTGCCATTAAGAGATGTCGCTCTGGCAATTTGCCAGTGGCTGGTGATGGCTGAGCATCAATCTTGTCACACCCTTTACTTGTTCCACTCGGATCATGGTGACCAGGTATTAGGCGAGATGTATGCCTATTTTTTTCATGGAGTTTTTCACCAGCTCTCCATCTCTGATACACCACAGCAGGATGATATATTTAAGTATTGGAACCGCACCATGGAGGATGCGATGTGTGCCATGTGGTATAAGTACGGTATTCCAAAGTCCTTTGCACTTGAGGACTTCTCCTACATGACATGGGTTGAGAACCGCTTGCCGCATGGTCCTCTTCTGGACCATGTCACGCTATAGAAGCTGTGGTTTTACCATCACACTGATTTTCATCTTGCTTGCTTTTGGAGGTCCCTCATCTATGTCTGGTACATCGAGGAACATCAGGGGTCCAAGGTCTCACCTCTGGGTTGCATGTGTACCTTCCTCGACATCTCCCTACGGTCGAAGGCCTGCCGCTTTTTAAAACCTTGCTTGTCATCACATTGTCGTGTATCAAGACGGTCTCTTTTTTAGGCTCACATACCGCGACCTCTCGAGCATTCTCTCACTGGCTGTTGACCATGTTCCCACCTGTGTGGCTTTCCGATGGATGGGAAAGTCTAGAACTACAAGTGGGTCCGTCTGGGCCTCCTCACTCATGGTCCGGTCTCCGACTGCTAATGACACATCCATCTTGGCTATGGGTCTAGTAGCCTCATCATTTCCCTCTAGTACACATGATCTCGTTCCATTGTTAGTCACCTCTAGCACACCCGATCCCATGCCAGTGTCAGTCCCCTCTAGCACACCTGATCCCGTGCCAGTGTCCGCCCCCTTTGGCATACGTGATCGCATGCCAGCGTCAATATCCTCTTGTACACATGATCTTGTGTCAGTGTCAGTTCCCTCTGGCATATGCGATCCCGTGCAAGTGAGAGCATCTCCAGTCATATCTACCCCTATGCATGCACCTATTTTCCCTACGGCTGTGGCTAGTTAGCTTGTTCAACATCGGGCTACCCCAACGAGCCTGGTGGCCATCTCCGACAACTGGCCTCTAGGGCTCAGCGGATGGCTTACTCGACACCTAGATGCCCGACTGGCATTCTTCAAAGTGGCGAGCCTGGCACGAAGGCACTTGGCCTGAGTGTCCAAGAAGACTACATCGAGGTGCATCCAGCGTGCCTAATTGGTCACGAGTTGGTCTCCCGTAAGTTCTTGGTCATTTGTGATGTTGCAACTGATCTTGTTGTGGTCAAACCAAGTTCATAGGCGTGCGTTTTTGCCACCCAGAGTTCTCCCTTGATAGTGCCTGATTTAGGTATGTGAAAGGAGGCACTCTCATGTAATGATATAAAATGTGGCATGCTGCTTGTGAAGATGGGAGAAGAGCCATCGGTGAACACGGTATCTATGAGCTTGTCGACCTCCCGACTGGGTGGAAGGTTGTGCAAGCCAAGTGGGTCCTTCATAAGAAGGTGAATTTGGATAGCACACTGGATCGTTGCAAGGCCCGCTTGATGGCCAAAGAGTTCTCAAAGGTTGAGGGTGTGGAATTTACTGACGTGTGCACCCGTTGGCCATGTGACAACCTCTCGTACCCTGCTTGGAGTTGTTGCTCACCACGATTGGGAGCTACGAAAGATGGATGTGAAAAACAAATTCTTACATGGTAGTCTAAAGGAGGAGATCTACATGGTGCATCCACCACATTTTGAGGTTGGTGGCAAGGCCGGGCACTTGCACAAGGCTTGAAGCATTCACTCTAGTGTTGGAACCAAGAGATCATTGGCACACTGACACGTGCCGGGTATGAGCGGGGCAATACGGACTTCGTCCTCTTTCTCAGACATATAGTTGCAAGCTTCGCTTCCATCCTGGTCTATGTGAATGACCGTCCGATTGCATCTCCTTCGATGGAGGCCGTGCAAGAGGCCAAGGCAGTCATTTAGGTTGCCTACGAGATTAAGGGACTTGGTCTTATAGCTGTGTTTCTCAAGATGGACCTTGTCCATGATCGTCAATGGCGCACACTCTTCATGCATGAGGCACGTTATGCTTGCTTTATGGAGGAGTGGTTTGCTGACCTCCTTGGTACAGTTCCCACACCCTCCACCTGCATCACACCTCACGAGCAAGACGCTATGACAATGGATGATCCAACAGAGCCGGGGGAGACAGTGGACATGATCCTATACTTGTGCCTCATTTGCTCCTTCATGTACTTGGCCACTACCACACGACTCGACATTGCCTGTGCTATCAGCCCCCTTGTATAGTTCTTGTAGTGTGAGAGTGGTGTAGTACGTAATTACCACACCTTATCTCGGACTCTACTTTCAATTGCATTATTCGGTGGTAGTCGACGGCTACAGAGACAGTGACTAGGCGTGGAGCCCTGATGGGCACAGTCGGATTGGCTACATGTTCTTGTTGGGCAGCACCATTGTGTCATGGCACAGTGGCAAGCAGGGTTGTATCGTATGTAGCTCATTAGAGGCTAATTATGTTGCTCTGTGGGCTGGGGTGCTAAGGCAGTGTGGTTGTATTGTCTATTTCGTGAGTTGCATCAGTTTGTGCCTTGCATCTTTCTGCGTTGTGAGAACCAGAGTGCTCCTGCCATTGAATAGAAACCTAGTGTATTTCATGCACGCACGAAGCACATTGTTGTTGGTCATCATTTTGTGCATTATCTTGTGGAGCAACTGGTGACCTCTGTCATCTGGGTTGGCATGGACATGCGAGGTCTAACTTCACGACCAAGGGATTGGCGTGTGAAAATTTCATGGTAGCCGTTCGTTCTGTCGAGCTTTGCCTCTTGCTTGAGAGTGAATGAGTTTTGGGTGAGTGATTATGGACGGTTGCGCATCTTGTTGTGCACCTCTGTCGATTCTACACATGTATGGATATGCGAATCATCCGGTCATGGGAGACTGTTGTGATGTGAGTCAACCCTGTTTGTTTGTATCCAAGTGTTTGTGAACACTCGGCTGTGTCCATGCTTGTGCATATCCTTGATGTGGACCCAGCTAGCGCCGAAGCATCAATGGATGGTGGCTCCATCCACCAACAGCTACCAAACAGCTGACCCAACGTTTTGAGTGCTTGGTGGGATACTCTACAGTTTTTCTGCAGTTGCATGAGTTTTCTCGGTGGAATGGCTCTTAAGTCCGATTTGCATGTTTTGCATTATGTGTCCACTGATCAATTTCGGACCTGTGCTCGTGATCAATCGTAGCCTCCAGCTCGAGATTTTGTATCTGTCGGTTTGGACGGTGTTGTGTTTGGATGCCTTTGCGCAGAGTTACGGCCAGAAAATCGGATTTGGGCCGATTGTAGGACAAACTGACAATGTTGCATGTGTCACCCGCCGTACGCCGCGACAAGTATTTATGTTGTGTGCGGGTCAGGCGTCATTTCCCTTTGCATTAATAAGCTATAGGAGCTTATGAGACTTTGCGCGCCTCCCTTGTCTAACCAGTGCTTGCACCTGCTTGCTTGCGAGTACGTTCGCTGATAAGACAATGTCGTCACGTCAGTGGCAGCAAGGCTAGAAAGCTTCCAAGTAGCTGCTTAGGATTAACATGATGTGGCGAGTTTTTGTTTTCAATTTCCAGGGAGTCTCAAACCCTACAGGTTGCTTGTTTATTTTCATTTATTGTTTTACATAAAAAACATAGAAAACCTTTACAAACCCTCCCCCATACCACACATAGGTTTTTAGGGATTCTCTTTGCGCGGGCACTTGCCTGACTTTGCGAGCCACGGAACTTGCTCGCAAACACCCTGCGAAGCCCACCCTGTCATCCCCAATGACATAAGAGTTTCAATGCTGTGTGAATACATCCTTTTTCGACAGTGATTGCAGAGAAAAACTATTCAAACTGGAAAAGTGAGGGCATATTTCCATAAAAATTAGGTGCACTATTTTATTTTTAAGAGAATTTGCTGAATTTCTGAATTTAAGAGGATATAAATATACTTGTAACGGGCTGGATCTCCAGCTCCTGCTCTGAAGTCGTCGTCGGAGTTCGCAGAATGGCGTTCTCAGTCCGCGTCAGGGGTTTACCCCCCCTCGCGAGACTGAGGGGCAATCGTCATCAACGACCCAGAGCAGGGAGACTCGAATATTTCGAGTCTCCGGAGGCCCATTTCCGTTTTTAACCAAACCCCTGGTTTTGGGACCCAAACCGGGGGTTTTCACCTCGAACTCGTGTGTTCGCACGAGTTATTCCGTTTGTTTTACGTCGAAGTTCGTCATAAACGGACTTTGAGTTTCGTTTTGTCGTTCTGGCGCGAAATCGTCGCGTGCGAGGCATGTTGGCGATTTCGCGCCAGGCATTTCGTCCTCACCCTCGCTCCCCCTATCCCTCGTCCTCTCTTGCTCGTTTGCAAGGAGGACGAGGGGGGACGAGGGCACGAGGCCACGAGGCCTCGCCCTCGAGGCCCTCGTGGCCTCTCAGCCGCCGATCCGGCTGAGGCCGCGATCGGCGGCTGGCGGCCGGGGGCCGGCCAGTCGCTTGGCCGGCCGCCGGCCGTCCAGCCGGCCAGCAGCGAGCTGGCCGACGGCCAGCGAATTGCTGGCCGCCGGCCAGCTCTCGCTGACGCGAGGGGTGGTGCGCAACCACCCCTCGCATCAGCGAGGAGGGAGGGCCGAACCGGCCCTCCCGCTACATTCCTCCCCACTTATTATGAACCGTCCCGGTTCATGAACAAGTAGGATTGTCGGTCAGTGAGTCATCAACATTGTGAAAGAAAATTAATAATTTCAATCACCAGCTAAACATGAACACGTGCATGGTACTTAGACCTAAGCTGCAGCTTGTAGGTCAGCACGGCTAGCGGCCTCCCCCCTTTAGGCTGGAGCGTCCGCGCGACAACCATGTTGGGCGTCCCCATCCTCCTATGGTCGCTGTCCATGAATGCTGCCCTGCGGGAATGTTGTTCACTTTTCCCGCGTTCAGGTGGTACCTCCTGCCACGCGTCGATCTGTGCGAGCAGCAAGCTCGCTCCAGTACTCGTTGACCACCCCTGTGGGCAGCCGAGATTTGGGCTCCCATGAACTATGTTCAGGTCCACAACCGGCCCAATGGACGAGGTACTCCCTGACAACGCGTGACCAAAGAGTACGCTCTCGGTGCTGGAGTAGGCGAAGGACCTCGTATTGGCCGTCGGCAGCCAGGACTGCTGGCGGTGGCTGAACGGTTCCTTCTGCCGTGTATGGAGCCAGCAGGCTCACATGAAACACGTCATGTATCTTCATACTCGGCGGAAGTAGCAATCGGTATGCCACTGGCCCGATACGTGCCACAATGGGAAACGGCCCAATCCACTTCGGTAGAAGTTTTCTTGCCCCTGGCGACTTCAACCGAAGGTTTTTAGTGCTAAGCAGCACTTTGTCACCGATGTCAAATGACACCTCCCGGCGACCTTTGTCGGCATATGCCTTTTGCCGCTACCGAGCTGCTTGAAGGTGACCCTTCGCCTCGTGTAACAAGGAGTCGATGCGCTCGGCAAAGGCTTGAGCAGAAGGAACCTGCCCTCCTGTACTCCCACTCTTCACCAATGAAGAGGGTACCACTGGATGCCGACCACTGTTCAACACGAACGGTGTGAACTGTGTGGACTCGTTCACCGAGTTGTTCACTGCAAACTCTGCCGGTGCTAGGAATTCGTCCCAATCATGCATGGCAGGGTCCACGTACATGCGGAGCATCTGCTCCAGAGTGCGATTCATGCGCTCTGTTTGTCCATCCGTTTGAGGGTGAAACGCTGTCGACATTTGCGACTCGCTGCCGAAGTACTCGTGCATCTTTTGCCAGAACTTACTAGCAAATTTTCGATCTTGGTCGGAGATAATGCGCAACGGCAAGCCGTGGTACTTTACGATACCCTCAAAGAAGAGACGAGCGGTCTCCTCTGCGTTCACGTCAGTGGTTATAGGAATGAAGTGTGTCATCTTCGTCAAAAGATCCACAACCACTAGTATTACATCGTGCCCACGGGCCGTGTCCGGAAGACCAATAATGAATTCGATGCTGACGCACTCCCATGGAGTCCCAGGAATGGGAAGCCGCTGGAGGAGTCCAGCATGCTTCTTGTTACTAGCCTTATTCCGAAGACATGGGTCGCATGTCATGCAATACTTACGGACATCGACACTCCACCCTGGCCACCAATAGTGGTCCGAGAGTGCCTGTCCGGTCTTTCGGGGTCCCACGTGACCTGCGACCGGCGGGTCGTGGAACTGGGAGATAACCTTTGCTCGAAGGTCTCCCGAGTTTGGCACAACAACTTGTTCTCCGTGCCAGAAGATTCCTGCGGCCTCCACCAAGCCGTACTTGTCCAGATTTCGAGAGTCCTGAAACCAAGAATCCACACAGTATCCCATCCGGATCCTGTTTACAAAACCGTTGTAATGGATAATCTCTCGTGGTGGTTGACGCAGAGGTGCAGGGGGATC
>SZWC01000392.1:133079-155901 GCA_023375785.1 Penium margaritaceum
CACACACACACACACAACGGATGGATCATGCCACACACAGAGCCAGTACAGCGCCAGGAGAGCCCGCACTGACCTAGCAGCTTGGCTCCTAAGCGCAGCATGCCGCCGGCTTGCCTTGAGGGATCGACCACCCCGCCCCCCACCCAGCAGCCCTTTTCTCAAGAAGGCGCCGCCTGGTTGGCCTCCTGCTTGGTGGGCGGGTAAGAGGAGGTGAAAAGACCTTACGAAAAGGCCGGTGACGATCGCGGGCGTTAGGCTGCACACGTGAAGGAGCCGAGAGGGGTCGCAGAACTTGCCAGCATTGGCGCGACGAAGATTCAAGACGAGAGGAGAGTGGAGGAACGTGAGAGGGGGCAGTGATTGGAGACGACGGCTTCACAGTGGTTCTTCGGAAATCCAGTCAAAGCCCTTGCGCCGGTTCGTCTGATAGTGCCGTGTAGAAAGTGGTGAAGGCATTGGCACAGAGGGGTGGTGCATCGATACACGGATTGGAAGTGCACGCCTGGACACACAGCCAACTTCGGCGCTATTGCAAGCTTCAGCATGTTTGTCTTCTGTTTCTGGTGCGGTAAACTAGCAGAATGTCCTGTAAAGTGCGAACAATATCAAAATGACCCATATGGGTAGTTGACCTAAGTTCTGTGAAGATATCCTGACATTTTTTGCACTTTACAGGACATTCTGTGGGTGAGATTCACCCACAGAACTCAGGTCAACTACCCATATGGGTCATGTGAATCTCACCCACAGAACTCAGGTCAGCTACCCATGTGGTTCATTTTGATAAATTTTCATAATTCAAATTCTCTATGTGGTGTTAGAGCAGTATTTCTTAAAACCATCGTGTACCGCAATGTTGTCTCAAGTAAATTTTTCAATAAAAAGAAGAATTTTCAATTTATTGATTAGAACTGATTGAAATCATGGATGAACCTCCCATGTGGTTCTACTGGCGCTCGATGTCTTGAAAAAAGCACAAGTATGTGATGATGTGTCAAATTAGAACATTGAATAGGGCATTTTTACAAGTCAATCATTCATTAAAAGGGAAATTTTGTCTTAAAAATTACATATTTGAGCTCAAAAGCACCTGCAAAGTGAGACAAAAAAACATTCTTGAGGAATCAAACATACCCGAATGGCATTCTTTGTCAAGAAAACTAGACATAAAAGCTTAAAAAATAAATTCAAACAAGAGGACAAGAAGAATAGAAGATGTGTGTTTATGCCTTGTTTTAAAGAAAACATTTAGGGTGCCATGAAGTGAGTGGAATATTCAACATGACCAATGCAATCATTATCAGCTCAAAAAGTGGTAAAAGTGGCATGTATGGCAAACAATGATTTCTATTATCACAAAACATTATGAAAACTCCTTCATGAATTCAAATGTAATGTCATAAATGCACGGAATTGCTATGTCAAACTATAGTCTTCAAGCTAAAGAAACTTGAAGAAACTCATGGAAATTAGTAGAAACTCTAAGTCCCTTTTCTTAGATTTTGTAAAATCTATGTATGAACTAAAGAATTCAAATCCAAGCTCAAAAGGCCTCATCCTCTAGATGTTAAATGGAAATCATAACGACGCTAGTTAAAAGGGCCTCATCCTCATCATGTGGCATGGAAATTGTAATGGCGCTATGTTGTTTTGTGACTAGTTTTCATAATGAAGGTAGCCTTCAACAAGTGTAGATAAATGAGGTCAAGTGACTGGTTGCCACAACTTTTTTTATTTGAGATGTACCACGACAAACATGCCACATAAACTTTCTCATAAACCCCATTAGCAATTCACCGAAGCCCCATTGTAGTTATGGGATTGGAGAAGCTCCCCCTTACCCCCCCTTGTAGCCTCATCTCATTTACACATTTACTTGAGTTCCCCAAACAATCCCTCTACCCAATTCTCCCCAGCTTGCTCCAAGGATACACTTATGTCTTCCCCATATCATACCTAGGTTGAGGGCACCCAATACTAGGCGGGGACGTTGGAGCTTGGGGACAATGGGGTGTGGGGACTATGGGGCATGGGGACAATGGGGCGTGGGAATAATGAAGCGTGAGGACGATGGGGCGTGGGGACAATGGAGCATGCAAACGATTGGGTGTGGGGACAATGGGGCTTGGAAACAATGGCGCATGGGGACCATGTGGCGTGGGGGACATTGTGCGTGGGGACGGTGCTCATCATTGCTCTTTCTGATTCTCGAACACTCCTCACCATGAACTCTTCGACTTCCAATACTCGTTGAATGTGATGCATCACTTGAGCAGCTTCACCACAACACTCCTCAACTTGCGCCTTGTAGCCCAATTTCCCCACGTTCTCGAAGAAGAAGAAGAAGAAGAAGAAGAAGAAGAAGAGGCCTAAGCCTTCGTGTCGTCGTCGGGCTAGTTAAAGGGCAGCTCGCCATGGAAAACCTCACCAAACCTACACTCGCCGATGTTGGGATTTGCGGGTGTGTAGCAAGGACTAGGTTCCTTACTTGTACAGGATATTTTCTTGTGCAAAAATCTATCAGACACATCAGCAGATGAACATTGGAAACTCAATGTGACAACGGAAGAAATATTGATTAATTCCAAAGTACATGTATGGTTCATGAAAAGTAGAGCCTAATCAAGGGTACACATGAGCTCCACCACTGCTCCTGGCCCACGCAAGGGGCAACGCCTTGCTAGACCGTAAAGGTCATCGATGCAAGGGGTCTTGGTCCAGCACCGTCTTCCAGGTGAACTGGCCTCCAGGTAGTCAGGGCTTCCTCCTTCCCAGGCTGGCAGAGCTCTGCCAGGCTTTACAGGGGTATCCAGGGCAAACTCCAACATGAACCTCTACCCAGGCTGGCAGGCAGAGCCAGGCTTACAAGGGCCTTAGAGGGATCTTAAGCAGTGATCTCCACCTAGGCTGGTAGGCAGAGCCAAGCTTACAGGGACCTTGGAGGGTGGAGAGATTGACTGGCGTTAGAATCTGAAGATGATCCACTGGACATCAGTCACTAAAGATAGTTGAGTGTGCCAGGGCCGCCGCCTTTTATACTTGTGCCCCTGGCAAGTTGACTGCCTTGGTGGTGGTTGGAGAAGCTTCCTTTGGTGCACGGTGAAGTTTCACCGTAACCATGGTTCTTGCACCACAACTGACCACGTGGCTTTGTAGGTGCAAGTAATCACCATGTCCTTGATCCTCAGATCCTGTCGCTTCTCGTGGACCAGTAAGAGTCGTTGATCACCGTAGTCGGAATGCTTGCATCTCAACGATCCGTTCACATGAACTTGAACCGTTGATGTCTGGAACCCTGGCTTGAGGAAACTTCCTCCGTAGGGAAGCTTCCTCTCCGTGGAAGCTTCCTCTCTATGGAAGCTTCCTCTCCACCTTGATTTTCCGCTGGCTTAAACCTGAGCCATAGCGAAGCTTCCTTCCCAAGGAAGCTTCATCAGGTTCCACGGTGCAGCTTCTCCGTAAGCTGCTTCTGTCAGAGGCTTTGCTGCTGCTCCGTTGATGGTACCACATGCTCACATGTGGTTCGTGGATTACCGTCACCATGAAGCTCGTACCAGAGCTCTCCACGTAGATTATCCACATGGAAATGAGAGAGACACGCTGAGTTGTGCCTCCGGATTGTCAGTGCAGGGCGGTCCCCACTTGACGCCCTCACACTACTCAGTGCGTCCAGTTGACTCAGGTGTGGTCTCACCTGACCATCAAGCCTATGTAGTATTGCACAGGTTTCAGCTCCAGGAGGCATGCGCTATCCTCATGCGCATGCTTCCGTACAAACCCCTTTCGTACCCTTAAAAGGATTTTTCACTGGAGAGAATTTAGGCCTTTGAAGCACAAAATTCCCTGTCGAGCCGCACCCGGTAAATTCACAGAAAACCTCGTAAATTCTTCTCAAAGTCTCTGATTGGAGTTTTGACTGCGCCATGCTGAAGCAGTAGATCAGCACAGTTATCGCTCATTCCAAAACTCCCCCTCAATAATTGTGCTGATGAAGCAGATGGTCGTAGACCTTGTTCGAGGAGACAATTACAAGAGTGATGAGGCTTTTTGAGATTTATGACTCCAATTTGTTGTAGAAGTCTCTACAAAAATTCACTGGTTGTTTTGGTGCTCGGAAGTTTCAGCACCACCTTTTTCTTCTTTGGTTTTGGCTCCTCCGGGGCTTTTTGGAGCGATTTTCTGGTTGTGGAGCTCATTAATGGCTCCACAAAAAAATATTTGAGTGAGGTTGGGGTCACCTCACCATTCCGGCGGGTGTGTTTCTTGTGGTTAAAGCAACCCCTCAGCCGTTTTAACCGTGCTGCTCATGCACCACCATGCATGAGTTTGGGTTATCCCGAGTGAGGTGGCGGCTGCAAAGACCGCTTCCAGGACTGCCGTTGTGAGATCTCCCATGGGAGAGTACAAAAAGGCTTCCACCTCTTGTCACACAGCAACTTCACTTGGTGCTCCCCCTGTCGTCTTAGGCTGCTGCCTTCGAAGTACACTGCTTTGCTTCTCCACCTCCTTGAACTCTGGGGAGGTCTCACTTTAGGCTAGTGCCATGGCTGGGGCAGATCTGGTGCGCTTCCAGTCCTCTATGAACGATTCTTTGTCGTTTTTGTGCCAGCTCCTCGCGACTTGGGCATTTTTGCCACTCAGAGATAGCCATCCTCGTTGTTCCGTCCCGTCACTTTGAGTCTGGCGCTTTGTTAGTCTCGCTGGTGCCGTTTCTGGCTGGGACGGACGAATCCATGGCGTCCCACATTGCTGCCGCCGATCTTGGTCGCGGCCTTCCGTGCTGGCTGCTTCCTTGACCGTCTCACTGTTCTTCTCCAGCGAATTTGGAGCTCTCCTCGCCGACCAGTGAAATGTTTTTTTTCTTTTCTCGTCCGGTTGGCCGAATTTTCCTCGCAAGCGAGCTAGCTGCGCGATCTGCTCGCGATCAGCTTGTCCCATTCTCCCTTTTTTTACTTTTTGCTGCTTCTCTTGCCCGCTCACGTGGGCCTGCCTGCCGTGCAGTTGCGAGGTCCCCTCCCCCTCGCTCTCCGCCAGTTGGTATATTTTTTGTTTGGCCATGTTTTTGAGTATCCTTCGAAAAAATGTGATAGCGAGCGACACTTTATGGCCAATATACATATTGTTGTGTACTTGAAAACAAAAAATATTTCAATTCATAAGAAATAAAATCATGCAATCATAAAATCAATAATTAATTCTCACTTAAAGCTACAAATATGATTTTTCGTTTAAATTATAACAATTATTCCATGATTTAATATTTATGGCTAATCAAGAGCTTCCAATTTCAAATAATCAATGAAATGTACAAAATTGTTGAAATGTATTCTAAATTAAAGTTTATTTTATTAGTAATTTTCAATATAATTCAACAATTTCGGGATTCTACCTTAATTTTTTCAACTTATGATCAAGTTTTGTTTATTAAATGAATATAATATTCAATGTTGAATTAAGATCAATTATTCTATTTAATAATAATTTCCACATAATATGTGAAATATAATTCATAAAATCCTTATTTAAGTATGGATAATGTTACATTATCATGATTTTAAGCATTACTTATGATTCTCCATGTTCTTATATCTTGAATTCTCACGCCAATTGTGATTCATAAAAGATTAATCTGGTTTCATTTTGAATCAAGACTTTAGAATGAAATTGCATTTATGATGCAATATTATGTGTTGTAAAAGTTATGTATTTATAGTTTTGATAGATGAAAGCCAAATAGGAATGAAAGAGATAAATTAGAATCAGGGAAATGCATGAAATTAAATAGAAGAAAAATTTACTCGTTTATTGAAAACATTTATAAATTTGTATGAAGAATATTACTGTACCAAATTTTCTAACCTGATGAAGGGCGATTAATCATATTTTTATTTTAATCACCTATCATAGTAATTAATATTCTTATTATCCCCTTAAAACTCTCATTTTAGTTTCATTTTCCTTATCACTTTTGTTTTACTTCTTTAATTCTTGGAGCGTGGTAGAAGGTTCACATTTCTCCTTTCATGTCTTTATTTGTAGCTATGAATATTAAGAATGGCTTTAGGAGTTCTCCGAGGGGTTACGGGGCTTCCTGTGTCAATATCGCTCGCTCGCGCGATCGTTTTTCCGTCGGCCGTCTTCATGGCCACATTTGAAAGGAGGAGCCTGCGGGCGCTTGAATATGTCCAAATCAGAAAGGGAGGCTGCGGAGCGCAGTCAATTATGGCCAAATCTGAGAGCGAGCGACACTTTATGGCCAATATGGATGACGACTCCGAGCCGCGGCCAGTTTTCGAAGGATACTAAAAAACATGGCAAAACGAAAAAAATGACCCCGCCAGTTCGGGGCTTCGCGAGGGCCCTGTTGTCACGGCAGGGGGCTTGCCGCTGTCGAGCCTTCTGCTGCGGCAAGGCTTTGCCGTGAAGCCTGCTGTTGTGGCAGGGCTTGATCGCCGCGATGGCGAGCTGGTGCGAGGTCCAACGCGGACCTCCCTCCCATCGCTTTGCAGCCAGCTGGTGCTCAGGAGGGCCTGTTTTGCTCGCGCGAGCGAGCGGACTATTCTCCCCCAATCTTTTTTCTCGAAGGTCCTGTTCTGCTCGCGGAAGCGAGCGAGTCCTCTCATTTTTTCCTTTTTGTAAAATCGGACGACTGCACATTCAGTCACTTTGTGCGCCGGTCTGAAACAGTGGACTGCTTCCGGTCAGATTTCCTGAGCAGACATGTTCCAGTCCAAACTGAGCAGCAATGTGAGCTGCTTCCCGGAAACATCCAGAACTGGCTTTATTTGCTTTCCAGTTCTCCCATTGCTCCAATCGTGCAGTGTGCAAGCAGTTGCTGCCGCTCTTTGATGTCGATGGAGGCTGCTCCAAGTGATGATGTCAGCACTCTCATCATTGAAAGTGGTCAGGTCCACTTTCATAAAAGAGTTGTGATAAACGTTGATGTAGATATTGGTAACAATTACTACTGACAGCCGCTACTCAATGCTTGCAGACTGCCACTCTACTGTCGTTGTTGATGGAGCGACCTTGCTTCAATTTTTCACGCTCTGTAAAGAAGTCGTCATTGCCTTCGGCCTCCTTCCCCTCTCTAGAGAAGGCCCAAATTGTTGCGGTGGCGTTTAAGGCCCCGCAAGTCTCCTCCCAAAACTTGATCAGAATGTATAGAACTCCACTGGTACTTCGCCCATGGAATATCATCCCATCACGCATGCCACCTCCACGAGGTGGGCTTACTGCAAACACCTGCCGACAAGCAGGAACGTCCGTTGTGGAGCACAACTCCACCATGCATGCCACCTAATTAGAGGTGGGCTTACTGTAACCGTCTGCGAACACGGCAGGAATGTTTTTTTTTTCCTTTTTATCGAGCTTGGCTTCCTCGCGCATGCCACCTCCATGAGGTGGGCTTATTACAACCGTCTACCGACATGGCAGGAATTTATCTTGGCTTCTCTGCCTAAGGTGCTTGAAGGCCCGATAACATTCCTCTCCCCTTGGGCATCACACACCCCTTCTTGCAGGTGCATTGTTACATCGGCTCACGAGTGCTGTTGTTGGCCTGTCTACCGTCATCACAGCTACTTCGAAGGAGAGATTGCCATGGCTGCTTCCAGCCAAAAAAGGCTAGATATTCTGCTTCAGCTTCTATGCCTGATGTAGCAGATCCACGAAACAAAGGATCTGGACCTCCTCCACCTTCATGGAGGTCTTCTTCTCCGTCCTCTCCTTCTCATGCAAAGGTCTCGATGGAGATGTTCACATAGCAGGTTAAAGCCTCATTACTCCATGCCTACTGTCTGGGAAATGAGTTGTTTCAGCTGCTTTGGGCTGGTGTTGAAAGCCTTCTTGATATTAGCAGCTACAATAGTTGCTTTCACCATTGCGTGTTGGGGACGTTTTGGGGACTCCTTTTTTTTTTTTTAATGATCCCCTCACTTTTCTTCCTCCTCTTCTTCTTCCGCTTCCTCTGTTGCCCTGTGCGTAACAGCTGAAGGGTAATGGAGATGCGAAAGGCTGAAGCTGAGTTGCTCATGACGCACTCAGCCTTATTCCGGTTGTTGAGACACCGCTCCCGATGGTGGTGAGTGGACTTGCTTTTTCCACCATGTTGCTTGTTGTCTTCAGCTACACAGTTTGCTAATTTGCGAGTGCCAATGTCTTGCTGCTGTTGCACGCCTTCTGCTACATGCTTTACTCCTTTTCGTGTTACAACTTCTTGTTGTGCCATGTGGTGCACCTCTTCTGCCAAGCGTTACACTTCTGCTGCTTGGAGTTGTGTGTGGTCTGCGACATGGCATCCTTGATCCTGACCCATACGCAGACCATGCAAAACAGAGTTCTCATCAAGAGCGGGAGAACCTTCCCTCTGATCCTTCGCCTCCATGTTCCTCATGGCCTCTTGATGCTTATGTCTTGTGCAGGCTGAATGTCACAAAGGGCCGGTCGCACTGCACGCTTAAGAGAAGATGCACGTTGCTCCTCCTCAACCTTGTACAGAGATGGTGAAGGACTGCTTCAAAAATCCACACTGTTATTGCTGTAGATGTTGTTGCTACTGTTGTTACAGCTGCACTGGCTGGACATAGAGCCTACTACTCTAATACCATGTTGAGATTTGTAGGTGTGTAGCAAGGACTAGGTTCTATGCTTGTACAGCATCTTTTCTCGTGCAAAAATCTAGCAGACAGATCAGTAGATGAACTTTGGAAACTGAATTTGACAGCAGAAGAAATATTGATTGATTCCAAAATACAAGTATGGTTCATGAAAAGTAGAGACTAACAAAAGCTACACATGAGCTCCACCAGTGCTCTTGGCCCACGCAAGGGGCAACGCCTTGCTAGACTGTAAAGGCCATCGATGCAAGGGGTCTTGGTCCAACACCGTCTTCCAGATGAACTGTCCTCTTGGTAGTCAGGGCTTCCTCCTTCTCAGGCTGGCAGAACTCTGCCAAGCTTACAGGGGTATCCAGGGAAAACTCCAGCATGAAACTCTACCCAGGCAAGTAGGCAGAGTCAGGCTTACAGGGTCCTTAGAGGGATCTTCAGCAGTGACCTCCACCCAGGCTGGCAGGCACAGCCTGGCTTACAAGGACCTTGGAGGGTGGAGAGATTGACTGGCGTTAGAATCTGAAGATGATCCACTGGAGATCAGCCACTGAATGGTTGAGTGTGCCAGGGTCGCCGCCTTTTATACTTGCGGCCCTAGCAAGTTGACTGCCTTGGTGGTGGTTGGAGAAGCTTCCTTTGGTGCACGGTGAAGTTTCACCGTAACCGAGGTTCTTGCACCACAACTGACCACGTGGCTTTGTAAGTGCAAGCTATCACCATGTCCGTGATCCTCAGATCCTGTGGCCTCTCGTGGATCAGTAAGAGCCGTTGATCATCGTAGTCGGAATGCTTGCATCTCAACAATCCGTTCAGATGAACTTGAACCGTTGATGTCTGGAACCCTGGCTTGAGAAAACTTCCTCCGTAGGGAAGCTTCCTCTCCGTGGAGGCTTCCTCTCCGTGGAAGCTTCCTCTCCACCTTGATTTTCCGCAAGCTCAAACCTGAGCCATAGGGAAGCTTCCTTCCCAAGGAAGCTTCATCAGGTTCCACGGTGCAGCTTCTCCGTAAGCTGCTTCTGTCAGAGCCTTGCTGCTGCTCCATTGATGGTACCACATGCTCACATGTGGTTCGTGAATTACCATCACCGTGAAGCTTGCACCAGAGCTCTCCACGTAGATTATCCACATGGCAATGAGAGAGACACGCTGAGTCGTGCCTCTGGATTGTTAGTGTAGGGTGGTCCCCACTTGATGCCCTCACACTGCTCCGTGCATCCACTTGACTCAGGTGTGGTCTCACTTGACCATCAAGCCTATGCAATATTGCACAGGTTTTCGCTCCAGGAGGCATGCGCTATCCTCATGCGCATGCTTCCGTACAAACCCCTTTCGTACCCTAGAAAGGATTTTTCACTGGAGAGAATTTAGGCCTTTGAAGGAGGAAATTCCCTGTCGAGCCGCACCCGGTAAATTCACAGAAAGCCCCATAAATTCTTCTCAAAGTCTCCGATAGGAGTTTTGACTGCGCCATGCTGAAGTAGTAGATTAGAGCAGTTATCGCTCATTCCAACAGCCAAGAAGGTGCCCGATATCAAACCGTTTGGTGGGATCGCGTAGCTACCAATATGAAAATTCGACCAATCTTGGTGCAACCAAGGCCTGAAGGAGCTACTGGAATGGCACCAATGGGAATGACCATAGATATTGGTTGCTTCGGTTGACCCTCCCACAGCCGTCACCCCAACCACCGTCGAATGTACCGGTGCTACTATCAGCACAGTTGTTGACAGTAGCGTCAACGGTAGCAAGGGAGTTAAATGTCAAGGATATCAATGAGGGGAGTTGTGGTTAGATCCTTCTGACCTTTCCTTTGCATGTGTGGGAGTTCCAACAAGCAATCGGGTGAGGAGAGGTATAAGAGGCCATGTAGCAGATGTTTCAGTACTTGGGCAAACTGGGTGAAGGAGAGAGAAAAGAACATGGGAAGGGAGAGAGGAAAGGACACAAGAAAGACGAGGGGGGGATCATGGGAGGAGAAATAGGAAAGATCATGGGACAAAGGAAAAGATGATAGGACACACATAGCGAGAGAAGAGAGGAACACAGAAGTGGGAGATGAAAGAACATGGAGATGGAGAGCAAAATGAACATGGGAAGGGGAAGAGAGAGAGAGAGATAGAGAGAGAGAGAGAGAGAGAGAATCATGGAAATGGAGGGAGGTATGATCATTTGAAGGGCGGAGGAATGTGCATGGGAAGGGAAAAGAAGACATAGAAAATATGTGAACCTGTATCCAACACACATCGACATGCAACACATAATGGACAGCTCATGCCACACACACAACGACATTGTGTGGCTTATAAACCACACAAAACACCAATGGAAGGCTTATTCCACACACACGAAAACAACAATAGATTCCTTCTACCCAACACAGAAAACAATGGATGGCTCATACCACAAACCTAAGAAGAATTGATGGCTCATGCCACACACACAACAAAAATAGATGACTCATGCCACACACACATAACAATAACGTATGCCTCATACCACACACAAAAGGACAATGGATGGCTCATACAACACACAACAACAAGAATAGAAGGCTCATGCCACACACACGTAACAATATATGGCTCATGCCACACACTCACAATAATGGATGTCTTATGCCACACATTCACACACACACATCCAACAATGGATGGTTCATGCCACACACACATACAATAGCGGATGACTCATGCCACACATAGAGCCGGTAAAATGACAGGAAACCACGTAATAAAACAGTAGTTTAACTCCAAAACTCAACATGCTATTGGCTTGCCTTGATGATCGACCACATCGGACTCCACTCACCACCTGTTTTTCTTTTTGGGTCGTCGCCACTTCAGTGGCCTCTTGCTTAGCAGAAGGATGAGAAGAGAACGGAAGACACCATCAAAAAAGGCCAATGAAAATTGCAAACATAAGGAAGCATCAATAAAAGGAGAGGGTTCTAACAATGCGGTGGCATTAAAGCGTGGGATACCAGCAAAGAATTGGATAGAAAAAGTGGAGGAATGTGAGAGGCCACGAGAATTCCACATGGTGATTTGGAAGTGGTTTGCGGAAGCACCATGATTTATATGAGTTCTTGCAAAACAATGGTTGCACTCACAACAACAAGCACGTGAAGAGTGTATAGCAAGAGTGCATAATAGTATTTTTCTGAACTCTTGAGGGGCTTCTACAACCTTGATAATTGCTTTGCTCTCTATTGACTGTCGTAAGTGAATAACTGTGCAATTCGGCTGTAATGTGCCATATATAGGCTATTTTTTGGTAATACATATTTTTGCACAACACTTAAGACAACCTCCCGGTGAGTAAACATCAGTTGGTAAAAGAGAAAAAAGTACATCGAAATGAATCATGTTTTTTCAATCTTGGTTGAACGAATCATGGTGGTATCCATGCAAAAGATTCAAAATGCCTAACTTCGTTAAACAAACCATGTTGATAACCGATTACATGTAATCGTTGTCAATGCCTATTAGTCTATTGACGTTCATCTACACCAAGTGGAATTCAATGTCGAAACTATCACTAAACAACATGTTTTCATGTATCTATGAAACTTATCTACTGAAATCATAAAGATAATTTTGATAGAGAGTACAAATTCAATCGTCTTTGCAAACCTCTTCACTAACATAACTTTTATAATGCAAAGTCAGCTCTGAACATCAGAGTTCATACACGACGTTGATTGTGGATGTGTTAGAGGATTACACATTTTGAACAACATAAAGTTTTCAAAATCATCAATTCAGTTTGAAAATTTGTGTTGAGCTTGTTCCGTTATATAGGTCTGTTTCAGGAATCAAAATGAATCCCTTTACATGTTCTTGCCAGTGTTCATTGTGACTGTAAAAGGAATGCTCATGAGGAAGCAAGACCAAAATAATGTAGCTTACTCCTTTGAAAATTATGGAAGAACCCCCCTACCATTCAAAGTCAACAAACAGATTACTTCTTGTAAAAACAAATTCGCATATACTCCATTGTTTTCTACTTAAGTGACTCAAATTAGTAAGAACCATTCCATGTGAAATATTTTGACCACCTCTCAAGGTAAAACACAACATTAAACCATGAACAACTTGCATTCAAATCCCACTCTTTAAAAATTTTGTACAACTTAATTCTCATTAACAAATAATATATGACATAAATAATAAAAACATTAATTGAATTCTAATCCTAGAATAAAAGTGTGTGTGCACGTGCCTGTATAATGTGCAATGTACAAAATTTATTATCATGGAGTGTGGATTCACTCCCCTAACATAACATGTTCATGTGCGAGATACATGGAAAAATGTTACTTCTTATCAGAAATAATCTCTTGATACCATTCCATTTCATACAAGTCAAGCATGCTATGGATTTAAAATAATGTACGGAATAAATATTCAAATAAATCCCATCAATCACGGCCATGGTACGCATTTCAGCTGTGGAGATGATTCATTTTAAACGAATATCATATTTTTCCTTTTCTCATGAAACATTAGACTATAAAAAAATAAAACAATTAAAAACTATTAGTAAAACCAAAACATATATTTCGTCTTAATAGTTTCACTTATGAAATTCAATGTGGAATGTTCGATATTCTTCTTATTCAAAACTACAAATATCAAATTAAACAAAAAACCAATGCCTTTAAAGCAAGAGAGACCCTCAAATTTTGAACTCAACACAATGTAATCCAAACATGAGAGGAGGCTTCTTTTTACCTATATCATTTTTAATAAACGACATCCTTCAAACACACTATAGAGCTGATTGAAATATTCAAATGAAACCTCAAATATCTACGTTTTAATAATGTAAGATACACTATAGATGTTTGTAGAAACGAACATGGGTAGGAAAAATACCCAAACAAAATTCCACCAGAAGGGAAAAAATGACACTATATGCATGCTTTCAATATCCTCAAAACATGAAAATGATATACAACCATATGAAAAATACAATACTACCAATGAAATCTCTTTCATGTCAAACCTGGCACGTATATCGTCATTCTAGAAAAGGATTTTTGAGAACCATACATATCCAAAATTTATCCTTTCACATAAGAAACATTAATACGTGTTAAGAAAAAATTGTTATAAAGGGAAAAATTAGTTGGTAGAATAACAAAACAATTTGAAGGGATAAAAAAGTATTCCTCTACAAAGTTATGGATTCAAGTAAACATTCAACTTGCCTCATCCTCTTCATGCTGAATAATAACTTTGAAAACTGGAAACATACCTTGAGTCAAACATTTAGAACAGGAGAATGAAAAAAAGGCATATTTATAAAAAGTGTGGGTTAAGAGGGAAATGAAGGATCTACCAAAAATGAGGAGATCATGTAAGGTGAGGAAGGGTAAATGGGAAAATGACCACAGATAGAGGTATCAAGGGGATGGAGGAAGAAATGCATGAACAAATGTTGAAGTAGGGAGGTACTAGGGGTTGGAGATAGAGAGAGGAGTGTAAATTTTGATTGAGAAAGAAGAGAGAACTGGCGAGGCTGGACAGCAATTTCTAACCATTGCGTCCGACCGCCACACACAATCACGATGACTTGGCATGTCACAGCTCGCCACGTGTTTGGCCGAGAACGGGAGTTGTGATCTCCGAAATCCTCACTAGGGCGATTGCTACAAACGCCTTGGAAACATCACAGTATTTTCTTTGTGACCAATACTTCATTTCTTTGACAAAAATATGAACCAAAAGATAGAGTGACATGAGAAGACAGTTGAAGGGAGATAAAGTGAGGAAAATGGGGTGGAAGGAAGGAAATGGATAATAGAAGGGGGATCAAGTCAAAGAAAAGGAAGAATTTTCAAGGGAAGATGTTTAAAATATATATAAGGGCGGAATGACCATATACCCATCGTTCGAAACTATAAGCCTTATCCCCCCCTCGCTCGAAACAATAAGCCTGATCCGCCCCTATGCGGAACAATAAGCCAGATTCCCCCCTTCGACACGGACGCGATTTTGTAGGCGTAAAAAATGAACAATATACCCCTCAAGTTTGCATTTCGACGTCGCATGGATGCAGCGTCGACATGCTGACAACAAATTTTTTTACCCAATGATCACAAACTCGTTAGCAAAAGGGTTTGTGATTTTTTGTAAGTAGTTTGTAAGAAGTTTGCTTGGGGGGTAAGAGACTCCCCATGAGTTAAAAGTTGGACCTGCTGGGCCCCGCTGCCATGGGGCCCTGCAGGTGCCAGCGCAAAAATAAATGCTAAAACCCCGGATGAAATTACGGGGTGGGTTTTTTATTTTTTTGTACATCAAACGCGGGTATGAATTTAAGAAAATTTAAAATAAAACAAACATGGATTTTGGACTCCCCATTCATGGAGGGGGGATTCCTACGGACGCCCGTCCGTCGGAATCCCCAGCGAAGTCCAGCCCCCCCCCAAACCCCCACCACACTCACCACCGCCTCCCGGCAGCCCACCGGCCGATCGGCCCTCGATTGCGAGGGCCTCGATCGGCGCACAGGTGGGTTGACAGGGGGGCGGGGGGGGAGATGACGAAGTACCATCCGACGGACGTCAGCCAGCAATCTCCACCTCCCCCCACCCCCCACCCCTCGAAATCTATCGCGGCCCTCCATCGCGACTGCCGCGATAGAGGGCCGCATTCTACCAGGCATGCCCGCTTTCGCCATGCTTAACCAGCGACATGTGTCGCTGTTTAAGCATGGTGAAAGCTGGAGGGCGGATGGGGAATATTTATGCCGGACAAGGGCGAATGGGGCTTATTGTTCCGACAAAGGGTATATGGGGCTTATTGTTCCGACGGAAAGGTATATGATGGTCGTGGGTAACAAAATAGGGGGGAATCGGCATTTTTGCCGTACATAAAAAGAGGAAGAAATTTGAGTTGGAATTGAAAATGGAAGGAATAGAAAGAGGAGAGTAGAAATGAAAGGGAAGACAAGGAACCTGAATGTAGCAAGAAAATTGTAAATATATGCAAGAATGAAGGAAAGTGGAAAAGGAGAATAATAGTAATGGATATAAGGAGAAAGTATAAAAGGTAGGAAGGGATGAATAAAGGATGAATTGTTAGAAAAAGGATAACATATAAGGATTAAGGGAAAAAAAGGGCAGTGAGGAAGTGGGGCAAAGGATGATGGGAGAGATGGTATGAAATGAACATGTGAAGAGAAGGGAGGGAGGAGGGATAAGCACAGTATGGAGTCAAAATGCAAAAATAATGGAAGAAATAAGAGGAAGACTGGCAGGAGGCTAGACGGAGATGTACAAAGAAAGATTGGGGAAGGAATAAGGGAGATGAAAAATGCATTAAAAGGCAGTGGGAAAATGGAAAAGGACGAAGGGATGGAGGGATGCAGATGGAGGAATGAGAAATGGGACATAGGAATATGCGGTGAAAAGGTGGAAACCAAGGAGGAGGAAAGAAAAATGCTAGAGAATGATAGAAAGGGAGGAGGGACAAGTATAAGACTTGAGTATGAAGTGAATGAAGGGGGAAGAGGAAGGGAGGGGGAAAAAGGGAGAAACGGTGAGAACGAGAAGGAAGAGGAGGATGAAGGAAGGGCATAAAGATGAATGGAGGAAAACAAAATGATCAATGGTAACAAGTTAGACATTGTTTTGGAAGTATGTACAGAATGGTGGTAAGATATATGTCTGTACCCAAGTAGAGATGCAAGAGACGGAAAAAGAGGGAGGGAATCAAGAAATGGGTGAAGTGAAAAATGGTAAGCTGAAGAAAGGGGAGGCCATGCAAGGGGTGGGAACTTTTGAAAGGAAGGGGGTGAATAGTAAAAGGAAGTGAGGTAGTATTAAAATGATGTCGAATGGGATGAATTGAGAGGAGGATACAAACGTGGTGAGGAAGAAATAAAGGGTTGAGAAAAAAACAAAAGGGCAATAAAGGATTGAGAAATGAAAAAAAAGCGTATGGGACGATGTTATGGGTGGCAGTATGGGACATGTAGAGGGAAGAAAACAAGGCCACACACGAGGGTGGTTGAAAGGGGAAGGGATAATATGAAGGGATAACAGTGTCATGAAGAAAATTGGATGGGGGAGAGAAAAGGGTTAGCAAAAGGTAAGTACGTGGAGAACACTCTTGAAGGCAAATGGATTGCATGTGTCATGGGACAACAACAGGCAAGTGGTGGAAAACAAATGGTAGGCTGGTTCAAATCGAGGGCACAAAAACAATGGTTTGAAGAAGGGAGATTGGAGGTGTTGATAAACCCAAAGAAGTAATGGAATTTATGGGAGATCAATCACAAAACAAAGAGAGAAGAATGGCATATTCTCATATGATGTTGTTGAAAAAATAAGACACTAAGTATGATATGAGGATGTTACAGTATAATGTAAGGGTCTATTTGTGATTAATACTAGTATGCAAACCATTAAAAAAACTATTTTTTGGCAATAGAAAGATTACAAGAAACAATGGTGGATTTGGATTGAGCAATGAAGAGTTATTATTCTTTAAATTGGGTATCATTACATACCATGTTAAAATGGAAGGATGAGTAGCATCATGGTCGTGAGGTTTTTCAAATTTTTTGGTAAAGGATTGTAAGGTTGATTACTCAAATTTCATATTTGACATACTTGGAAGTATGGCTAAAGACACCCATGGTATGTTCCTCACGAGAAATATGCCATAAATTTAACATATAAATACACTCTCACATGATGATTACATCTCTTGGACAGAGAAAAAACTATACTTAGCAAAAGCTTTGACATGGCATTGTCGAATTGACAATCATGGGTCTATACGCAAAGTTACGGACTCTCAGCTATAAATATCTATGTGCGGCTTGGCCAGGAATTTCTTATGTACAACTAGATTTAATTCTAGCATGTAGGTCCACAGGGGGAAAGGAGCCTCGATATGTGTGATTCATGCAAAGCATGGTTATGCATGCCTATTGGCCTAGCTTGGTTAGCAGCTTCATAATGCAAGCAAGCAAAGCTAGGTACTTGACCTAGACCAATCAGGATGGAGCTACACATGATTGGACTGCTAGGAACACTTGCATCAGCACATGTAAGAAAATTTATGTAGTAGGGACCATTTTACATCATTTGGTGTATACATGACTCCGCATTACATCAACATCATATGCAAGAATCACCAATTGCATCAGCTACTTCATGCACGACGCAACAGCTGCATGCGGAGCTAAGAGAGGGGACCACCCTGCGTCAACGGCAACATGCGCAACTTTGCAGCTAGGACCACTGCCCAGTTGCTACCTTTCAGGAAGCTTCCTTAAGGTGGAAGTTTTGTGCCTTTGAACGGAAGATTCCTTGTGGAGGAAGCTACGACCTTGTAACAAGATTGTTCCTATGGGCACAAAGTAGAGGTCAACTTGCCAAGATCAAAGTGTGAAAGAAAAATGGACTAACTTGCTTCAGTATCTCTTCAACAACTCCATTAACAACTCCAACCACTCAGCAGGCAACTCAAGTAGTAAGATAAGTAGTCCATTTCTAACAGACAATGCCTTAAACAAAGAATTTACACTTGTTCTCATCTAAATACTCAGTAAGCCTGGCATCAGTTTGCTAACCTAGGCAGGAGGAAGCCCCTAATGACCTCAGCGCTTGACTACCTTGCTGTGGTGGACAGACTAAGGTAGCCTACCTTAAGTTGTCTTGCTTAATGTTGCCCATCTGTGGGCTAGGAGTTTTTTGTAGGCGTGAGAGCCGAGAGTTAGGGTCTAACCTTAGCTTGGCTTTACAAAGTTGATTTAGTCTAGATAGTCGATCTATCTTGGAGTCTCCCTCTGATGACCTATTATGTTTTATAGTGCTTTTTCAGCCTGGTAAGGAGGGTCTAGATGTAGTGTGTCTTGTTGGAGCACCCCTCTATCAACCTAGTAAGGCAGGCATTACTTTACCAACTTGGCTAAGAGGATCAAAATTCCTGTAACGACCAAGTAAGTCTTGTAATGGCTGCTAGCGTCGAGAGGAAGCTACGCTGACAAACAGGAAGCCATTATCCTGAAAGCATGGTGACTGTGTTGAAACACTTAAAACGAGAGCCTTTATGGCCTAACAAGGTGTTGAGCCCTAGAATGGTGCGGGTTATGTCAAAGCATTAAATTGAGATTTGTTTTGCACGTGTTTCCCTCTACCATACTTGTCCTTGATAGTCTTCTTCAATTACAAGTTTAATCCAAATCTTCCGCTTTCTAACACTGGAGTACAAGGTTTCCTTATTGGGCATAAAGATCCTGGACAGCATTAAGACCCCCTTGCTACATCAAAGCACGCGCTCGATTCGTCATTGTACACTTCATAGAACTCAAAAAAATCTACGGACAATTCTACTAATTAAAGACACATAAGAATGTTAAATGTGGATATTCACTTAAATGATTGATAAAACCATGATTAAATTCACAAATGATCAATTATCATCTTATGGAATTTTAGATGGATTTTTAAAAATTAAAAGTTGCATCTTTAGTGCCAAGTTTTGTTCACACAAGACTATATGTAATAGATATAAAAAGAATAGCTTGCGCCAAACATTTTATGAAATTGTGCATATGGAAGAGACTTTTTCATGCATATTCAGATATGAATTTTTTTCACTAGCAATAAATAACACGGACTTTCTCATTACCTGAATTTTATTTACATAGTAAGAAATAGTTTAATCAATATAGAATGATATGCTGATTTAACTTTATTTGTAATTCGATATAATTCAAAAATCATCAAAATTCCTTCCATATTTCTGATTTAATTTCCCTCCTCAACTCACATTCTTGTATCATTTTCTTGACAAGGATAATTGGGTTGATAGGGATATCCCACATATCCATATGATGTGGTGAATCCAAGGAAGTCACATTGTCACATTCTTTGTTTCTATGATTCATTTTTCTTATCTCAAGGCAAGTTGGCAATAAATACATACATTTATATATGTATTGCTTATCCTTCATTATGAAATAGTCTAAAACATAAGGGTGAATGAAATGGTTTGAATTATCTTTCAAAAAAAGCCTTCATATTGTAAGGAGAACATTATACATCAAACATTTTGAAAATTATTTTTGAATTCACTTCCTTTATGAAAATTTTTGTTTTTATATCTCTCATATTTATATTCTTTACAAACCTTTGTCCACTAATTTTAATTACAATGTTTGTATTTTGTACTGTTGTAATCTTATAGTTATGCCCAAATCAGTTCACACGTGTATTAATAAATACTACTATATTGAAATACTTTTATGTTTGGTACTTATTTTGATACATTATGAGATATCACATTCTTTTTTATGGCAAGGATATCCCCATGAATGGTACATACATGGACATGATAATTAAATGTACATATAATTACGCTCAAATTTATTTAATCTGAATCATATCCTATTTTATCATGTGGATATACTAGTCATTTTGCTATTATTTCTAGTTATTCATCATATAATTCATCCATCCCAAAGATAAGTTTTCATTGGTGTTCTTCCCAATAGGTGGCTTGAAAATAATGAGACACCTATTTCAAGGCAACAAAAATAAAGACATTGTCTATGATGACCTTTGTTTTAAGTAACTCCGTCTTTGCTAAGTTTCTATTTTCCACGCATTTTTGACACATATTATGTTGAAATTTTAAGCCTTTGCCTTATTATTCAAACATAATTAGTGCAAATTTTTGAATTTATTAGGGAATTTTAGTGAATAGATATGATGAATACAATTGGCTATAGAAATAAAAAATGGATTATTATTTTATTTTCTCATTTGCTTCCAATTAGTGAAACATTGTGTAGAATATATGTTTTGTGTAGTTTTATGTTCTCTTAGGGAAAGGTAGTATAAATTCAGAAAAATGTCCTTCATATATGATAATTGTGTTTGAAAGATTAAATAGCTTAAATGTGACATTGAACCTTGATTTTTCTTTGATGATTTTACTCATAAAGAGCACGTAAAACTATAATTAATTAATGTTTCCAAATGAGAGTGCATAGTTGTGGAAGTTTGTTACCTTGGATAGGATGTCTTTAGTTTTTCATTGCAATAATAAATCTATATTTTGCATCGAATGAATATGTGGATGTTGTTTTCAACTCAAATCCTACATTCAAATAATGAACTGTTTTTTATTTTTCTTACAAAAAAGATGAAAGGCTAAGTAAGATCATTTGGCCTTGGATTATAGTCGAAAAGATAAATGCGTGTTTGAAATTCACATATGAAATTTTCATGTTTACAGTACCAATTGTTTTCGTTAATCTGAGTAGTAATCGTGAAACCTATTTTTAAAATATCTAATTTGTTTCTTGATGCCACACAATTGTTCTCCCTATATCTTAGAGGCCATTTTGTTTGAATTAAGGCAAGACCAAGACAATCAACATATATGAAAAAGTTTTGGTATATATATAGAGACACAACACAATAGAACCTGGATACGTTTTTAATGAATGCAAGAAAATGAAGAACATTATTCCGATTTTAAAATTCGATTTTTTTTAGTGACACCCTTACTTCCTTGACATAAATTGTGTTTGTGAAATAGGATATTTTATTCTTTACTAAAAATCTTGATCCAATGAGGGCGAACATTTTTATCAATTATTTTGGTGCTTATTTTGAAATTTTAAGATTCAAACAGACAGAAACCATCTCCAGCATCATTTTTCCTTCATCAATGCAACCTCCTAATTGAGACGCATAATCCGACTCGCCCTTCGAAAGATGGCGGAAGCTATGAATCGTGCTATACGACAGGTCTTCAGCGTCCTTTGAAAACAGTTCTTCACGCGGGCGTAGCCGATCACTCCCGCTAAATTTTTACCTTTCCCGCTTGGTTTTCACCATATAGATGTTGATGATGTGTCACTGGAATCGGAACATTTGCATTCGAGCACGCTCGCACGTGTGCGCGTGCGTTGGCATTGTCCAGCGGCTGTCGTCTACGAGGACATCTGATTGGTGGACGGCTGATGGAATGATCGATACACTAGGCAGCCCTGGGCACGCGCTTGTCGACGAGCGAGGGTGTGGGCGGACGGCTGGAAGTGGATATCGGTAGGGGTGGACTTTCGATGGGCAGTGAAGGCATAATCCACGCGCGCTAACCAGGGAATTTGTACATACACGCACGGAAACAGATTCGACATCATATACGTGCAACAAAAAATTCATCGTGGCGACCAAACACTACATCGCGTATTTAGATACTTTATTAAGAAAACCATGATGATAAGAAAGAATCGTCGGTAGACTAAATCTGAAAGTGGTACTCGATCGTGACTACAAGACCCAAAATTTATCCATCCGCGTAGCATTCAAACTCTATGCTCGATTTGAACTCAATGCAAGTAGAAGAAAGTAGGTCAATCATGAATGTTACAACCAAGTGCATGTTGCCTAAAAAATTTGCAAACATACACGTTTTGAATTCCGAGAAGGATAGAATCCTGTATAAACTCTAGATTCGACCCTTCACCAGAAAATGTACACTTTGAAAAGGGAACATTTGTAAAAGAATGTCATTTTCTTATAATGGTGAGGATCATAAAGTTAAAATGAAGATCCTTTTAATTCATGAAACTTGATCCAGTAAAAATAAGATATATTTGAAGTTGAAAACGATTTATAATAAAACCTAAAGATAATATAGAAGGATTCTAAATCTTCTTATTTCATTCAATACATTTGAAATATTTTTTTCTTCATATATACGTTTCTGTAGTCTTACATCAATATTTATGGGTCATTTTATTTGAATATTACATGTGACTATTTTTTATTAATAAAACAAATTCTATGTGAATATTGAACGTGAATATTATATTTACAATATTGACGGAACATTAAATGTTAATTATATATTTTATGATGAATACTATCATAAAATAGCACATAAAATGTGAGTATTATATCTACATTTATATTTCTCTCTATATCTACATCTATATCTATATCTATATAAATATCTAAATCTATATCTATATGTACATATATACATATATTTGTATCAGTTTCAGTTTTAGTTTCATGTCTATTTCAATATCTATATCTATATCTATATCTATATCTATATCTATATCTATATCTATATCTATATCTATATCTATATCTATATCTATATCTATATCTATATCTATATCTATATCTATACCTATATCTATATCTATATCTATATCTATATCTATAT
>SZWC01000392.1:160904-182862 GCA_023375785.1 Penium margaritaceum
CCCTCTCTCTCTCTCTCTCTCTCTCTCTCTCTCTCTATTTTAAACAACTAGGGCCATATTACGTGCCATTTTGGAATGGTGGTGAAACAGGCAATATCAAGCTAATTGGAGTGGAGCACGTTAGAATCTTCGCCGTGGCTGTTTTTTCTACCTTAAAACTTTGTGCTTTGGTGTCCGAACACGTTGACCACGACGGAAACTGACCTCATGCACGGTGCTGGCAATTGACCAACCAAATTGGTGTACTTCTGAGATATCTACGGTCGAACCTCCATACCGGCCTATTTTCCCCCTCCTTCCAACCCAAGCTGCGGCTAGTTTTCAACCATTGTGGAAAGGGGAAAAAGGTGTTTCTTTAGAATTTTTATTGTTTTATTATGCTATAATATTAGGTAGTAGTACGTTTTTTACATAAAATTTCATGCATGTGGTTATGTTTTATTTCATAGCGGTTATCTGAAAGACAAAATTGTTGCTACATTTATTGGTCATGAGTAAATGTACGAGGACAAGTGGAAAGAATGTAAAGCTTGGTACATGTGAAAAGTTTTGTGTGGTGTTCTAGGGGTTCAGTGATTTTACACGGCGGCGGTGTTCCGAATATGGCTGATGTTACTCGGCTTGGCGACGAACATCCCGAATATGGCCTGCCAGTTTCCAGAGCGATTGCAATATCGATCTACTCTCATCTATCATGAAAAATGATGAGGGTGATTTTGAAATGAATGATATCATATGCTCTAGATTGGTTGCAATTGATTTCAGAAATATGAATACAGAGCCTAAAAAATCTAAATAACGGTTGGTTTTCGTGCATCTCTCATTGTGCTCTATTGTGTCCTCTCGGCTTGTGTACATCGGCGTGCAGATGACTAACGGCTAGACTTGACACCGCTTGAGTGTTGCTCGATGGAGCCGACGCACGCTGAGGCAAACTCACTCGTCGCTGGAGCCTCCTCCCTCAAGCGATGCGCTCAACTCCATCGGCAGGCCTCCTCGATGGTCGGGTCGCCGGCGGTCACTGCCACTGCAGATGCTGTCATCATGCATGCACCTGGAGCTATGTCTGGCTGTGGCATTGCATCTGCAGCATCATGCGGTGCCTAGGGTCCATGTCCCCTGCTGTATGGCCCTGTTTGGCATCGTTGACTGTCGTAGGCATTGCCTGGGTTCGGGCAGCCATAACTCCTTGTTGCTATTTTTCTAGCAGAATCTGACCGCATGAATGCGTTCGCAGCATTAGTATTATGGTATGGTCAAGTTTTAGGGCAAAACGGACGACAACCGGGTTTTGGGCTGTCGGGCGTCTGGCAGGGCTCACCGAGAAAACCCTGCCTGCCAGAAAATAGGTCCAACACTATATCCTGATTGGCTGGTTAGCTGAGTAACAAGTTCGACACTAGTGGAGGGGAGCTAGAACCTGGAGGGGTCTCCCATTGTTGCTCATTCTTCATTCCTAATCAGTTACTTTCCGTTTTCAGCTGCTTTCTGGCGCTAACACTGGCGTGCGCGTTTCTCGGTAACAAACCCAGAGCTTCGAGACTTAGATTCTAGAGCAGCTGACTGAGGGGGCAGTAGAATTAAGCAACAAGCGTGGAAGCCTGCACGTTGCATCAACAATGCTGCTACCCCAGCCTGCTGCCTAGGTCTTCCAGCTATAGCATCATGGGTAGTTTTTGGACCACAAAATCAACGACGAGTACGGTATAAGCAAGCTAGTCCTCACATATGTGCACAAATATTAACACAGGTTAATGTGAGTTAATATTCACGTGTGCTTTGATGTAAATCTTTGTGAATGAGAAGAATCATCTTCAATAAATCAAGATTGTCTAGTTTTTGCATGGTGAGACCCAAGAAACCAGAGTAGATGTGATGAAGGTATCATAATACTAATTTTGCAAGTGTTATCATGGCCTAATGTTGATTGAGAAAGTGGACGGATTGAGAAAATCATACATTGTGGACCTTTCTCTTAGTTATAACATAGTGGTTGGTCTTTTTCAAGAGAATGATAATAATAAATATTTAATTAAACAATAGGTTTTAAGGCTAATAAAAATAAAACGGGACGGAGTGACTACATACCCCATGTTTCGCACAATAAGCCCCATTCGCCCCTTCATCGGAATGATAAGCCCCATTCGCCCCTCCGCCAGACCGATAAGCCTGATCTGCCCCTCCATCGGGACGATAAGCCCAATCCACCCCTCCGCCAGCACGATAAACCTCATTTGCCCCTCCGCCAGCACGATAAGCCTCATTCGCCCCTAACCACGAACAATAAGTCCCATATACCCCTTGCAATTGTCGAAGTCGTCATGTGACGGCATATGGTTCATTTTTCTACCGGAGAGGGTATCTTGGTATTATTATTTCACTTTTCCCATAATTTATGCCTCAATTCGTACAACGACGTCGCATGCATGTACTCGATGCTTGTAATTTTGCATGAAGTCGACAACAACAATGTTCCGGTACTGGATAATGTGCGGTTCAGCGTGCTTCATTTGCTCGTTTAGTGTGGGTATCCTTTCATTCTCAAAATATTTCAATGACGCGGAGTTTCCGTCAATCCACACACCGCACGTCTGCATGACCGTCTTACCAGCACATGCAATGTTCCCGTAAGATCAAAACACTCCCTGCGGATCCTCGGCCCTGAGCTGGCATGGTTCATGCACTGGCATCCAAACGTCATGCCTCGCCTAACAGCTGTGTGGCCAGCATAGCAAACGATAAGCGGGCCAATTACATTGTGCCGGTGGACCAGTCGACAGCTGTCCATGTTGCAACTTCCGCGGCACGCCATGACGAGCTGCCAATCACATGTCGCTGTCACATCCTTTCAACCGTCGGTGGCTATGGGCATGCCGTTGAGTACTCAGAACCATGGTGTACTATTAGTTGCAGGCGGACTGTGGATGACATGCACTACAGTCGCAGAGTATGTGCATGAAGAGGGGTATCGGCGGACAGTGCCGTCATCCGGAATGGTGGACAACCAAGTCGTTGAGGACGCCGGTAAGCCTAATGAGGAGGGTACATGGGATTAATTGGATGATGTTTTGTGGACGAAATACCCACAGTTTCGGATGGCTTCCCAAGAACACGCGTGGCTCGTTGCCATGCAACCAAGACCTCACGAGAACGCTGCTCGGTCTGCTGATGGACCTGCACCGCGGTGGAACCTCGATAACCGTCCGCCGAACAACCCATCAGGAACGTTTGAAGATGTTATGTTTTGGTTGACTCGGGATTGGAACGATGATTGGTGGTCCCGGCGGTTGGAAGAGTGGGACGCCCTCCCACGGAACCAACTCCCGGATGAACCACCCCGTGCTCCCAGGTCCCCCGATTTCGGGAAGCCGGACCGGTTAGGTTTAGCATGGGGCGCCGTCGCGTGCTGTCCGTACCACATGGCCACCTTGGTAATGCTCACTTTGTGCCGAAGGAGCCGGCAAAGGGTATGTTGTTTGACAACATGGACTCAGGCCGGGCGTTTGTGGAGGACTACGCCGTTGACAACCGCTTCGGACTTAAGTGGGTGTGCAGTGAGCCCGCCAGATTCCACGTGACGTGCACCAAGGCCTAGAACAAGGGTTGTACCTGGCTCCTACACGCACGTGTGACAAGCAAGTTTGGTGCCGTGACTGTGTCCCACTACGCCGACGAACACAAGTGTGTCCCCAAGATTGGCCGCGGCAATCCGGCCCGCCAGAAGGGGTGGGTGGCCCACAAAATCGGCAAAGCACTATAGCGCGACCCCACTTCGTCTACAGCCACCCTGCGGCAGGTACTACACGAGCGGACCGGTATCAACATCTCCAATAACACGCTCTATCGCGTGAAGACACAGGCCCAGGAAAACTTGATGGGCAAGAAAACCGACACGTGGAGACTGTTTCCGTCTTACGTCGACAAGGTACGCAAATATGACTACTTGAAAGCTTGAAGGAAGCCGTGTTCATTAAAGTTTCTGTTCTATTGACATGTGTACATCCATTTCGTGCGTGCAGCTGAGACACAATAACCCAGGAACCCATGCGGTCGCGCACAAGGACAAGAATGGTGCTTTTCTATGGGCGTTCGTCGCTCCAGGGGCTGCAAGGATCGATTTCCAGCACAGTCGCCGCATTCTGACCACGGATGTAACGTTTTTGAAAAACGGGCATAAGCAAACTCTGCTGCTTGCCCAATGTTTTCACAACAATGATCACGCAGTGCCCATGGCATGGGTACTGGCACCGACCAAGGACAAGAAGAGATGGAACTTTTTTTACGCACAGGTTTCCCTCGCGTATCCAACTGCTGCTCTGCTTGGGACATGCATCATCACAGAAAGAGAGAAGGGCCTAGAGAAAGTGGTAAAGAAGTACCTAAGTGGTGCAACACACACGTACTGTGCATGGCACTTGTGTGAGAACGTCCGCATTGCCTACGGGAAGAAATTCGCACACTAGGCATGGAAGTGTGCGCATGCGCTCAATGTCGACAAGTGGCAAAAGGCAACCATCCACCTACGGCAAGTAAGTGCATCTGCCTACGCATATCTGTTTGGCAGGCCAGGTGGGGATGGGTCTGTGGTCAGTGGTGTACCTCTTGAGAAATGGACACGTCTCCACTGCCCCCTTGGCAGGGGAGGCCACACCACCTCCAACACAACAGAGAGCTGGAACGCACGCATCGCCGCGCACCGCAAGATGTATCCATACTACTATTTTGTGAGCATCCTATTCTTTGTGCAGCACATGTTTTGTGCTCGGCGTACCCAGCGGAAGTTGTGCAGACGTCCTTGGCCCTTGCCCAAGCCGACCGACTGTTGAACTGCCTAGCGGTGGCCCGTGAGTACAATGTGACTGAGGAGGGTCCAAACACTGCAACTGTGGATGGACAAACCAACAATCCCCGACAGGTAGACCTCCTGGAGAAAACTTACAGTTGTGGCCGGTGGAAGGAGTTTGGAATGCCATGGTATCATGCATGCACTTTCCTGCTCGTGAAGCGCATCAACGCAAAGAACCTTGTCGACCCTGGACTCACGTGCATGGCGTACCGACGTGCATACAACAACCCCATCCCCACTCCGGCGGTGAAGAAAATTGTGCCCATCAAACCACAGTAGCTGCAACCGGGACCAAGGCGTGGGAAGGGATGCAGGTGCAGCGCAAGGAAAGACCGTGAGACGCTACGGCAGAAAAACTTCATTTGCCCACGGTGTGGATAAAAAGGCCACACCAGGACACGCTGCAAAAAACTGCCTGCTCCAAGCCCTGCACAGGCTGCAGCAAGGGGGTCCGATGGACGTCTACAGGCTGCTGCTGCACAGGCCGCAGCAGCCTTGGAGGCACGTGCAACTGCCTCCATAGCTATGGATGCTCCACTTGCAGCGTATGCTAGTGGTGACGTGGAGTACAATCCCGAGGCTCCGCCCCGGGATGAAGAGGATGATGATGATGTTGGTGCTGAAAGTGATGACTTTGGTGCATACTCCCCTCCTGTTGGTGATGATGGTGAGACGGTAACGTAGGATGAGTACACCCAGTAGTTGGATGAGGAAGAGAGAGAGTGGCAGAAGATGTACGAGAAAGAGCCAGAGGAGGCAGAGTGAGGTATGTACTTGTTCTATTTGTTTTCATGCCCTGCTATACACACTGCGTTCGTAGCGTCGGTATTATGGTATGGTCCAGTTTTCAGGCAAAACGGACTACGCCTGGGTTTTGGGCTGTCGGGCGTCTGGCAGGGCTCACCGAGAAAACCCTGCCTGCCAGAAAATAGGTCTAGCACTGTTTTCGAATTTGCTAGTTAGCTGAGTAACAAGTTCTACACTGGTGGGGGGGCTAGAACTTGGAGGGATCTCCCATTGTTGCTCATTCTTCATTCCTAATCAGTCACTTTCAGTTTTCAGCTGCTTTTTGGTGCTAATACTGGCGCGCGCGTTTCTGAGTAACAAACCCAGAGCTTCCAAACTTAGACTCTACAGCAGCAGACTGAGGGGGCAGCAGACTTAAGCAACGAGCGTGGAAGCCCGCACGCTGCATCAACAACGCTGCTCCCCCAACCTGCTGCATAGGTCTTCTAGCTTGGTATCAGAAGCAGAGCGTAGCAACAGTAGTAGAAGACTGATGCACAGGTGCCAGACAACATTGGCGGACCCCAATACGTGCCAGTGCAGGGGAAATACTGCCAGATTTTATCCGGCAGCAATCACCCACCTGATGGCGGCAGGCCGCGTCCAAAACCTGTGGGCGATGACGCACACTGCAACATCACCCAGGTGTAGTGATTGGCACCAGCACACAGCGGCAACAGTCAGCAGCAGTGGCAGGCGTAGGCAGGAGCAGCAAGCAGTGACAGCAGCAGCCAGCAGCAGTTGCGTGCAGCAGTAGCAGCAATCAGAAGCAGCAGCTCACAACAGCCCACAATAGCAGCAGCCCCCAGTAATAGCTTGTAGCAGAAGCAGCCCAGAGCAGCAACCTGCAGCAGCAAGAGCCCGGAACACCAGCCCCCAGCAGTGGTGAGCAGCAGCGACATCAATCAGCAGTTGTAGCAGCGTGCAGAAGTAGCAGTAGGCTGTAGTAGCAGCAGCAGCAGTAGCGAGCCATAGTAGCAGCCAGCTGCAGCAGCGATTGTAGCGAGCAGTTGCCAGCAGCGGCTGTTGCTGCTTGGTGCCCGCAGCAAGTGAGCAACGAGCAGCAGCCCGCTGCTACCAGTGAGGAGTAGCTTGCTACCAGCGTACAGCAGCCCGCTCCTCACAACAAGCAGTGGGCACCTGCCTGTTGTGATAGGCGAGAAAGGGAAAAAAATATACCCCACCCCACCAATTTCGTTGCCGTGGCTACAGCAGCTGCCTTTGCTGCTGTAGCTGCCACAACAACAGTTGTTATTGCAAGTACAACCGCAGCAGCAGCAGCAGCAATAGCAGCAGCAGTAGTAGCCGCAGCAGCAACAGTAGTAGCAGCTGCAACAGCAGCAACAGTACCAGCACCAGCAGCACCAACCGTAGTAGCAGCAGCAGTAGCAGCACCAATAGCAGCAGTAGCAGCAGCAGCAGCAGCAGCAGCGACCCCAAAAACTGCCACTGCTGACGTCAGCATCCCACTGCTGACATCACTACTCATGTCATCAACTCACAAAAAAAACAAAAAAGGGGGGCAAGGGAAGGGGGAAATAAACCTAAGGATGGGCAAGACGTCCACCGCCCTTAGTTGACGTCATTGCTGAAGTCAGCACCACAAACAAAAAAGACAAAACAAAGGGGCATCACACCATGGCTAATAGCCCCACTGGGGAGGGGTCCTCCTCTGTTGGGGGGATCCCCACCCCCCTTTTTTGTAGCGGCTGCAGCAGCAGCAGCAACAGCAGTAGCAGTGACAGCAGCAGCAGCAACAGTAGCAACAACAGCACGAGCAGCAACAGCAGAAGGATCAGCAGGAGCAACAGAAGCAGTAGGAGTAGCAAGAATAGCAGGAGTAGCAGAAGCAGCAATAGAAGCAGCAGCAGCAGCAGCATCACCCGAAGCAGCAGCACCAACAACAGCAGCAGCAACAGCGGTAGCAACAGCAGCCCCCTAGTGGCGTTGGTGACAATCCTGACCCCCTCGCTACTCTTTAGCAATAGCTCGCCGCCCTGACGCAGCAGCTTGCGGTACTATAGCCATTGGTCTCTCAGACTGCCACCAGTGCGCCGCCATCCTTCACCTCTCCCGGGCACGCCAGTCCAGCTATGTATGCTACCACACATTACCTGGCGCAGTAGCAGACTCAGCGCCAGCGACAAACAATGACCTCCGTCCTTGGCCCCACTCTGGGTGCCGACCGCAGAAAAAAGGACTTTGAAACGACGCCGCCGCCGCTTCAGGCCAGCGAGCAGTTCCAGAGCTGGGAGCTCAGCTTCCATATCTGGGCACAGGGTGAGGGCCTGTGGGAATACTACACCCTGCCGTATGGCGCCACCCTGGCTGACCAGTTATATGATGCTGGTTGTGCCGCCCGTGCTCTAGTCCCTGTCGCCCCTCCAACTTCCCGCCTCGCCCTCGAGCCCTTCTTAGGCGACTTCACCGCTGGCGCCACACCGGACCCTGTAGCCGCGTGGCATGTCCTCACTTGTCCTCATCGCCTGTCCAGCAAGGCTGAGACGAGCCGCCTGCTACCAGACCTCAACTCCCTGCACATGGGAGAGACCGAGACGGTCACCTCCTACTGGCAGCGGGCGGAGGACATCCTCCATCACCTCGAGACCTCTGCCCCACCCCCTCTGACCGCGGTCCTCACCATCAAGCATGGAGCCACCAAAGCGTACGCGGACGCCTTCGTCCATTACTCACAGAACGTCCTCTCCACCATGGCGGCCCAGGGTTCCATCATGCCCTGGGCATACGAGCTCTTCCTCCGGATTGAGGAAGCTCGTCTGGGTTCCCGTCTCCAGCGCACGGAGGCCCTCGCCTCCCCTGCTGTCGCCTCCGTGGCTGTCGCTTCCCCCGTCGCAGCCACTGCATCGTCGTCGGGGAAGAAGAAGCGTCGGAACAAGAAAGGCAAGGGTCCACAACAGTAACAGCAGCGACCGTCGACCGGGTGTAGCGGTGGAGCCTCGGTCTGCCACAACTGTGGCCAATCCGGGCACGGGTGGTACACGTGCCCTCTACCAATAGACGAGGCGTGCGACATCGCCACTATGCGTCGTGAGCGGGAGCGCCATCTCGCCTCTGCCGCCATAGCTATCGTTGACTCTGACACTTCTGCCTCATCCACCAGCTCCACCACTCCGATTGGTTCGCCAGTCTAACCGACACCAGCGCCGCAGCAGTCGGCGCCGGCACAGTCCTCCTTCTACCCGGGCGCTGGCACCATCACCCCGCGCTCCGTCTACACCCCCGGGTCGTCCTCCCGTGATCATCAGTTGGAGCAGTTCATCGCTCTCCAGCTCGGCCTGCCTCGCCCTCCTCACCAGGGAAGTGCGAGTTACATCCCCTTCCTGCTCTCTTGTCCAGCCTTGCATGACTGAGACTGAACTCCGGTCGTGTCCCGTTGCCTCGTTTGTCTCGTCGTCTCCCATGGCCTCCGCTACCCCTTCCCATGACAACGTTGCATGGCTTGACGATTGGCAGTCTCGGTTCGCGCCTCCTTCCACCGCGTTCGCGTCCCTTGCTTGCTGCCATGTGACCGTTAGCGATCTGGCGATCCCGGTCCAAGACCCTGTTGAGACCTGGATCATCGATTCCGGGGCCACGCATCACATAACAGCCTATCGTGAGGCCTTCACTATGCTTGGTCCTATTGGCGATGTCTCCGATGTCCGGACAATCTCCGGACAGGTGCTGCCTATCCGTGGTGTTGGCGTCGTTCGTTTCCGTGGTCCTTCCGTTGATATTTTTCTGACCGATGTCCTCTTCGTCCCTGGTCTCGAGCTCAGCCTCCTGTTCTTCACTGCCCTCGACCACATGAGCATGGATGTTGTGCACTTGCGTGGTGTTGACACTGTGTCGCTGCATCCGTCTCGTCTTGTCGTACTGCACGCCACCGCCCGTGGCAACCTGTGGCATGTACCTTGCCTCTCCTCCTCTCCTTCCGTCTCCTCCCCGTCGGCCGCCACAACCCATGTGTTTGTCACCAATACGCTTTCTCCTCAGCACACTCGCCTCCTGAACCGCTGCCTGTGCCACGTCCACTCTGCCGCTGTCAACAGCATGCTCCGCACCCAACCGGCCAAGGGCCTTGGCCCGGAGACTTTCCCCCTCCCGTGTCCCACTAAGTGCATTGATTGCGCTCAGAGGAAAATACACCGGTCCACGTACCCTTTGCCTTCCTCCCGTACGTCCGCCCCTCTCGACCTTGTCCATTCCGACGTCATGGGCCCTCTCTCCACCGAGTCCTTCGGCGAACACGGCCGCGATGTCCTCACCCTCACAGACAACTATTCTCGCTACCGCTAGGTCTTCTGCCTTCCGCAGAAGAGCGATGTCGCTCGAGCCATCCAGGACTGGCTTGTCCTCGCGGAGCGCGAGTGTGGCCGCTCTCTTTGCCACTTTTGCTCCGATCGCGGTGGTGAGTGCATGGGTGAGACCACGACCTTTCTCGCCTCCCGCGGGATCCACCATGAGATATCTGCGCCCTATACGTCCGCCCAGAACGGTGTCTCCGAACGGTGGAACCGTACCATGGCCGACGCCGTCCGCACCATGCGGGTCGACTCCCGTCTTTCCGATGGCTTCTATTTTGAAGCCATCGCTTACATGACTTGGGTCTGGAATCGGATTCCCCATATTCCCCTTCCCTGCTAGTCCACACCGTACCAGCATTGATGCGGTCAGCGAGCTGACCTCCGCCCGGCTCGCGTCTAGGGCTGCGTGGCCATTGTGTGGCTGCCCGCCCCGTAGTAGGGCAGCAAGCTCGCCCCTCGCGGACGTCCCTGCACCTTCCTTGGTGTCTCTCGCCAGTCAAAGGCTTGGCGGTTCTGGGATCCCTCCCGGCAGTGCATCGTTGAGTCCCGGGATGCCCTCTTCTTGGAGGACCTGTTTCCTCACGACCTCATTTGCTCCAACTCGTCCGTGTCTATCCCGTCGTGTGGGGGAGTGGTGAGTCCGTCCTCCATCTTGCCGCTTCCGGGTGATACATCCCTTAGTCCCTCTGAGCCAGCAGCCCCAGTCGTGTCCACTGGTCTCTCTGAGCCGGTAGCCCCAGTCGCCTCTGCTGGTCCTTCCGCGCCAGCAACCCCAGTCGCGTCCGTTGGTCCCTCCAGGCCGTCAATCCGAATCGTGTCCACTGGTCTCTCTGAGCCGGTAGCCCCAGTCGCCTCTGCTCATCCCTCCGGGCCAGCAGCCCCAGTCGCGTCCGCTGGTCCCTCCGGGCCGGCACCCCCAGTCGTGTCCACTGGTCCCTTCGAGCCGTCAGTCCCAGTAGCGTCTGCTGGCCCCTTCGGGCTGGCAGCCCCAGTTGTGTCCACTGGTCTCTGTGAGCCAGTAGCCCTAGTCGCCTCTACTGGTCCCTCCGGGCCAGCAGCCCCAGTCGCGTCCACTGATCCCTCCGGGCCGATAGCCCTAGTCGCGTCCGTTGGTCCCTCCGGGCCAGCAGCGTCAGTTGTGCCTCCTATTCCCTCTGGGCCGGAAGCTCCAGTTGCATCTATTGGTCCCTCTGGGCAGGCAGCCCCAGTCACGTCCATCGGTCCCTCCGGTCCGGCAGCCCCAGTTGCGTCCGTTGGCCCCTCCGGACCAGCAGCTCCCAACGCACCTGCTGGCCCCTCCGGGCCAGCAGCCCCTTCCACCTCCATTGGCCCGTCGGACTCAGTGCCATCGCCTGTCCTGTCACGCTACACACGTGGCCCAAGCGGCGGCCTCTGACCCAGACCATCGGTGAGCGCACTGACCGTCGCACCGCGCTCCGTGGCGCCCCGACCTTCCGTGGCCCCACGTGTCACTTTCACTCCCACGGTCGTGAGTGGGGACCCTGGCACCAAGGCCCTCGGCTTGACCACCTCGGCCATCATTGCAGAACTTCACCCCAGCTCCGCACTGGACTACGTCATGCTTCATCACGAGCATCGGTACGCTGTCGTGGCTGCACCCGCGTGCATCCCACCTGGGGCTCGAGATACACACGCTCTCTTAGTCTGCTCCACAGCACGCCCGGAGGACCCAACCACCTTGCGCGAGGCACGAGCCTCTCTTGAGGCCACACACTGGGAAACTGCCTGCGCCGATGAGCTCACCGCTATCGGACAGCACCATGTGTACGACCTTGTCGACCTTCCTCCAGGTCAGAAGGACATCGGCGCCAAGTGGGTCTTTCGGCGCAAGTGGAAGCCCGACGGGTCCTTGGACAAGTACAAGGTCCGCCTTACGGCCAAGGGGTTTGCCCAGATTTTTGGGATCGACTACAACCAGATATTTGCCCCAGTTGGCCGATTCTCCACTTGCCGAGCGCTATTCAGCCTGGTCGCCCAGCATGGGTGGGAGCTGCATCAGGTGGATGTGAGCAACGCCTTTCTCCATGGTTCACTGAAGGGTGAGGAGCTCTACATGGTACAGCCCCCAGGCTTCGATGATGGCACCAGGAGAGACTGGCGACTGCGTAAGGCCCTGTATGGCCTGAAGCAGTCGCACACTGATGCTGGAACCAAGAAATTAGTAGCACGCTCTTTCGTAGCTGACTCCAGCGCAGCACCGCTGACCCCGCACTGTTTGTTAGTCCATGAGGCCAGACTTTTGCCGTTGTTCTGGTTTACGTCAACGATCTCCTCATTGCGTTGCCAGACACGGCTGCCATCCCGTGTGTCAAGGACTTGCTGCACGTCGCCTATCACATGAAGGATCTCGGATCTGCCAGAGTCTTCCTGGACATGAAGCTTGAGCATGATCGCTCCCAGGGCGTCCTGCACATCAACCATGCCGCCTATGTACAGACGTTGTCTACCCGCTTTGCGGATGACCTCCCACTCGTGCCGAGCGCATCCTCACCCATGTCACCCAGTGGTCAGGTGAAGCTGAAGAGTCCTGACCTAGCTATTGTGGGGGAGCCAGTTGGTGTGACCACGTACCTGCGAGTCATCGGGTCACTGATGTTCCTGGCAACAACGAGGCGCCCAGACATCGCGTTTGCCGTCAACCTCCTGGCCCAGTTTTCTTAAGCGACACGTCACCTCCACTACGAGACCGCGATCCGAGTACTGCGCTATGTTGTCTCAACTCCTCGTTGAGGTCTCATGTTCCACCATCAGCCGTCTGTTGTCGCGGTGGGTTACATTGACAGTGACTGGGCCGGAAGTCCGGGCGGTAAGAGTCGCACTGGCTGGATCTTTCTGATTGGTGCTACAGCTGTGTCCTGGCATAGTGGCAAGCAGGGGTGCACTGCACGCAGCACTGCTGAGGCTGAGTACGTTGCTCTTGGCTCAGGCGCATGCGAGAGTGTGTGGTTGCGTCGTCTGTTGTCCAAGTTACGTTAGTCTGTTGCATCCATCACGTTGCATTGTGACAATGAGAGTGCCATGGCCATCGCCAACAATGACAGCGTGCATCACACACGCACAAAGCACATCAACGTTGAGTATCACTATGTGTGTTCGTTGTTGCATGACGGCAGCATCAGCATTCTGTGGGTTGAGACAGCACGGCAGTTGGCTCACTTCTTGACCAAGGCACTGAAGCGCGACTCGTTCAAGAAGGCTGTGAGTTCAGTCGGCATGCGTCCGTGAGTGACTCTCTCTGTCCATGCTTACGTTTCTGCTTGGCCTGGGGGAGTTTGGTCGTTGACTGTGCCTCTGCCCGCACATGTGCACTACGCGTGTGAGTCATGGGGGAGTGTTGGTTTTTGTGCATCTCTCATTGTACTCTGTTGTGTCCTCCCGGCCTGTGTACATCGGCGTGAAGATGACTTACATGCATTTACACACACTTACATGCACTTACACACACTTATACATACTTACACGCAGTTATACATACTTACACACACTTACATGCACTTACACGTACTTACACGCACCTACACGTACTTACACGCACTTACACACACTTACACACACTTACATGTAGTTACACGCAGTTACACGCACGCACTCGGTGGAGCCAACGCACGCTCAGGCCAACTCACTTGCCGCAGGAGCCTCCTCCCTCTGGCAATGCGCTCAGCTCCATCGGCAAGCCTCCTCGGTGGTCGGGCCGCCGGCGGTCACTGCCACTGCAGATGCTGTCTGCATGCATGCACCTAGCGCTGTGTCTGGCTATGGCATTGCATCTACAGCATCATTCGGTGCCTAGGGTCCATGTCTCCTGCAATATGGCCCTGTTTGGCATCGTTGACTGTCGTAGGCACTGCCTGAGTTCGGGCAGCCATAACTCCTTGTTGCTATTTTTTTAGCTGAATCTGACCGCACGACTGCGTTTGCAGCGTTGGTATTATGGTATGGTCCAGTTTTCAGGCAAGACGGACGACACCCGGGTTTGGGGCTGTCGGGCGTCTGGGAGGGCTCACCGAGAAAACCCTGCCTGCCATAAAATAGGTCTAGCACTATTTTCTGATTGGCTGGTTAGCTAAGTAACAAGCTCTACACTAGTGGAGGGGAGCTAGAACTTGGAGAGATCTCCCATTGTTGCTCATTCTTCATTCCTAATCAGTCACTTTCGGTTTTCAGCTGCTTTCTGGCGCTAACACTGGCGCGCGCATTTCTGAGTAACAAACCCAGAGCTACCAGACTTAGATTCTAGAGCAGCCGACTGAGGGGGCAGCATACTTAAGCAACGAGCGTGGAAGCCCGCACGCTGCATCAATAACGCTGCTACCCCAACTTGCTGCCTAGGTCTTCCAGCTATAGCATCATGGGTAGTTTTTGGACCACAAAATCAACGACGAGTACGGTATAAGCAAGCTAATCCTCACATATGTGCACAAATATTAACATAGGTTAATGTGAGTTAATATTCACATGTGCTTTGATGTAAATCTTTGTGAATGAGAAGAATCTTCTTCAATAAATCAAGATTGTCCAGTTTTCGCATGGTGAGACCCAAGAAACCATATTAGATGTGATGAAGGTATCATAATACTGATTTTGCAAGTGTTATCATGGCCTGATGTTGATTGAGAAAGTGGACGGATTGAGGAAATCATACATTGTGGACCTTTCTCTTATTTATAACATAGTGGTTGGTATTTTTTAAGAGACCGATAATAGAAAATATTTAATTAAATGATAGGTTTTAAGGCTATTAAAAATAAAATAGGGCAGAGTGACTATATACCCCAAGTTTCGCAGAATAAGCCCCATCCGCCCCTTCATCGGAACGATAAGCCCCATTCGCCCCTCCGCCAGACCAATAAGCCTGATCCGCCCCTCCGTCGGGACGATAAGCCTGATCCGCCCCTCCGCCAGCACGATAAGCCTCATTCGTCCCTCCGCCGGCACGATAAGCCTCATACACCCCTTACCATGAACAATAAGCCCCATACACCCCTTGCAATTGTCGAAGTCATCATGTCATGGCATATGGTTCATTTTTCTGCTGGAGAAGGGTATCTTGGTATTATTATTTCACTTTTCCCATAATTTATGCCTCAATTCGTACAACGACGCCGCATGCATGTACTTGATACTTGTACTTTAGTATGAAGTCGACAACGGAAATGTTCCGGTACTGGACAATGTGCGGTTCAGCGTGCTTCATTTGCTCGTTTACTGGGGGTATCCTTTCATTCTCAAAATATTTCAAGGACTCGGAGTTTCCGTCAATCCACACACCGCATGTCTGCATGGCCGTCTTACCAGCACATGCAATGTCCTCGTAACATTGAAATACTCCCTACGGATCCTCGGCCTTGAGCTGGCATGGTTCATTCACTGGCATTCAAACGTCATGCCTCGCCTAACAGCTGTGTGGCCAGCGTAGCAAGCGATAAGCGGGCCAATTACATTGCGCCGGTGGACCAGTCGACAGCTGTCCATGTTGCAACTTCCGCGGCACGCCATGACGAGCTGCCAATCACATGTCGTTGTCACATCCTTTCAACCGCCGGTGGCTATGGGCATGCCGTTGGGTACCCAAAACCATGGTGTACTATTAGTTGCAGGCGGACAGTGGATGACATGCACTACAGTCACAGAGTATGTGCATGAAGAGGGGTATCGGCGAACATTGCCCTCATCCTACGTGTACACCTATCCTCGGATTGTCTGCCACTTGCACCACATGTTGCGACAGGGTACCTGTGCAGTTTCATGCAGTGTCATTCAGTAATGTGTCGTCATCGTTGACGTCGTCACCGCTCCCTGCAACGATGTTGCTTCTGTTGCTGCATCCTTCATGAAGCCAGAATGGTGGACGACCAAGTCGTTGAGGACGCCGGTAAGCCTAATGAGGAGGGTACATGGGATAAATAAGATGATGTTTTGTGGATAAAATACCCACCGTTTTGGATGACTTCCCAAGAACACGCGTGGCTCGTTGCCACGCAACCAAGTCCTCACGAGAACGCTGCTCAGTCTGCTGACGGACCTGCACCGCGGTGGTACCCCGATAACCCTCCGCCAAACAACCCATCAGGCGCGTTTGATTTGTTATGTTTTGGTTGACTCGGGATTGGAACGATGATTGGTGGTCCCGGCCGTTGGACGAGTGGGACGCCCTCCCACGGAACCAACTCCCGGATGAACCACCCCGTGCTTCCACGTCCCCCGATGTCCGGGAAGCCGGACCGGTTAGGTTTAGCATGGGACACCGTCGCGTGCTGTCCGTACCACATGGCCACCTCGGTAATGCTCACTTTGTGCCCATGATGCATCCTGTGTCTGGTTTTTTAGGAAGACGGAGAAAGTGCATAGACGTACAGGTTCCTCTTCTTGGTTTTGCATGGACTGCATTCTAAACCCGTGCTCTCCCATGTCATTTTATGCTGTGCTGTCATGGACAGGTGATTCGGACGACGAACCATGCCACAGCCCGAAGAAGCAGAAGGGGATGCCGAATGATCCGGCAAAGGGTATGTTGTTTGACAACATGGACGCTGCCCGGGCGTTTGTGGAGGACTACGCGTTTGACAACCGCTTCGGAATTAAGTGGGTGCGCAGTGAGCCCGCCAGATTCCACGTGACGTGCGCCGAGGCCAAGAACAAGGGTTGTACTTGGCTCCTGCGCGCACGTGTGACAAGCAAGTTTGGTGCCGTGACTGTGTCCCACTACGCCGACGGACACAAGTGTGTCCCCACGATTGGCCGCGGCAATCCGGCCCACCAGAAGGGGTGGGTGGCCCGCAAAATAGGCGAAGCACTACAGCGCGACCCCACTACGTTTACAGCCACCCTGCGGCAGGTACTCCACAAGCGGACCGGCATCAACATCTCCAACAACACGCTCTACCGTGCGAAGACACAGGCCCAGGAAAACTTGATGGGCAAGAAAACCGACACGTGGAGTCTGTTTCCGTCTTACGTCGACGAGGTACGCAAACATGACCACTTGAAAGCTTGAAGAAAGCCATGTTTATTCAACTTTCAGTTCTATTGACATGTGTACATCCATTTCGTGCGTACAGCTGAGACGCGTTGACCTAGGAACCCACGCGATTGCGCACAAGGACAAGAATGGTAATTTTCTATGGGCGTTCGTCGCTCTAGGGGCTACAAGGATCGGTTTCCAGCACAGTCGCCACATTTTGACCATGGATGCAACGTTTTTGAAAAACGGGCATACGCAAACTCTGCTGCTTGCCATTTTTTTTACGCCAATGACCACGCATTGCCCATGGCGTGGGCACTGGCACCGACCGAGGACGAGAAAATTTGGACCTTTTTTTGCGCACAGGTTGCCCTCGCATATCCCACTGCTCCTCTGCCTGGGACATGCATCATCACAGACAGAGAGAAGGGCTTGGAGAAAGCGGTGAAGAAGTACCTAAGTGGTGCAACACACAAGTACTGCGCATGGCACTTGCGCGAGAACGTCCGCATTGCCTACGGGAAGAAAGTCGCACACTGGACATGGAAGCGTGCGCATGCGCTCAATGTCGACCAGTGGCAAAAGGCAACCACCCACCTGTGGCAAGTAAGTGCATCTGCCTGCGCATATCTGTTTGGCAGGCCAGGTGGGGATGGGTCTGTGGTCGGTGGTGTACCTCTTGAGAAATGGACACGTCTCCACTGCCCCCTTGGCAGGGGAGGCCACACCACCTCCAACGCAGTAGAGAGCTGGAACGCACGCATCGCTGCGCACCGCAAGATATATCCATACTACTGTCTTGTGAGCATCCTGCCTTTTGTGCAGCGCATGTTTTGTGCTCGGTGTGCCCAGGCGGAAGCTGTGCAGACATCCTTGGCCCCTGCCCAAGCCGACCGACTGCTGAACTGCCTAGCGGTGGCCCGTGAGTACAATTTGACTGAGGAGGGCCCAAACACTGCAACTGTGGATGGACCAACCAACAATCCCCGACAGGTAGACCTCCTGGAGAAAACTTGCAGCTGTGGCCGGTGGAAGGAGTTTGGAATGCCATATCATCATGCATGCGCTTTCGTACACGTGAAGCGCATCAACGCAGAGAACCTTGTCAACCCTGGACTCACGCGCATGGCGTACCGACGTGCATACAACAACCCCATCCCCTCTCCGGTGGTGAAGAACATTATACCCGTTGAACCACAGTGGCTGCAACCGGGACCAAGGCGTGGGAAGGGACGCCCGCGTAGCGCAAGGAAAGACTGTGAGACACTGCGGAAGAAAAACATCATTTGCCCACGGTGTGGGCAAAAAGGCCACACCAGGACACGCTACAAAAATCCGCCTGCTCCAAGCCCTGCACAGGCGGCAACAAGGGGGTACGATGGACGTCTAGAGGCTGCTACTGCATAGGCCGGAGCAGCCTTGGAGGCACGTACAACTGCCTCCACAGCTGTGGATGCTCCACTTGCAGCGTATGCCAGTGGTGACATGGAGTACGATCCCGAGGCTCCGCCCCCGGGATGAAGAGGATGATGACGATGTTGGTGCTAAAAGTGATGACTCTGGTGCATACTCTCCTCCTGTTGGTGATGATGGTGAGACGGTGACGCATGATGAGCACACCCAGCAGTTGGATGAGGTGGAGAGAGAGTGGCAGGAGATGTACGAGGAAGAGCCAGAGGAGGCAGAGTGAGGTACGTACTTGTTCTGTTTGTTGTCATACCCGGTTATACACACTTTCATGGAACTCTCATCGGTTAAGGGTGTTCGTCATGACTAATACTTGGTTTTGTTCATGTGTAGGATGAATTTTGCTGGACTATGGAGATTGAGCACACCATAGTGAGAGGCGGCTCACAGTACACCCGAAGAGGGGGGTTTTGGGTTTGGAAGAAGGTCAGATTTAGGCTTAGACACAGTAGTTCATTGCATGTGGGGAGGGGGGCCAGTAGTGTGCATGTTCCGAGAAGCAGACATGGCTGCCAAGATTCACACACTCAGGCCAAGGTCTTCTACGATGCTGAACACTGTCAGCCATAGGAGAAGATGTGTCCAGTCTGTAACATTGTTCATTTTCTCTGGGGATTGAGTCGTGAACTCTTCGAGGAAATTACGTACCCCACGTTCACTGTCTGTGGTGTTTAGTGTTTGACATTTCCTTAATTGATTGTACTCAATCCAAGTCCCTTGTGTAAGTTTGGTCATTTGAAGTTCCAACTTCATTAGCAAATAGTGCCAAATGTAGGTGAAGTGTACTTTTGAGTGTTGATAAGGTAATACTACTGATGTAAAGACTGTTCATAGTGTTCAAATGACTGCTTCTCTGTGAATATCATAAGAATAAGTTGAAATCCATGTCATTCTTTGTTAAGGATAACCTTCACGTACGACGTACAAACACAAGACATGACACGGTCTGTTATAGCCTACACAACCACCAGATAAGAAGTAAGTAGATCATTTGTTAAGGAAGTAACAAATGATTTCATTGGTACAATGTTCATGAAGTGTCCTACTCAGGATGGTTCATTGCTGGACAACCTTACCATACGTTGCTGAAGAGGTGACCTTTCACTTATGATATTGCTTACTATGATAACAGTGAGGTGGACATATTGAACATGAAAGTTGAAGGTACTTGAGCCCAAAATAACCAGTAAAATGGTGCAATTTTGCACATATAATGTCCTCATTTGACGGCTACATTGGTCTTTACTACTGCCAGAAGTAGTCTACATTAGAGGACATTCTGTTGCTTTAATGCACACTAATAATAAGCAAAAGGGTGGTACATTTTTCATTTTCATGGAAATACTTTATTCCACAATGCCCTGCATATAGTTATGAACATCAGTAAAGACATTAGGTAAAGGATGACGTTAATCACAACCGTGAACATGGAAGTGGCCAGACCGAGATCCATGGCGCCCAATTGGGTGGACACAACAGCGGTCGATCATGAGGTGATTTCATGCCCAACTGCCAACACATGGTGTATGGGTCCTCGGGTGTATTTGGGTTGATGATGTCCCATGCGCACTTTATCTTTGCCCACTCCGCCACCGCAGTTCCGTTATCCATGGGGGGGGGGGTATCACTGTTCCCCAAGGACCGTACACCGGTTCTCGACGGTCACCCCAGCGCTGCAACGGTGGCAGGGGACGCGTATCTCGAACATTGGACATGTCGCAAGAGGGTTTGCTCATTGTACTCTTGAGTACGGGAGAAGGTTGTAGTCCATTGCGATTAAACCAGTTGTATATGCAGAGCATACGTACGGGTTTGACATCGCAAATGACACGACTACGGGCAGTGTATTTGCAAAGCATCAGTCGTCATCTATGGCCGACTGCACACCGCAACAGGGAGGCACAGGTGCCGAAATGGTACCATGCCGAGCCTGTACGCAGACCCAAGCACGTACGTTCGGCAGCAGGTATCTAGGGTAAGGTTCCGTTCCGCTGATAGTGTTACGTCACATCACAAACCTTGGGTACATTAGGCTTTATTTCCGTCATTTTCAAAGGTTGTACATCGAAACCTGCTTGAGGGGTATATGGGGCTTATTGTTCATGTGTAGGGGCAAATGAGGCTTATCGTGCTGGCGGAGGGGCGGATCAGGCTTATCGCTCCGACGGAGGGGCGGATCAGGCTTATCGCTCCGATTGAGGGGCGAATGGGGCTCATCGTTCCGACAGAGGGGCGGATGAGGCTTATTGTTCCGACGGAGGGGCGGATGAGGGTCAAGGGTGACAAAACAGGGGGTAATCGGCAGTTTCACCGAATAAAATATGTCCATGATATCATGTTGATCATTGTGACCAAGAGAGCCGGGTTGAAATGGTGAAGGATCTGAGAACCGTCGGAGCTCGTCTGGGCGAAACAACTTGATGTAGTTGTGAGCCCAACTTCTCCAGCCTTTCATGTTCAAGCACTAATCACCCCTGACCGTGTCCTGTGTCATTGCCATGAGGCGTGAGTCATGATCTCATGGCTCGTCATCCGTAGAAGCATCCGCGTAGACACGGTCCCTGAATCTAGAGTTCGAAAGGAAAAATACATGTTTTAGGTTCGCTAGTCCAAAACGTGAATTGGATGTATTTTTGCGTCTTGCATGAACTTTTCAGACTGTCGGTGAAGGGTTGAAAAAACAAATCGCAAGTAGCAGACCCGGCTTTGCCAACTATACGACTGTGATTCGGGCTTCTTATGCCTGGGTGTCGGCGGTGGAATCCGTTGGTGGCGCCGGGAGGGGGGGGCGAGAGCGGCCATCACCGAGCGTCACTCGTCCCTCGGGTTCATTTGACCTTGCAACATTGGCCACGACACTGATAGCAGTGACAGCATTAGCAGGAGAAGCAACAACAGCAGTTGCGATGGTGGTGGCGGTGACATCCGTATCTGCGTGCACTGTTTGCGTGCGTACGTTCGTGCCTATAGGCACGCGTGTGTGTGTGTCCGTGGACATGCGTGCGTGCGTACATGTGTGCGTGCATTTGTGCATGCGTGTGTGCGTGCGTACGAACGGTGTAGCAGGAGGAGGTAAGGCAGAGGGAGGTGGAAGGAGGCACAGGCAGGTGGAGGGAGGCGGGGGGAGGTGGAGGGAGGCGGAGGGGAGGCGGAGGGTGGAGCGGAAAAGGAGGGAGGCGGAGGGAGGTAGGGGGTGGTGGTGAGGAGGAGGAGGCAAGCGGATGGGAGGCAGGGGGTGAAACAGAGAAGGAGGGAGGTGGAGGGTGGAGCAGGAGAGAAGGGAGGCCGAGGGAGCAGGATGGAGGTGGAGCAAAGGGAGGAGGCAGAAGATAGAGTGGAAGAGAAGAGAAAGGGGGGAGGTGGAGGGAAGCAGAGGGAGGCGGAGGGAGGTGGAGGAGAGGAAAAAGGAGATGCAGGAAGGTGGAAGGAAGTGGAATGGAGAAGGGAGGTGGAGGGTGGAACAAAAGGGGGAAGAAGAGGGAGACGGAGGGTGGAACGGGAGAGGAGGGAGGTGGAGGGAGGCGGAGGGAGATTGGGTGAGGTGAGGTGAGGTGAGGTGAGGTGAGGTGA
>SZWC01000392.1:195398-211019 GCA_023375785.1 Penium margaritaceum
CACACACACACACACACACACACACACACAAACACACACACACACACACACACACACACACACACACACAAACACACTTATTCACACTCGCATCCTTGCTCTTCATCATTGAGCTTAACCACCCCATCCCTGTCATTGACGCATATTCCTGCCACGATTATCATTCACATTTTCTCTTTCTCTCTTCTTTGTTAGTCTTAAAATATCAACTCACATGTTGAACTGTGTTTTTACTAGTTTTAACTCCTTTTATCTCCCTCTTATGTATGTGTATGTGTTTATGTGTGTGTGTGTGTGTGTGTGTGTGTGTGTGTGTGTGTGTGTGTGTGTGTGTGTGTGTGTGTGTGTGTGTGTGTGTGTGTGTGTGTGTGTGTGTTTGTGTGTTGTTGTTTTTGGTGCAGGACAAATGGAGATGAGCAATGCAAAAGAGGGTGTAGATGTAACTAAAGGTTTGTCTGATTGTGTGGTGTAACAGAAGGGTGGGAACTTTAACTTTTTGTGAATTGTGTTTTTGCATTTTTTTATAAGAATTGTCTTCTTTGTTGGCAGGTCAACCAACTCCTGAGCGGACAGATGCTAGTGAACTGCCGTGTGAGTATACTTGGGTGTTTTTGATGCCTTACAGGAACAAGTGGTGTGGTTCTCCATGTTTCTGAAATGTCTGTGAATGTTTTTTGCAGGTACGGATACTATTGCGACGGAAGTCTTGGGAAGTACTTGATAATGGTGCATAGTCGTGCGGGATATGAGGACAACATTCCTTTTTTACTCGTATTTATGTTTTGATGAGTGGTTGAGAAACATTGGCCTGTTAAAGTGCTTTGAAATAAGTTGCAATAGGTCCACACTTCTTTGTAGTCGCTACTTCTTTGTTGTGAATGAGAATTTTTCGGAAGGTTGATGATTTTGTATAAATTGTGCGAGGTGTGTAAGTGGTATACATTTTTCCATTATGCATGTTAATGCGGTTACATTGCATTGTTGTCTGTGTTAAGGGAACCTCATCATAATACACAATGCCATTGATGATGGTGGTCTTCATTGTGGGCTGGAAAATAAAGAACGTGTTTGGAGAACTAGGTTATCCTCTCGTACAACATGCATATGTAGAATGCGCATCCCAATACACAGCCAATTGATTTTGGAGGGGGGGGATACACTAGTGTACATTCTTTCTGTATGTGTTTATGTTGGGAAGTACACGAGCCAATACTCTTGGCCAATACACTTTGTTGGTGGTTGGGGGGGGGGGGGGGGGGGGGNTTGGGAAGGGGGGATGGTCATACACAAGTGTACATTGTTCTAGTGTGAGTATATGTTGGGAGGTACCCGAGCCAATACACTTGGCCAATACACTTTGTTGGTGGTTGGGGGGGGGGTGGGGGGATGGTGATACACAAGTGTACATTGTTCCTGTACGTGTATATGTTGGGGCGTCCACGGGCCAGTACACTTGGCTAATACATTTCGTTGTTGTTGGGGGGGGGAGGGAATTCACGTGAGTGCATTGTTTTAGTGCGTGTACATGTTGGGAATTACACGAGTATGAACAATGGCATCCGAGTAACCTTGAAGTTGTATCTGGTGGCTTGTCTCTGTTCACGGTTGTGAAGTTGGTGTAGACCACAATGAACATTGTGTGTTATTTCTATGTTAGTGTTGATTGGTGGTAACAAGATGCCATGAAGCTCAGTGCATGCATTTTTCAATGTGTACATCGTTTTCCGTGTGTGTAACCCTATATGGAAGTTACTGCTTTGGTTGCTGCTAAATCTGATCAGCCATGTTGCAATTTCCTGGAAATTTGTGGTTTGTTTCATGTCTCGATGTCCAAAGTTGAAGATGTGTACGTTCCTGAAGGGAAAGTACGTGGAAATGTGGTAGAGCTACAAATTTTGCTGTATGATTTCCTGGAAATTTGTGCATTGCTTCATGTCTCAATGTACACAGTTGAAGACGTGTACATTGTTGACAGGAAAGTACGTGGAAATGTGGCAGAGCTACGAATGTCCTTGTGTGATTTCCTGGAAATTTGTGGATTGTTTCATGTCCCGATGTACACAGTTGGAAACGTGTACATTGTTGAAGGGAAAGTACGTGGAAATGTGGCAGAAATACAAATATCCTTGTGTGATTTACCAGGAATGTTCAATAGCATGCACGAGGATCGTGTTTATTGATATAACAGTGTATGTAATACAAATGACTAACCATAAATGAATATGCACAGCAGGCACAACAAGGAGCTAAATCATCCACTCCGTCTTACACCACACCACCTAACCAAGCCATAGAAGCAATAGATCCTCTCAAAGGGGTAGCATAAATTGATATAACATTCTACACGATGCCTCCTGACGAAGCTAGAATAGGAGTTGGATTGTTCCATTTATGGTCAATCACCCCAAAACTACACACTGATATACTAGTGTATAGTTTTAGAACATACATGGAGGATGTTTCTAGGAAATGAGTTACCATAAATATGAATGCTTCCTAGAAGTTACGTGTAAATCCTAAATTCACAAAAACTTCAGTGTATACTACCTGGGAAGTTTCATTGAACTTCATTTGAATTCTCATACCTTTCATATATTTTCAAATGCTAGTAATTCTTATTTAGGAGCAACACATAAGTGATAGATATACACTTGTCGGATGTGTCTTATTTTAATTTGTGCCCGGTCATCCCAAATCATACACTTCATAAAAACTGGACAAGACTGAAACATAAGTTGAGGATCATTTGAAAAAATGACAGTTAACAGCGTTTTTTATTGATACTTGCTACAATCATGTGCATAATATGTCTTATGTACATGCGTACAATAATTAAACTGATTTTTCCTAAGACCTGGATGACTTTTAAATTAATTTGAATAAAACGAAATAATATTTCTGTCAGATATCACTTCAACACACCGTTTTTGTGAAATAGAACCCACTTCTGTATTTGTGCAACATATGTGCTATGTCTGTATTTTACTGTCGGACGTGTAAGTGTACCTTTTGTTTTGTACGCCTAAAATGCTTCTCATGTGTTCAAATGGTGGTCCTGACGCTCCGGTGGCAGATAATAACGGTCAAGCGGGGAGCCCCCCTCCCCCCCCCCCACCCCCCTCGACAGGTTCAGAATGAAGTGGGGGGTGTATTGGGTTCTGTATCTGGTGGGGTTCAGAAATTTTGCACACGTGTAGAAATACACTTGCATCGCTTTCGTGTACGATGTATTTGTTTTTATTGCCCCCCTACCGCATCATTAGACAATGAAAGATCAACGATGCCGATCGACGATCCGAATCGACATTCGCTTTCTACAATAAAAGTGCACATGTCTGTTATTGCAGTTGTCTACCCGCTTCAGCAACCAATACACTCGCTAGATACATTTATTACGTTTGGAGGGGGGTCGTTGTTGATCCCCCCCCCTTCTCCCTAGGTCAAAGTGTATCGGGGGTTTGTATTGGGTATTGTATCTGGAGAGGGGTCGACTTAGTACAAATGTGTACAAATACACATGTGAATGTTTTTGACTGTGTGCAAGAGACACCTCCCGATACACGTCCCCAATACATCCGCGATGTTATGGGGGGGGTCCAGTTGGGGTGCCGTTTCTAGCTTCGCATCGTGCAAATAACAAATCGTTCGCGAAACACGAACCATCAAGATATCGAGATCGGAAAGTTTTTGCATTTCCTTTTTAAAAAAACATTCTTGTATCTATTTGTTTGTCTATCCGCGACAATTACCGATACACGAGCCACATACACTTCTCACTTTGGGGGGGGGTCAAGTCCCCTCCCCCCCGTCCTCCCCCCGCCCCCGCGGTCAAAGTGAATCGGGGGAGTGTATCCGAAAGTGAATCTGGAGGGGGTCGACTTCATGCACAAGTGTACAAATACACTTGTGTATGTTATCGTATTGATTGCTAGATACTCCCTCCGATACACTCCCCCAATACACACGTACTTTTGTTTGGGGGAGTGGGGGGGTTTCTAGACGGGGTGCCGTTATTAACCTCACAATGTAAGCAAAGCAATTTGTGGGAGTAAACACATACATGTTTTGCATCGTCTCTTTGACCCATCCAAATCGCACGATCGACGTCTCGCATTGACTTCTGCCTAACAATGAAAGAATACACATGTGTATTGTTCTTGTTTTCTGTCCGCTACAATCACCGATACACACGCCACGTACACCTCCCACTTTTTAGGGGGGGGGATAGGTAGTCGACCCCCCCACCCATAATCCATGTGTATTTGGGGGAGTGTATTTGAAAGTGTATCTGACGGGGTCTGAATTCGTTCATGAGTCTATGAATACACTTGTGTACGAATTTTAAGCACGCACACAATATAGACCCGGATACAAACAAACAATACAATCGAAGATATGGGGGGGGTGGGGTTCGATCCCAACGATGCGTTTGTGTACGGGTTTCCGAAAATCCACGATACACTACCCGATACATGGTCCCAATACAATCGGGTAATTGGGGGGGGGAGGGGGGGAGATCGACTTCGAGTTAATTACGTTCACGGCACACGCTAGCTTTCATAAAAGCTACCGGATGTCCTGTTTTCTTTCGAATGATCACCTTCATTTTCTGTCTGTGTTCAGGTCACATTCTGTATATGACAGACATAGCCTATCTAGCTTTCGAGACGTATGTAGGTCATCTTAAAATCAAGTTAGTATATTTTTAAATTTGCGGAGAACAAATAATTAAAAGATTCATAACTATAACTATAAATTTCCATGGAACAAATTTTCATTTGTTCATTGAGAAACCAATGATCTAACAAGTGAATGCATGCGGGTAAACTTCTGGGAAGGAAAGATAACGAAGGAGTAGTATACATATGTAATGGAGTGTATAAAATTGGGATGATTAACCATACCTCGATTTTTCATATAAGGAACAACCACTTATACAACATGTTACGTCAAACCTGGTGACAAACCTAGAATGGTAACAAATCTGTCCTTAGTGGCAACAGACATTTTGGAAACTTTTCACACTAAACCTGCCGACAAAGCTGAAATAGTAGAAATCTTGTCTCGGATGACACCAGACACTATTGCAACATTTTACAGCAAACCAATTGATGAAGCTGGAATGACAACAATTTCTTCCACAACAACATTAGACAATACTACAACTTCTTACAACAAACCAACGTACGAAGCTAGAATGGCATCAGATTTTTAGTCGATGGCAAGAGACACCATTATAACGGTTTACAATAATCTAGCTGAGGAAGCTAGAACAACATCAAATTTACCCGTGACAACAATGGAAACCATTGCAACTTAAAAAAAAACTGGTTGACGAAGCTAGAACACCAATTGATGTGTACGCGGTGGAAACACATAAAATTATGATTTATTACATTAAAATAACAAACAAAGCTCAAATGGAAGCAATATTGTCTACAATGATAGCAGGCATTGTTTGAACTCCCCATGGTTATCCAGGTAAGGCAGTTGGAATAACAAAGTTGCCTATGATTACAGTGAATGTTACTACATCACTTTACAACAAACTAGCTGGAAAACCTGGAATTTCAGGAGATTTTTCCACAACGACATCGGATGCTTCTACAACTCCCAAATCCAATCTTCTTGACAAAGCTTTAACAACAAAAGACTTGTCTATGCAGGTCGTAGATGTTGCTGTATCATTTAACAACAAATCAAATATTGAAAATATGCTTGAAAAACAACACATTTTTCTACATCGACAGAAACAACTACTACAAACCCTCACAGAATCACCACATGAAAAAGATGGAACAAAGAGCGTGAGAATATTGGAGCATCAAGTACAACTATGCGGCCAATTGAAAATGTTGGAATAAAAGAGCATGAATATCTTTCTACATCAACTACAATTATGCTGCCAGTTAAAAAAGCTAGAGCAAAAGAGTCTAAAACTCTTTACAAATCAACCGCAAGTATGTCTTCAGCTAAAGATGCTATAACAAAAGAACATGAAGCTCATTTTGCATTGATCGCAACCATGTTGCTAGCAAAGGAAGCTGGAACAACAGTAACATTTTCCATTATGGAGCGAACAATGCAGCAAGATACCCTATTGATCTTGGATTTCGAATATAAATATTTTTTTGGTGATTTTTCCTGAACGAATTTTGTTTTAAACGAATTGAATTGGTACCACCTAAATAATTACTTTAGGGGGCCTGAAGAAATATTTGTTCACGAGCCGGGTTCTGCGAGCATAAAAAACACAAAAATTCTCCAAAAATCTTAGTTCACGCTCGGAGTGCGCTGTCGCGAACCTCACTGACGCGCTGTCTGGCCTGTCCGATGTGGAAAACCGACAGGTCAGACATGTCAGACAGCGAGCTGATGTTTTTTCGCCACATCCGCTGTGGTCAGACGCCCGCTCGACGAGGATTCATCGTCGTTCGCGCTCGGATTCGAGACAGATCGTCGAATTCAAAGATCTGACATTTTCGTTCAACGAAAGTCTAGGAACTACCTAAATAACTAAGACATCAAAAACTGTGTTTGAAATCATGGAACACATAATTAGCAATTTTGAAAAAAACGAAATCAAAGATCAGTAGGGTACTAATCATCAAAAGTTGACGAATATAGAACAAAAGGTCTCAAAGCACTTTCTACAACAACAACACAACACCAATTGTAAGTGTTAGATCAGGAGAGACCGAAGATTTGTCTATGTCAATCATGAAAGTTCAATTATCTACAACACTCGTTCACACAGCTTGATAATCAGCACATCCTCCCGTTGATGCAAGAGTCTTCGCCTCATGGGATTCTTCAAGACTAGGCAACAAAGCTAGTAATAACGTAATCATTCCACGCATTCATTTGCCACACACTAGCTTTCCGATAGGCATGGTGAGAAAATCCGTTGAGATGGATGGCTCCCCGTCATCGATGGATGCTCTTACATTGCCATCCACAACACTTTTCAATCTTCAAGAGGAGGAGAAAGCATCGGCACCATCCTATGCAATATTTTTCCAATGAGGATTTATCAACAAAAGACCATAAGTGTCATGGAAACAACCTTCATAATTTAACTCCAAGATATCATGCCATAAAAAATTCATCGACCATATTATGGAGTCACTTAAGACTTTTGCTGATGCTTCATCATCATCACTAGAGGTTGGAACACCTCTCACCTTGTGTTGAGTTAAAAATTTCTCAAACCAAAGATAACAGGTGGCTTGCCTCGAGAATTCACGGTGACGACACACAAATGCAACACTTTATCGTAAGTGGGGTTGGAGTACTCACCTAAGCCTTCTCGTGCTCATGGAGGAAATGTGAAAGCTACCTGATCCTCAGTGATGTAGGTTGAAGGCAATTTCTAATTGAAACTATGAAAGACCCATTTCAGAATGTGCACCTGGTTGTTCAGTAATTACTCAGCAACTTTTAATCTTCTATTCTAGTGATTACGCCATTGATGTAAAATACCCTAAGAACAAAATAGTTACTAATTTAAAACGATTGTGGGCCACGTTCTTCATCTTCCCATGTCGGTTGGATAGTAGACATAAACCTACCAAGCTCGACCACTTCTCATCTAGTGGTTGAGAGCAACCGTCTACCAACTAGTGACCGGAGATCGGCAGCCTCGCATGACCACCCACTCGCCTTCGACTGGTCGACCAGTCCCTTGAGTGTCAACCGGTTGCTCTAGTGACATCACCCCTTACCTTGTAGCTTTTGCAAAAACTGTGAGCATCGTATTTTTTCACGAATATTGAGAGGACCATAGTATCCGTGGATAGCTAGGATAGAGGGGTGGAGGAGGTATGGAGCAAGCCAATTTACGCATGCTATTTTTGTGGATGCAAATTGGTCATGATGGGGGAAAATCACCCAATGCCCCTAGCCTAATTCTTTTTAGTGAATCATCATCCTCATGATCTCAACAATCTTGACACAAACAATGCCTCTTATGAAGCGACCATTGTAGAAGTATCATCATCTCCAGAAATTTACATCATGTGTCTTCTAGTCAAGGATGGTACCAAAATTCCTACAATGACCATATTCAACATCGCTCATCATCAACAGAGGGAGGATCTAGTGATCTACCAATTTTCAATGGTTGGATTTGGCTAAAATGCCTTCTGTGGTGTATTTTAACTACTTAAGAGTAATAGAGAAATCTTCACCTTCTTAAATGGAGGGAGGCGATGTTCAAATATTGGCCTTTAAAACATCTAAGGTGCCCTTGGAGGCCCTTGAAGGTAAAAACCCTTCAACTTAATACGGAAAGGTGGTTGGTCAACTTAATACTAAAACCTCCTGCAAAATCCTGCAACCATTCAGTTACAAGTGGCCCTTCATCTTCCAATTGAATCTTCAGCTAGCCTGGGTTGTTATGTAACTACCGAGGTGGTTGTAAATCTACCTGTAACCTCTAAGGCCATTGCCTCCAAGGAGGCCCCCACGACTACTTAAAGGGGCTCAAACCACTCAGTCTACCATGTCTTGACATGACCTCACATACCTTCAAATTCTTTCATATGCCTCCTACGTCTACCTCTCCAAGCCGCAGCCCGTGATACTACAATTCAATGCCTTAAGACACACTGCCTATAAAGGCATGTGTTTGATTTACTTCAAGCTAGTGTCTTTACAAGCAGTCTTTTCAAGGTCTTGTTTTCTACACTTAGTAGGAAGGCATCTAGGGCGGGCACCCCGTGGGTCTACGAATCTGCACTTGTGGCTACATTCGTGTCGATGGTTCAGGGAAGTCTTCATGTACTTGTCCATGTGCTCTACAAATACTTTCAAATGTTTCATATTCTAATGTCCACGCCTGACCTTTCCAATTTCAGTGCGATTTCACCCATCCACATTCGTAAATCTTGACAGTCCACATCCCACCCTCCAATTTATGGTCAATCACCTCAAAACCATACACTTAAACAAATTCTAGACATGCATTGTACACAAGTGAGGAGGTTTTGGGGAACCTTCATTCATGATTCAATACCGTTTGCTCCAACAATCAACCACTACATGAACCATAACATCATATGTGTTTTATATGAGACGATTTTTCACATAAGCTTAGAAGATAATTAATAATTTTTGATTATTATATATAAGGCTACAAAAATAAATTTTAGGATGATACAAGAAAATTCTGTGCATAAAACCCGTTTGTAATCAAACTTGTATTAAAGTCTCAAGAGAGCATATGAGTCAAAACATGTCTCATCACATTGTCCAACATCAAAGTGCAAAGCATGGAATGAAAAATGTTGACGTATACCCTTATTGATCAAGTGCTACTTGATGCACAAATTGAATGTCGATCGATTAACACCTCATAATGGTTGGATACTATATCTGTACCCACATGTAAAAAGGTTTACGGTAAATTGCTGACTAGTCTCAAAATATCATCTATCAAAACCAACTACATAGCCAAGACGTGTCCAAAAAGTTGAGAATTGCTGGAACATCCTTGTTTGTTAATAATGAACATGTGTATTTGCTTTCATACCCAACAACTACATTTCATGATACACAATCCAAACAAGTTTTTGGGGTCAGAGGGGGTGTCTCCACGAGCAGAGCTGCATTCAATCTCCCCCATAAACATGAAAGTCTATTATGATATTGTAATAAGGGGTGTAGCAAGAGGGTTGAAAGATCTGTTTACTAAAGTGTTTGTCAGAAACATTGCATACGTTCAAATAAACTCCAACGCAAAATTATAGGAATGTATAATTTTGTTTGTCTACACATACACCTCCCGTTGTAAACTTTCTACACTCCTCTGCTTTGAAGGATGACTTTGGGAAAACCTTTTGGATCCATATCGCATTTCAAATAATTTGGCATCATATGATAGTTTGTAATGAAAATTCTAGTTAAAACCATCAAGATTTACAAATTGCTTTTAAGTCGATGTTACCCGTAGAAGATCCTTGGTAATTGAGTGACTAATCTAGAGTATTTTAAACCCTTTAGCTTGTATACAACTACATTAGAGGAAAAATTTCAATTTCCTCCAGCTACACTACCAGATACTATATAAATATACACTTTCAGTTTTGAGGGGGTGGAATCCAAACTCAGTGATACATCCGTTGCCCCCCACCTCCCCAAACACGGTAGTGTCTTTTGTGATCATACCACAATATGTAGATTGGGGGATCAAATGTTATGCACTTATGTCTATGTCATAGAGAAATAAAAAGGGACTTGGAATTGTATGAAATTTTATGTACAAGTGTTCATATAAGGTAGTCTTCATGATGCATCCACCACAACAAAAACCAATACACTCTCTTAGCCAGGGGGTGACCTTGTATCCACTACGAGGAGTCGTTATGAATCTCACAAACATGCAAATATGTTTGTTTGTTCATAACTTTTTCTCAAAATAAAATCTCTTCACGTTCAAAATTAAGACAAACTACCGAGAGAATATTAAAGATCGTCAATCGTTTCATCGTGACAACTTCTCTCTAGTCATGGATTCAAAAGAGGAATGCGTTGATTGAAATTCTCCTACTTGTAACTCCAAAATGCCCATGTAAAGTTTCCAAATACAATTTTGACTTTTAAGAAGGTGTCTCTACACAAACATTTACATCCCGTCACCACCCATCCCCCAAATATGAAATTATATTGTATCAGAGGGTGTGGCTATGGGAGGCAAAAAATCTACACTAATGTACTATCTATTGGAGTGAGTGATAACTTTGCTCATCTAGAGCTTTGACATAGCAAAGTCAGTTCAACAATTGGAGGTCTGTATGTAAAGCTATGGAGTTTTATCCTTAAACACCCGAGTTTTGCTAAGCTGGGAATTTCCTATTATATAGGGCAAATTTAAGTCTAGCATCTGCGTCAAATGGGGAAAAGGAGCTTGGACCTTTTGTGTGCTACATGCAAGGCATGACTATGCATGCCTGTTAGCCCAGCTTTTTCACTAGTTGTGTCGTGCAAGCAAGCACTGCTAGGTACTAGGATAACTCTAGTCAGGGTGGGGCTACTCTTAACTCGGCAACCAAAACTGTCCTTCATGATGCGTTGCATCAGCATGACTCATCATTGACATGCTAGGCCAAGATTGGAGACCACTTTGCATTAGTGCATGCATACACGATTGTGCATTACATCAACATATTCATGCACAACTTAGTAGTAATATGTAGTGCCAGAAGCGAGGAACACCCTTCTTCAGTGGCTATATCCATGACTTAGTAGCTGAGACCACTTTCAATAGGAAGCTTCCTTGGTGAGGAAGCTGCGTGGTCTAATGCAGGAAGATTTTTAGAAGAGGAAGCTACGACCCAACAGCATGAAGTTCCCTCAAGGCATATAGCTTGCCAGGATCTCAGTATAAAAGTAGACAAGACTTAGTCAGTCTAGTAACCCTAGTAAAAACTCTAGTGGTAATTCTAACCAAAAACTCCAACTACAACTTCATCAGTAAAACTAGCAGTCCACCTTTGCCAGACAACGCCTCATACCAAGAATTTGTGGACACTCTCTCACCTAAAGACCGATGTCAGCCTAGAAGCCTTCTGCTAGCTTAGGTTCGTGGACACCCTGACTGCGAGAACGCCTAACTCCCCGTAAGAGGTGGCAAGACAACGCCATGTTGGGGTTTTGGAGCCTGCAATGACGAAGTCACCGCGTGCTCTGATGCAGCAAGGGGGTCTTGCTCCTATCCAAGATCTCTGTGCCCAACAAGAAAACCTTGTACTCCAATGTGCGGAAGCGGAAGACTTAGATTGAAACTTGTAGTTGAAAAGGACTATCAAACACAAGTACGGTACAAGGAAACAACGGTAAAATACAGCTCAGCTCAATGCTCTGACACAACCTACCCAATCCAAGGGCGCAACACTTTGCTAGGCCATCAAGGTAGTCGTTGCAAGGGTGTCAACATGGTCACCATTCTTTCAGGTGAAATGGTCTCAAGGTTGTCAGGGCAGCCTCCTCTCCATGCTGGCAGCCACCGCCAAACTTACTGGGTTGTCAGAGGACTTCTGATCCTCCAGGCCAAGCTGGCAGAGTGCTGCTAGGCTTACTGGGTCGATAGAGGGGAACCCCAACAGAGTCCTTCTAGACTCGATCAACACTACACAGGCAGAGCAGACGCCAGACACTAACTCTGGGCTCAACGCCTAGACACAACTCGTGGCTCAGAGATGAGAATCGTCCAGAGAGGAAGTCGTAGCAAGGTTGCTCTCCAGTCTTGGGCGTAGTCTGACCACCTCTTCTAGGTAGTCAGGCCTTCACGTAGTCAGGGGCGTCCACCAACCTAGGCTGACAGAAGGCTGCGAGACTGACGTGGGTCTTCAGGTGAGAGAGCGTATGTAGAGTCTTGGTCTGAGGCATTTTCTGGCAAAGGAGGACTGCTGGTACAACTGGTAAAGTTGATGGAGTTGTTGTTGAAGTTGTGTTTGAGTTTCTGCTTGAGTTGCTAGACTGACTAAGTCTAGTCTGATTTTATTCTAGGATCTTGGCAAGTTGACCAGCTACACTATGCACAGAGGAAGCTTCCTGCTGAAAGGTTTTTGCTTCCTCCTCAAGGAATCTTCCTGGTCCAAGGCACGTAGCTTCCTCCTCAAGGAAGCTTCCTTAATGCTGGCAACTTGGCCGTGGTCCCAGCTGCTAAGTCGTGCATGTTGCCGCTTACGCAGGGCGGTCCCCACCATTGGCCCCGCATGTAGCTGCTAAGTCGTGCATGTAGTAGCTGATGAAGCTACTAAGTCGTGCATGTGGTAGCTGATGCAATACTCGGTCGTGCATGCACCACCTGATGTAGAGTGGTCCCTGCTCTAGAGCCCTGCTTGCATGTGCTGATGGAAGCGATCCCAGCAATCCAATCAGGTGTAGTCCCACCCTGACTGGTCTGGGCCAAGGACCTAGCAGTGCTTGCTTGCACTGCGCAACTGCTGACCAAGCTGGGTCAGTAAGCAAGCTCAGCCCTGCTGTGCATGCAGCACACAAATCCAGGCTCCTTTTCCCCCTTGGAGCTGGATGCTAGAATTTAATCTAGCATCTATAATAGAAATTCCTAGTCGAGCCGCACGCGAGTATTTATGGATAAAAATCCATAACTTCGCGTATAGACCTCTGATTGTCAATCCGACTGCACCATGTCGAATCTGTCGCTCAGCGTAGTTATCGCTCACTTTAACACTCCCCCTCGATAGGTGCATTGATGAATGCAGAGACTATCACATTTTTTAGTAAAGAAACGAGTGATCGATGGAGGATTCAACTGCCCGAAAGAAAAGGTCTGTAGTCAGAAGAGACTTTCGGGTTGCTTTTGGGTGTTCTCCGGCTGCAGGGAATTTTAAAGAAAAAATGGGGCTCAAATTGGTCAATTATCGGCTTGGAAACGCTCAATCTGAGCTTTCCTGGGTTTTGTCAGGGCTGTTGTTTGGTTGGGGCTGGTCGGGTGGAGCAGAAAATATATTTGGTGAGGCTTGGTTCACCTGCCCACTCACCACTGAGATTGCTTCATGCAGAAGCAACCTCCCACAGTCAAGCCACCGTGTCTCTCATGCACTGGCTTGGCTGTGCAGTGGAAGGCTCTAGAAGCTTCCACTGACGCGACGCTTGCGAGGCGGGACCGCTGCTTGGGACCGCCTGTTTGGACCGCCAACTTGCTACAACCATCCCTGGCCAGCAAGTATAAAAGCCCATTGCCTGTCTTAGTTTTCTGATGCTGCAGCCTTCTCCTCCCCCTGTCGCTCCAGCCACCTGCTTCGACGACTCCACTCTACTGCTTCCGTCAGTTGCTTCTGCCACTCTTAGCTGCTGAAGCTTGATTTCGCCATGGCTGAGGCAGCCATCGTGCCCCCACGTCCGTTTTTGGTCAATTTCCAGACCTAGACCTTCCTTGTTGCACTTAGATGGCGTCCTCGTAGCTGGAATATAGTTTCTTGGTCGTCGTCGTCGTCGTTGCTGGATTTGCAGCTGAAGGTTCTCGGCTGGGTCGACCTGTTTGGGCTGCCCGATTTGGGCCCCCGTTGCTTTCGACCTCTGCCCCTGGCCTCTCGCCATTTATTTATCGCAATCGTAAACGTTTGCGAGATCTCGCATATCAGCTTGCCTCGCCGTCTCCCGCGAACCAAACCGGCGCGGATGTAGAATCAATGGCAAAGTCAGAGCGTTGGTTCACTCCCTTACCCACGGCGCACAACCGTGCGATCGAGCGTCCGCACACTAAGTCGAGGACAGCCAAACCATTGGACGTACGACTTCCGCGGTCGCACACGCGAGACAGAACGCTGAGCTGGATTTCGCAGATTTCGAGGACAGCACAACCAATGCGACGCCATGAAAACGCACCCGAAATTGTCCTTTCGTTCTTTGGCCGTGGAGCTGAAGGCCCGGAACCGACGCCATGTTACTGCTACTGATTCTAGGTTTTCAATCATTTCCTGCTCGATGTATCAATGAATCATGATTCTCGATAGATTCCCCGCCTTGGAATTCACCTGTTCGAAGCGGCGGTGAAATCAACGAGGAACCCCGGATTTCGCGGGGTTTGGATTCCGCGTAATCAGTGTTGGCCGTCCTGATTTTGCGGGACGACATCGCGAGTCGAACATCCGATGGGTCAGCGCGATTCGGATAGTCGTTTTTACGTTAGAATCTATGGCAAAATCCTTCTCCTGCACAGGTGCTCGTGGACCTTAGATTAGGTTCCGTTTTCATTAAAATACGAAATCAATGGCAATTTCTAGAATACGTCTTGATTCTGAACATTCGTTGTGCTTGTTCACTTTGATTCACGGAATGATTCTCCAACATTTGTGGAGGCAGGCCACGTAGGCATTTTGGGGTTTCGACGGCTACTTAATCGGCGGTTAATCACTGGATAATCACCGCCGAATTTCGCCGTGGAATGGCGGATTCGCGCACTTGGACGAGAGCTCGCAGTATCGATCGCAACTACTCGTCACTTCGCAACCCGCCAAGTGTTGTCCGAATCACTAGCAGTAACAGGGCGTCTGTTCAGGCCCGAAGGCAGAACTGTTGCGATCGATACTGCGAGTAGCCTGTGCAGCTACTTGTCCAACCATACTGATCGCTGACTCACTCACGTCACCCGCGGACAGGTCTTCGTGGACACAGATATTGAGCTAGTCGAATCGGGGGAATGACTGCGGCGATGGGTCCACTCGCTGCCTCGGCCTCCGTATCTGCAACGACAGCATCAGCATCAGCAGCAGCAGCAGCAGCAGCAGCAGGCCGTCGTGCAGCCGCTCCCGCCTGCTGGAACCCTTGGCAAAGCAAGGGCTGCGGCTGCAGCATTGGCAGCAGCAGCCAGATCAGGTGTCCTCTGGCTGCAAAAACGCAGCTCTCGCCCTCATGTGCAGCCGCAACGGCCAAGACAATGGCGCGAAGGGTGGGCCCAGTTTCGGCGGCAGCGTCAGTGCGGACCGATGCAACCAATGACACACCTTCAGCAGGTGAGCCGTCAGCGTGTGAGCCGTCAGCAGGTGAGCCGTCAGCGTGTGAGCCGTCAGCGTGTGAGCCGTCAGCGTGTGAGCCTTCAGCGTGTGAGCCTTCAGCGTGTGAGCCGTCAGCGTGTGAGCCGTCAGCGTGTGAGCC
>SZWC01000392.1:220960-236780 GCA_023375785.1 Penium margaritaceum
GATGCCTCTTCTAGATGGGAAGGGAACTCCGGGCATACAGTGGCTGTTATCTCCTCCTCGTCCTCCTCCCCCTCCCCCCTTCCTCTTCCTCACCCACCTCCAGATTCTTGTCCTCCTCCTCCTCCTCCTCCTCCTCCTCCATCAAAATTTATCGTGTCACGTATCCCCCTTCCTCCACCACAACCTCTCGACCTCTGGAGGTTGTGGTGGTGGAAACATCTCTTCGCTCCCTTACTCCCTCTCCCTCCCAATTCCAAGTGTCCTTCTTTGGTGCTGCCCCTGGGCTACATAAACTCGTCACCGATGAATGAGGAAGATGTCTTTCAATCATGCAATGGGACATTGGTGCTCTTTCCTCCTTCCGCCTCCGCTTCTGTTTGCATCCGTTTCGCAGGCGCAGGGCTTCAAGACTCTGGTCATGGTGGGGGACGGAGTGACTGACTTGGAGGTGCGTTTAAAGAAAGGGGTCATAGGATGAAAGAGAGAAAGAAAGAAAGAAAAAATTAGGGGGCTCCAGAGAATGGGTGCGGGAATGGAATGCTCCTAAGCTTACACAGGCTCAAAATCGATGGATATCTTGCTCCTATTGTCCCACTGCTCTCACCCTCCCTTTCCCAAGTGCACGTCTTCCGTGCAGAGTGCGGAAGGTAACACTGGCCCTGTGGCTGACCCTCTGTGGGGCGCAAGTGAGCTCCACATGTGCCATGTTCGCTGTGACATGAGCAGCATCTTTGCTTGGCGTGTGTGCTACACAAGCGTCAGTGCCAGTGCATGTGTGTACCACAGTGTGTTTGGGAGGGGGGGGGGGAGTGTGCATGTGTGTGTCACACCGTGCCACACCGTGTGTGCCGCAGTTTGTATGTGCCAACACAAGTTGCATGGCATGGTTTCAAAGTGTATTGTGTGCCACTTTCATTCTATTCTTGTGGTTGCTGATTGGTGATTGTTGGCTGTGGATAGGGGGAGGAGGGACGGTAGGGAAGAGGGAGGAGGGACAGAGGAGGGACATTACGGGAAGAGGGACGGGGAGGAACATGAGTGGTGGGGGGAGGGGGGGGATTGCAGCAGCTTTGGGTCCATATGTAGGCGTCAACATGCCAACATGCGCTACTTTCCTCCTGCATTTGGCAACCCTCTGCAGGCACGACAGCCTGGTGGAGCAGACGCTTTTGTAGGATATGGCGGAGTCCATGTGAGGCCAAAAGTTGCAGCAGGCGCTGACTGGTTTGTGAAAGACTTCTCTCCGCTGATTGATGCACTTCAGTGATGGCACTGGCAAGTATTGGGATGTGCTTTCAATGGGATTCAATTGGAGCTTCACCAGTGTACTCTCCAACAGCAATGTACTTTTACCTCATGTAGAGAAGATCGACCACTCATTTATGGAACGCAATCGGGTGCATTACATCCGTGAGCCCTGTCACTACTGAAGCGTTACTCATATTACCCCTTTATTTTTGCAAGTGTGTGCTACTCAAATTCACCCAGTTTTGCCCCTAATTCTCCTTTCACCCTCAGTGTTTAATCTCTGCCTCTTGAATTCATCCAACGGGAAATCGGGTTTTTGAGGCCCCCTCTTTTTCATTTCAAAGGTGGCAAACAGTGCAGACCGTCGATCACTCCTGCCAATAGGTCAAGAATTTGATGGCCTATGGCAGCGTGTCCAGGTGGAATGAACAGCTCAGCTCATGTTTATGCAAGTGGTAAGGTACTTCTACAGGCAGCCGCTAAAATGGTGGGGAATTATTTGGACGATTTCTGGTCACTGCAACCCGCAGGGAATGACCGGATGGGGACACGATCTTTCAGGCTGAAAAATTCTCACGTGTCTGTAGATGACATGAGAACGATTATGTGAGTGGTACTGTGGTAGCATGTCTCATTAGTAAGCTGCGATCAACGGAAGATCCCTAAGGGGCATTCCAAGTGACAATGCCAAAAGGGTAAGGCCTGCCACATACTACATTATCAATCCACTGGCATGTCCTCCTGTATTAGACTCATGTTAAAAGAACCTTTCCTCCGTCTTGTGCATTTTCCCTTCCGGCCAGAATCATGCTGACATGCAGTGCACATAATACATCTGCTTGCAGCTCACACTGACCACGCTTGCTCTCCCTTCCCTTGAAGGATGTCAAACTCAAAGCTACCCAAATGAAGGAAACAATATTTCGTCTTCAATCTTGCAATTAAATGTACAACCTGAGGTTCACGCAAATTCTGTACTAGTTTCTGTACTACCGCACAAAGCGGTTGACATGCACCGTTCTCCCCCATACCGACGTTCACGGGTACACGGAACGGTTAAGCCAGAGAGTACGCAGATTCACGAAGTGCCTCACACAGGCGTCAATAGACTAGTCTACGTAGAGAAGTCCGGAGAGCACAATCTTCTTTACATTCCAAGAGTAGTTCACATCTTGGACAAAACATAACTCATTGCAACTGTTTAGGTTTCAATACAGGGAAAATCTAAGACACGATGATCTTGCCGACCATGCCAGCACCCTGGTGGGGCTCGCAGTAGTACTCGTACTCGCCAGCAGTCGTCAGGGTCACGGAGTACTCCTCGCCGGGGGCGTTAATCAACTCGGGGTGGGAGATGGCATCAGCATCAACACCGGAGGGGACTTCGTCCTCGTCGAACACAACATTGTGGGGGAAGCCAGCGTTGTTCTTGAAGACAACGGCCTCGCCGGAAGCAACAGTAACGGTCTTAGGCACAAAGGCCAGGGAGCCATCGTCACCGCCCATCTTCACGAGTGCGGCGTTGGCGGGGGAGGCGAGGAGGAGGACAGCGCCAGCGGCAACGAGGGCCTTGCCAGCCTCCTTTAGGGAAGCCTGGACGGGGGCCATCTTCACGGCTTTGGGGGCAGCAGCCTTGACAGCCACGGAGGTGGCGGCCTTGGCCTTCAGGCCGGAGAAGGTGGGGAGGGCAGCGACGGCGGCCATTGCTGGATCTGTGTTAACGGAGGGGACAAGTTTGATTATGGAAGAGGACAGTTGTGCAATGGTCGCAGTTGCAAAAAGAACGTGGCCAAGCAAGGATTGATGAACCTCCACCATCGGGAGCGGCCCGATGCCTGACCAGCGACCACTAGTCCAGCGTCGGGAACACGTGGACACATTAGAAACGACCTCCTTCCCCTAGCTCGAGATCGCCTACGATTCCATCGGCAAACCACCATCGGTGATATTCCCTCTGTCCCACTTTCCCTTGCTCGTGTCGGACTCGCCGCGGATGACGCTAGCCGTCGTTGGAAAGCGATTTTCTCGCGATCATCCTGCCGATATGCGCCACTGGTAACGAAAATCGCTTTCGCGCGAGATCCACGTCATCGTGCTGATATGGATATTGTTCCAAGGCGGGCTCACTGACAAGGCTCGCGAAACCCGTTTCTATCCTTGCCCCATCCAATGACCGACACGAAAGCAACCCCAGATTTTGCCACTAGCATCGCCAGCTCGACACCTGACGCGGCTACGCGTGGAACACATCCTATTGCTTTTTCTGATCGCAATCGACGAAAAAGTGGAAAACTCCACGGGGAGGTCGTAGAGTCACCATGGGATCGTCGACGACACCCTCAAAACTCAACTGTTTCCTCGCAAACTCCTGCTCATACTTTCCCAGTGAAATCTTCTCTGCAAAAGAATCAAACTTCACGTCGAGAAAACTAGAAAGCTGTCATGTGCAGCACTCCAAAGACTTGAGTTCCACGTAAAGGCTTTTTCTTAATGTCGTATCCATCTGGGAAGAGGGATCACCTACGAACCAAAGAGGACCAGGAACTGAGCCCATTCCTCCGAGTCAATGTTAGCAAAACTTTACAGCTTTGGATGAAAGACAGACTTTTCGTGAGAAAAAATATTAATTTGGTTTGAAAAACTATTCAACAGAAACTTTTAGGACAACATTGTGGTTTTTCCCCTCTTACAGAGAAGTGTTGTTATACGTGCAGTAATACGTTCAAAGAGGATGAGCTCTACTTAAATGATTTTTTTTCAGGTGAGTGAAAATATTCCGCTAATATGGGGCAAAACTATCAGTATGTTGACATGTGTGGCCCTCAATCCCCCACCTCGCAACATGATACCCCATTCGCCCTTGTCGCAAAAGAATAAGCCCCAACCACCCCTGCCTTTGCAAGAACGAGCCCCATCCGCCATTCTCTAGGAATCATAAGCCCCATCCACCCACTTGTTTTACCATGCTCAAGCGGGGAGATGTGTCGTTTGAGCATGGAAAATAGTGCCATGCAGCTCTAAATTGCAGCCCTTGCGATCGAGGATCGCGATTCGAGGTTGGGGGGGGGGGGTTTGAAATGACGCCAAAATTCAGTTTGAAGTCTGTTGTTCGACAATTTTCGTTGCCAAATGACCCCCCCCCCCCTCTCCCCCCTCTCCCCCCATCCCCCGTTCGATCGTAGCGATAGCATGTGGGGGGCGGTGGGTGGGGGCTGCAGGAGGGGGGGGGGAGGTGGATTATCGCGATGCAAGACTCTGGCCTACGTCCTTCAGCCGGTATTCCACGCTTTTATGAATGGGAAGTTTTGTACTCCCCATCTTTTCTCGTGTAGAATCGGTCATCTGCCCCACTTCTCTAAAATACGTGAGAAAATCCACGAGTCCAAGGATTCAAGCAATCGTGCCCCCATTTTGAAAACTTGATAACAAGATGCCATAGGTTTTGAAAACGCTGACAGTAAAAGCGTTCGTCATTTGTCGTCGTCGCTCCTCATGGGGACATTGCTCCCTCGCCAGATTGCGATTGAGCAATGACCCCTTTTGACATAGTACCCATTGTAATCAAGAACGTGTTAAAAAAGAGGTAAACATTTTGGCATAGTTTCACGTTTATGAATTTCACCTCCAAAAGAAGGGAAAGGGCACAGTGACAATATACTCTCCCCTTTTGAGGGGAGAGTATTGACGACAAAACAAGGTGGTAGGAGTGAGAGGTATGCGATGTGTGGATCCCACTTCGTGCCTTCGACTCTGCTTCCAACAGTTTTCACTGGTCCTTGATGCCTACATTGGGAGTGACTGGGCTTGGAGCCCTGACAGAATGAGTTGACCGGCAATGTCTTCATGCCTAGTGGAACCGTTGTATCGTGGTGCAATGGTAAACAGGGTAAAAAATCTCGTAGCTACAAGGTGCATAGTGCTTGGCCCTAAGTATGGGTACTACTAAAAGCAGTTGGCTTGCATGCTTGCTTCGTGTATTGCGCCAGATTATGCCGTCGGTGGTGTTGCGCTACGACAATTCGAGTACTGATGCTATCACGCAAAACGATGGTGTGTTTTGTGCCCCCACAAAGCATATCATTGTTGAGCATCACTTTGTCCGTGACCTTCCGCAGCGACATGAGATTGACATCATTTAGGTGAATACGGACAAACATTGGAGTGACTTCCTCACATGAGTACGGGGACGCTATAACTTCAATTTGGGTTGTCTACTAGCTCTATAGGCTGGCTGAGTGTGTTGTGTGTGGTATGTCATTCTGTTGTATTGCTATCAATGATCATGTGTGCATTGGCATGCTCACCATCCGATCATGAGGGAGTGTTCTCTATGTCTGTGTCCATGGCTTACAGTGACGGTTCGGCTCATGTCCACGCTTGTGTGGGCACTTGACATGGACGTGGCTAGAGAGTAGCCAGACATGGTGACAACCTGATGATTGTGTTTGGCTGATCCACGAGAGCCTGGTGTCAACCTATTACTCACTCGGTTGCGTATGTCACCTGTATGTGTCGATAACAAATTGCTATAGTGGAAGGGTGGACGAGTAGGTAAAAGTCCTCAGAATGAAATGGTTGGCATTGACGGCTCAACCAGGGGGTAAAATACCACGGGATGGGTGCCAGAGTGTGACCCACCCACCAACGTATTTTCATAAGGCACGATGTTGTAGTATATTTTCCACCTTTGCTGATGTCATCGGATGGACCTGGACGGTCCATCCTCTTCCACTACTATTAGCTACTAAACAATCAACAAAAGTGGAAATTCTGACTTGGCACATATGTTTATTTGGGATAATTTCCGACTGACCTTAATTCACCTATTTGGGTGTATAAATACACAATTTGCATTCATTGGCCGGTACTACCCAAGGGGTAGAGACCTATTCGGTGCCACGACTAGGTCACCGTGTTACATTCCTCCCCATTTAGCTCCAAACCATCCTCGATTTGTAAAGGGAAGAGGTTGACTCATCAAACTATCCAAGTAAGGAAAGCATAGAGAGATGGTGGAATGTCAAGATGACAGTTGTGTCCACAGGAAGATGTGTGACATGCCATGCGAGTGAATGACATTTTCCCATGCATGTATCCATCTTGTATGTTCATGTGCCAGCTTCATGCCGAAGCAAGACCAAAAGAGATCCATGTACATGTGGCTTTGATGCGTGAAGATTCAACTGAACTTAGTGCATCGATTTTGGTGAGGCATCGCTCATCTTATATTGACACAGCGACAACATCATCCAAGCTTGAGCATAGAGTTTTCATGGTGGAAATTGAAGAGAAAGCTGTGAGATGAAAAATGAATATCCGGCTGGACTTTGTGGGTGCTCAACCTTGGGATTACAACGACGCGTCCGCCCCCATGTGCTAAAGAGTATCCTCGCAGCAAGTACCCGAGAAAACACTTGTCGGGCTGCAATAATGTGCCACCATTACCGAAGGGAAATTTTCTTCGCGGGGCTTACGCCAAGGTGGTACCCAAGGGACGTGGTCAATGTAACTCAATCTCATCCCCCACCAGGGCATCAACCAAGGAAACCAAAGGGAAGATGTGCATGTGGTCAGGTCCACATGTTGTCATCACAGCCGGTTCAGTTGGATTGGCTGAGCAATCATTCCCAAGTGAGCTCTTAGCTTGAAGATTAACACGGTGGCCGGTGTCGGCATCATGTTACATGTGTAAAAATGTCATATGATAATGCCTACGAACCAACTGAGTATTGCAGACCGCATGGTCTTGCGTTGTATGGGACATTGCCAAGCTTATCCAATATATGAGGTTGTCAAAGCACAGGTCTCCCAGTACACGTGTCTACCATGGTGTGATGACAGATGAGACTGTCATTTGGTAGCGCAAAGACTTAGACGAAAGGCACCTGAAGCCTGCTGATCCCGCACTAGAAGGGTGAGTGGGTACCATAGAAGGCCGTGTGGTCTAGGACTTCCTCCATGTGAAGATAATTTTGGGTATTGTGATGTGCTTGGACACACAACCCACGTTCTTAGACGAGAAGGATGTTCATTGCATATTGTTAAGGTACAATGTGCACAATCATAGATAACACGGTGGGTGGGACCCAAAAATCCGACGGTATGACTGTTGTACGAGTAGATGAAAGAATACCACATGTATTTGTGTGCTTTGCATAAGTACTTGTGAATTACCCGAAAACATCAGTAGCATGGCTGAATGTGTGACATGGGTCATTCCCATGAAAGTGGGGAGCTTCAAGTATGATCTTTAAAAGAAGGTGATCAAACTTAGATAACCCAACCATTGTAATCTCTTTCGAACTACGTCGGTAATCCATCCCATGCGTGTTGGGATGACAAGAAGTTGGACTTTTGTACACCTTAAAATACTCTGTGCTTTACATGCACAATTGTAAGGCATGTCCAGAAAAAGTGTTGGTCCTTAAAGGAACACGTAAACATCTAGGGGTGCCATGTGCTTTTTGAAATATCGAGGAGGTAACCAAAGAACAACAATGGAGAGAATTGGTACAAAAGTACACTGCCCCAGTGTGTGGACCAAAAATCATTACTCATTACCTTAGAAGGCTACATCTGGTGCTTTAAGTTACTCTATGTTGCCTGCAACCAACGGTGAACACCAAAGTGTGCAAATGGGTAGACCATGTCACCATGATTTTGATGAAATAACGTCATCCAATATGATTCTCATTGTGTTTCATAGCATGGTGTTGTTGTGTAACCACATAACCATGCTTATGCCACCAGATTACTACCTGGTTCCAGTGCATTAAGTGGGCACAGCGCCCATCACTAAAGAGTGAATGAGGGAGTCATGTGTATCCCAATGGCATTCGAATAATGTTTAATAAATGAGCAACCGTCGGATTGGATTGTCAAGGAATCCAGTAGTACACATTTGGATGAAGTGAATGTCATCAGGATAAGAACTTAAGCGTTCAAACTGTGCATGACAGGATGAGGGGCTGTGAGTGGCTTTAAATATGCGGCTATATTAGCTCAAAAGTCAGCTACGATAATCTAGATATTGGATTGAGTGCATCATTGGTAGAGGTGTCATTCGACACAATGTGCAGGTGGTTGATCTGTACTAGGTTTTACCTTGCCATGTCTATGGCGAGCATGAGCATCTGTGGTATATTTTGATTACCGGCACAGACCCATGATGGATAGTGTCCTTGATTTCAGCATGCTTACAAACTGTCTTCTTGAGTCCTAGCTATAATGTAGGAGATAGAGGATCATGGAGTGCCTAACACGCAGAGTGTTGCTCTGCATGATTCATCCAACATCAATATTTTTGGAAGGGGTGGCACGCGTCACAATGTGAGTACAGACTTCCCTCACCGCTTTTCAACCATGGTATCTAGATGTTCGCAAACATGGGCTGAAATTTGGCCGTGTTGAATATCGTAGTGCAATGTGGAATTTTTTATGGTAAGAAAACTCACACAGTAAAAACAAGATTGAAGCATTTCTCCTTGTATCGTAAGCCATTGTGTATATGGCCATGAAGGAATTCCATGACACATTCAACAATCTTCCTCATCCATGTGTTGTAGCATTGGTCAAACAGAGAGAGAGAACATGGGGATACAACAATGTCTCATTTGTGATTTGTAATACCTTGCTGAAACTGAGCTTGTGAAGGTATTGTGACAGGTAAAGAATATGCATGCGATAAAACACCTTTTCAACATTGGCTCTATTGACCACCCATATGGCCTTGTGCCAAACCGGCGCTAAAAGATGATGCCTTCTTGGATTGAAGTGTGCATCCATCTTGAATACAAGATTGGCGAGAAAGTAAGGCACATACCGTGTGTTTCATACCATGGACAAGTAAGTTTGCGCATTGTCAAGTAAGTTACATGTCCAAGTGTATCACCACTGGTACGGTGGATGTGTTCTGAGTACATTGTGTACTCCATACATCTAGGCCAGTAGACAGAGAGAAAGGCAATGCACATGTCATGAACGATGTCAAGTCATGACATTCCTTCAGTCGTGAAGGCTACTAATGGCATGTTCGACGTATCACGAGCTTAGAGACTCATGGGCCATTATCGTGTACGTGTGCATCCACTGTCATGAGCAACATGCATTTGAGCCCATTGCCTTTTCATTCACGGCATGCGTTGAGACTTGTCCTTTATCATGTTATAGCACATGGCTTGGAACGAAGAGTTCTATCTATTACAATAGTGACTCAGACAATGCCTTCAGAGGTCACTTTGATGTTGTCCTTCATGCGTCGTGAGTATGTGCCTAAGCATGTATGTTTTCATGTAACAAAAACTTGCAATTTGACATACGTCAAGGATGCTTGGTGCATGAGTCAACCATTGAAGTTGATGTGTAAGACACCTTGAATGGATGGATGGGATTGCAAAGAATCCACTCCTTCACAAGTACAATCTATAATCTCCAATGTTAGAGATGTGTCTAGGGTGCAAGTACTGTCCTTGACATTGTACTCAATGGTGTCACCCTTGTTTTCTAGAGAATTAACCTCTTGGATACCGTGGTATGGCTTGTAGTGTATGAGGTACGGTACGCCAGATTTACATCATGGCTTGATTGTGATCCGTTGGCCAGTGGAAGTTCCGGCTAACTCAGCTGGAAATGCCACCATATTATGTGGCTTTTGCAATAGCTAGAACATTTTCCACCTCATTATGATCCCTATTTCCCCCTTTCGCTCATGTAGCCCATGGCATAAGCAATTCAAGTCAGCGTTGAGGCACCATAGGTTCCTCTCAAAATTGTTGTTCTTGTTTCGCTCGTAGCTCATGATCATTGACCAAAAGTATCAGGAGGTAGGGGTGGATTTTTGAGTGCTTACAGAACTTACCTTATACTACCATTTGATCAGTAGAATTATTCTGTAGCAACGGTTGCCGTAGAGGCGATACTGCCTGCCTGCATCCACTAATTCCTCAGGGAGTTTATTCCACTCATCGGCAGGATTGACATAGTCTATTTGTAGCCACGTCAACGATGCTACAACAGTGCTAGCTATCTCTGCACACGTTCGCCTTCTCCATCTTGATATTGACACCCGAATCTTTAGGTGACAGCTCCATTGCTGCAATCCTAGGGAACAACAAAGATATCCTAAGCAACATCTACTTGTTTTCGCCATTGCAGCCGCATCTGTAGCCTTAGTAGCCTTGACATGCTACTACAATTGCCTACATTCTCAACGTTTGACCATAGTGGCATTTGTACTCTCATTAGCAGCATCTGCTTGTAGCCACATGAGTGGCTGCAACAATAGTGACATCTACACAACACCTCTTTTTTTCTCCACCTCAACTGCCGTCGCATCAGGAGGTGCAAAGCCCACATCATAGCTGATGGCATGCGCCTACGGGGTTGACCCCCGCTCCTAGCATCCTCCTGAGACTACAAGCATAGAAACATCAGAGGCAGTATCCTCCCATCACTTGCTCTCTTCCACCATGCTCTCATGGTTGACTCTCCGGCGGCTTCATCCTCCTCCACATGCTTGAGGATGTGAGCGATTGGTAGGTCAAGACATTGTTGTACACTCCTGTCTTCCTGAGTCTCCTCCAGGGATGCAGCAACCTGTGTCAAAATCTCCACCTGATAGTACCTCTGACACTTCTTCAACCTGTAACATTAGTGAGCGTGAGCAACCAGGACGTGCTCTTCTTCGTCCTGCTCATGCGGACAAGCTGAGCCTTGTTGGAACAGTCCTTGACACTACGACAGGTGTAGCTACCACATCTCCGCCACTGTCCGAGCAAGCAAGGGTCCCACTCACACGACAACTAGGTAGGCCACTCGGTTTGCTCTAAAGCTACCACTTCTCAATCCCTCCTAGTAGTGGCCAACATTATTGTTCTTGTGCCTGCTGCATCATCAGTTGTTGCCACTACTGTCACCACCGCAATTGACCTAACCTTTGGCGCAGTCAGCTCCATTCGCACGTCTACTACTGCAGCCGTTCTCACTCCTGTAGGAGAGTCCCGACCGCTGGTGAGTCATGCAGGCAATAGAGTGCTTGCGACGTCTGCAGCTATAAAACTCGTCGGTGCCACAGTAACTAGGCTCCTGTCCCCTCTGGTGGCCATGGCCACTTGTATCTCTATGCTTGCCTCGTATGTCACAACAACTGTCCCGCTTCTCTTCTCATTACTTCCTCGGTGCTAGAGTGGTGAGCACCCTCTTCATACACTCACATTTGTATTTGTATCCACTCATCTTCCATTTATCCTCCTCCTCTCTCTTCCTGTCATTCTTCTATCATGCTTGAGGATGTAGTAACCATGGAAACCTTATGCGATGACCTGCATGAGGCTTAGGCTGATCGCCACCCACTTCACGAGGATGCTTTAACGTGAAGTAGATGTGAAGATAGTAATATCTACTGTAGTAGTTGAGCTAGTGATGGAAAGTTCTTTTCCACGTCCCTATTCACTGCTGATGTGGATGCTGTGGAAACACGGACTGCTGGTGATACTGGAAGAGCTGCTATATTTGGAGGTGTTGTGGGTGCTCCTTCCACCTTTGGCTCTATGGCTACAAGAGGCAATGTAAGTAACCCTATACTGCCTCCACGTAGACAGGTCTCCTCCAACCCCTTACAGTCTCACCTCTCTCTGCCACAATATTATAAGAACTTCAAAATGTCTCTACCGTACTTCACACCAAAGCTCACCTTCTCCTCCTTAGCAAAAACGCTTCATCTCTTGGGTGCTAGATGAGCTCCTTTGGGAGTATTACTCCCCTGCTAACTCCTCTGCCACACCTCCTTTTACTCCTTCTCCCTCTAAGGTTGCTCATGCTGTGCATGCTCCAATCCTTACTAGGCCTGATGGCCTGCTTGATGACATTAACGCGTACAACGTTGACATTGCAAGCCGCATCCCCGCTGATCCAATTGGCGTATACGCCCTTATCCGTAGGTGCAAAGCAATCACTAGTCATGCAGTCTGGAGTGCTCTCAATCTACTGTTCAACCAGCTGTCCATGAGGGTCGACAATATAGCTGATTCCTATTCGGCGCGTATTCTACATCCTTTGCATGATCTTGACAAAACTATGCCTGACAAGCTTTATGCATGTATGTCCACTATGGCTAGACATATCCTCTTGCTCTCAGACCTCTATCTCCATGTCCCTCGCATTGAGCTCAAATGCCTTGCATCCGAAGCAGTTCTACCCAAATCCCGTCCGAGGATTGGTGCACTCTACGAGTTCACTGCTGGCCGCCTCACTGATTGGTGGAACAATTTCCAAAACAAGCGTCTCCACCGTATTGATGTGGAAGCAGTGACCACCTCCTCTTCCTCATTTGCAACCTTGTCCTCCTCTTCCGTGGCCACAGCCACCACTTCAACTGTATTTGCGCACCCCCTCCAAGGGGCTGGTCGTGGCAGTGTTGGTGAAATCCGAACTGTGGTAAAGGTCTTGGAAAGCAAGGTCGGGGATTCAATGGTGCACAAATCACCACTGCAGTCACCTGCTGGAACTATGAGGGCTCAGGGGACTTTGAAACAAAGTGTCCTTCACCTTGCAACGACGCACGCCTTGCCTCTATCATGCGGGCTGACTAGGCCCACACAGGTGTGACATCCTTCTCCTCTACAGCTACCAACCTCACAGTCACGTCTCCATCTTCCTCTTCCTCCTCCTCAATGTCTGGGTCATACACATACAACAGTTCCTTGTTACGGCCTCTAGAACCATCTCCATCTTGGAGTTGGATTCCACCATCCACTCCTACTACGGATCACCCTCCTCTCACTACACACCGCCAGCCTAGTCCCAGGTTGGTCCACGTCTCCTTTAGTCACGTCCCAGCAGTGAGCGTGTTAAAGTAGTTAGTGTCATCTCTTCACAAACTATGGACTAGTGGAGTAGGATGTTTCATGACCTTGCTCACGGTTTTGTATTTTCCCATAGTGAGGACCGTTGAGGTCAACGGCTACGAGCCGTAAAGTTGCTACGTGAGCGCGCCAGTCCAACTAGGATGGCGCGCCCGCATTCTTGTCTCCTTATGGAGGCTTCAGCGTTCCATTCTATTCACTTCTTGATCTAAAAAGTTCTGCCTCGATCCATCTCCAGTCTGTCCACATCACCCCCCTCACTTTTCCTTCTCAACATGGCATCAAGCCACCAATCCGGACCTTCAACGTCACTTCCGCCTGTGACAAGTCGCTCCACTACCTCTCTTTCCTGGTGACAAGTCGTGAACGCATCTCTGTTCTCCTGATTTCCTCCAGCGGCCGTTGCAGTCGTTCACATCACTCTACCGGGGCGCGTTGGCCCTGTACCGATTTGGTCCGTGGTGGATGTGTGGCCACCCGTCTCCCCCTTCGCGTGCTACGCCGTCGTTGGCGCGCGGCGCCTGTTGGCACGCGGCGTCGGTTGGCACGCGCCGTCCCCGTTGGTGCGCGGCGTACGTTGGTACGCGGAGCCTGCCCCCCCCCCCCCGCTTCCACACCCTCCACCCCCTCCGACCCCGCTGGCGTGTTCCGGGGTCACTGCCGTCGTCTTCTTTCCCCCCGGCGCCGCCGTCGTCGCTTGGCCCTGGTAGCCCCCCCCCGTTTTCCCCCCTCTCTCCCTCGTCTTCCTTCCCTCTCCCCTCTCACCCCTCGTCCGCCCTCTGCCCTCCGCCCCTCCCCCGCCCTCCCTCTGCCCTCCCTCCGCCCTCCCTCTGCCCTCCCTCCGCCCTCCCTCTGCCCTCCCTCCGCCCTCCCTCTGCCCTCCCTCCGCCCTCCCTCTGCCCTCCCTCCGCCCTCCCTCTGCCCTCCCTCCGCCCTCCCTCTGCCCTCCCTCCGCCCTCCCTCTGCCCTCCCTCCGCCCTCCCTCTGCCCTCCCTCCGCCCTCCCTCTGCCCTCCCTCCGCCCTCCCTCTGCCCTCCCTCCGCCCTCCCTCTGCCCTCCCTCCGCCCTCCCTCTGCCCTCCCTCCGCCCTCCCTCTGCCCTCCCTCCGCCCTCCCTCTGCCCTCCCTCCGCCCTCCCTCTGCCCTCCCTCCGCCCTCCCTCTGCCCTCCCTCCGCCCTCCCTCTGCCCTCCCTCCGCCCTCCCTCTGCCCTCCCTCCGCCCTCCCTCTGCCCTCCCTCCGCCCTCCCTCTGCCCTCCCTCCGCCCTCCCTCTGCCCTCCCTCCGCCCTCCCTCTGCCCTCCCTCCGCCCTCCCTCTGCCCTCCCTCCGCCCTCCCTCTGCCCTCCCTCCGCCCTCCCTCTGCCCTCCCTCCGCCCTCCCTCTGCCCTCCCTCCGCCCTCCCTCTGCCCTCCCTCCGCCCTCCCTCTGCCCTCCCTCCGCCCTCCCTCTGCCCTCCCTCCGCCCTCCCTCTGCCCTCCCTCCGCCCTCCCTCTGCCCTCCCTCCGCCCTCCCTCTGCCCTCCCTCCGCCCTCCCTCTGCCCTCCCTCCGCCCTCCCTCTGCCCTCCCTCCGCCCTCCCTCTGCCCTCCCTCCGCCCTCCCTCTGCCCTCCCTCCGCCCTCCCTCTGCCCTCCCTCCGCCCTCCCTCTGCCCTCCCTCCGCCCTCCCTCTGCCCTCCCTCCGCCCTCCCTCTGCCCTCCCTCCGCCCTCCCTCTGCCCTCCCTCCGCCCTCCCTCTGCCCTCCCTCCGCCCTCCCTCTGCCCTCCCTCCGCCCTCCCTCTGCCCTCCCTCCGCCCTCCCTCTGCCCTCCCTCCGCCCTCCCTCTGCCCTCCCTCCGCCCTCCCTCTGCCCTCCCTCCGCCCTCCCTCTGCCCTCCCTCCGCCCTCCCTCTGCCCTCCCTCCGCCCTCCCTCTGCCCTCCCTCCGCCCTCCCTCTGCCCTCCCTCCGCCCTCCCTCTGCCCTCCCTCCGCCCTCCCTCTGCCCTCCCTCCGCCCTCCCTCTGCCCTCCATCTGCCCTCCCTCCCCCCCCCCTCTCTCTCAGCTCTCTCTCTCTCTCTCTCTCTATCTCTGTGTGTGTGTGTGTGTATTTCTCCCTCTCTTGTTCTCTCTCTTCGCCCCTCCTCCCCCTCTCCCACCTAGCCCATCCCTCCTCTCCCTCTCCTCTTCTTCCTCCGTCTCTCCTTCCTGCCAGCACCCCCCCATCAGCCTTCCTCCGGTCCTTCCGCATGTCCGCTCGTCTTTAGTCTGTCTGCCCTTCCATTTTTCTGTCCGTCTGCCGTTTGTCGTCTGTCTGTTCTTCGGTTCGTCCGTCCGTTCGCCCATTAGTCCATCCATCCGTCCGTCCTTTTGTCCGACTGCCCGTCCATCCGTCCGTCCGTCCCTCCCTCTCTCCCTCGCTCTCATTCTCCTCTCTCTCTCTCCCTTGATCCCATCCTTCCCCTCTCTCCCTCTCCCTTGTTCCCTTCCTCTCGTCCTTCCCCTCCCCTCTCCCTTGTTTCCGTCCTCCCCTCTCCCCCGTCTGTCCGTCCGCCCATCTCTTCGTCCTCCATCCCTCTCCCCCCTCCCCCTCCCTCTCTCCCTCACTCTCATCCCCCCTCCCTCTCCCTTGATCCCGTCTCCCCCCTATCCCCCCTCTCCCTTGCTCCCTTCCTCTTGTTCCTCTCCTCCTCTCTCCCTCGCTCCCATCCTTCCCTCTCCCTCCTGTCCGTCCGTCT
>SZWC01000392.1:238352-250787 GCA_023375785.1 Penium margaritaceum
ACCTCCTCCACCTCCTCCACCTCCTCCACCTTCTTCTCCACCTCCCCCACCTCCTCTACCCCCTCCACCTGCCCCTCCTCCTCCTCCAACACCTTCTCCTCCTGCTCCTTTTGCTGTCCTGTCTTCTTTGCCACATGTCATGTGCCCACGCACATGGCATGTGGCCTGGTTTACTCTCCTCTCGGTGCATCCTTTTCTCTGGGTTGCAGATCTCCATCTCCTTCAGGGTGGCGTTTCCCCCTATCATTTCCTCTTTGGTTGGATACTCTCCTGGTTGTGTTCAACTCTTCACACTACAATCCACGCCGGCCTTCGTGGTCATACGCCCCGCACATCCCACTTGACGCATCCAACAACAGGCGTCAGATGAACATTGCCGCAGTCTCCAACTTGCTTTCCCTTTGCCAAGAAAACAGCGATCTCACTCCACCACTGTACTTTCTGTCAACAATCATCATGTAGCGGCCAAGAGTAGTACTATGTGCTCAAACGGCCCTCTCTCTCACGCCACCTTTTGAGCTTATGTCGTGATGTTGAACTAGCTAGAAGTGCAATGGGGTGACTCATGTTGACTTCTAATGCTTGACGTCAGAGATATCTCAGCTACTGCTATCATGTTAAAGTAGTTAGTGTCATCTCTTCACAAACTATGGACTAGTGGAGTAGGATGTTTCATGACCTTGCCCACGGTTTTGTATTTTCCCATAGTGAGGACCGTTGAGGTCAACGGCTACGAGCCGTAAAGTTGCTGCGTGAGCGCGCCAGTCCAACTAGGATGGCGCGCCCGCATGCTTGTCTCCTTATGGAGGCTTCAGCGTTCCATTCTATTCACTTCTTGATCTAAAAATTTCTGCCTCGATCCACCTCCAGTCTGTCCTCATCACCCCCCCTCACTTTTCCTTCTCAAAAGAGCATTCATTGGACACTTTGTCACACCAAGGAGCACGTTCTTAAGTGCCACCTCACCAAAATTCTCCATCTTTGTGACCAGGGAGGTGAGGATGTGATGGACATGTCTCGTTCTCTTGTGTGAGTCATATGGAGCCATTCATGTCGTGTCGTCCGGAGGTGTTTAAAGATGTCTGCCTGATGACTATCCATGGATTGATGATTGGAAATCTCGTATATTTCCTCATCGTCTCGGGTCTCCTCCTCTTGTATTTCCCATTATGGAACTGTTGCCGTCTTTCTTCTCCTGTCCTCTACTCATGTCTTTGGTGGCTTGTGAATCATTGAATCAGGGGCTACTCACCACATGACCTTGTATCATTCTTCCTTCATTTCCTTCAACCCTGTTGGCTCAATGCTCTTCGTGCACACGGGCTCGGGACAACTTCTCACGACCAGGGTGTTGGTATTGTATGTTTTACGAGACTTGATGGTGAGCTATTTTTGCCTGATGTCCTACATGTACCCAACCTGGAGGTCAACTTGTTGTCTGTGACCACTCAAGATGACCAGGGCATGGACTTTGCATCTAGCCACGACGTTGGTACTGTGTCCATCCATTCTTCTGGCAGGGTTGTGCTTTGTGGGCTCCCTTGTGCCACCTATTTTGTGTTCCGTTCTCTCTCTCCTCTTCTTTTGCTATCTTTGCTCTTGTTCATGTTGCACCCATTGTGTCCTCCTTAACAATGTTGAGTTTATCGCATCTCACCCCCTTGACCTTGTGCATACTGATATCATGGATCCTCTGCCTCATGACTGTTTGGAGGATCTGTGTCACAATATTTTGTGTCAGACTGATGATATCTCTTGCTACTGCTGGACGTTTTTCATCATCACTAAATTTTCCGTAACTGACATTCTTGAGTCCTGGCTCCTACAGGCTGAACAGGCCTGTGGTCATCAACTGCGTTTCTTTTAGTGTGACCATGGTGGTGAATTCTTTGGTCCCACCTTGCCTTTTCTTGACTTTCAAGGAGTGCATATGGAACCGTGCGCTCCCTTCATATACTAGCAGAATGGAGTCTCAGAATGCTAGAATCATACTCTCGCTGATGGGGTGTGCTCACTTCTGTCTGTATCAAGTTAGTCTTATCTCTTTGCCTTTCAGGTCATGTCATACATGAATTGCGTCTAGAACCGTGTTCCTCACGACCCTCTCCCTCACTCAGTCAGCCGTTTTGAATGCTAGACTGGTCGTTGTGCTGACTTGCGTCTCGCCAGTGTGTGGGACTCTGATGCTACTGTGTGGATTTTGGATGACCATCTTGAGAGCAGGCTTGTACCTTTTCGTTGTCTTTCCATTTTCCTATGCGTCTTGTCATTTTGTAAGGCGTGACGCTTATGAGACCCTACCAAATGCCGTGTCATTGAGGCCCGTGATGCTCTCTCTTTCAAAGATATATCAAACGTGATTTTTCCTGCATTACCTCTCCCATCTCTCTTGACCCACCTTTTGCTTAGGGGAGGTTCTTTCCTGGTTCCCTTTGTTGCACCCTCGACTCGGGTTCTGGTGACCGATGCACCACTAAGTCATTCCTCTCCTCCAGTGGACACAGACTCCTCTCACTCGGCCTCTCCCACTACCTCCTCTCTCTCTCCCTAGACTGTCTCCCCGTCAATTGATTCCTTGTCCGTCTCTTTGTCCTTCTTTCTTGTGCTCCTGAATGTCTTCTCCTTCTTCTCCACTCCTTCCGGAGTCCACTCCTTCCCCGGCACATCCTATGCCTTTTTCCTCTCTGGCAATTCAAGTTTTCTTCAATTCTCCTTCCTCACTTGTCTTGCCTGTTGCCTCCTCGGTACCTCCTGTGTCTCCCTACATCCAAGGTGGACGTCTGCATGCTCTCCTTACCCAGAGTCACACGTCCTCTGTGTCACAGGGTCCTTCCTCTCACTGCCATGTTGTACCTGCTCACATGACCTTGTCAGGTGAGCCTAGGCCCTGTTCTCTTACACTTACCACATCCGCTGATGTTTCTACATCTGTGTCCGACATGTATCCTAGTTTTACCCTTGGTTATGCTCTTATGGAGCATGAACTTCACCAAGCCCTTGGCATGTCTATTTCTGGGTATGTGGCTCAATGATTTGCTGCTGTTGGCCTCTCTCCACTACCTGCAGAGTCCAATCGAGGCATGTACAGTTGCTGACTCCTCTATGTGGGAAAAAAACCATGCAGGATGGTCTGGAGGCCTTGAATGAGCATGGGATGTACGAGCTTGTTGATCTCTTACCTGGAAGACAGGTTGTCTTAGATAAGTGGGTTTATCACAAGGAGCTGAACCTTAACAACTCTATGTAATGATAAAAAGCCAAGGTGATGAAGAAGTGCCAGGGATGAGACGAACATGATGCGTAAGGCGCGGACAACGTTGTTGAGTAGGAGGCAGACTGGGGGAGGATGTAGAGAGTGGCTTAACCATCGAGAGCATGACACCAGTGGAGCGCAGGATGGAGCGAATAGCCGCGGACTGAGATGGAAGATCCAGTGCAGCTCGAGAAGGTCCCTCAAAGGAAGATGAAGATGATGAAGACGTCGATGGACAGGAAGAATCGATCTGATTAGAGACGAGGTAGACTCGGATCTACGACATCATCTGCCACAGACTCCAGATCTCCGTATACAAGATCGCGCCGGTGAGGGGAACGGACGAATGAGGTACGTCCGTCTACTATAGAGTGTGAGGAAATGCACAGGTTTGGGGCCAGGGTGGATGCCATTCACTGGGGCACCGATAACATTGGTGCCAACCGTGGCGTCAATCTCCACAGAAGTGGCATGAAAATCAACGAAGAGGTGTCTCCTGCTGTGGAAGAAGAAGACCAATCTTCTCAGGATCATGTGAGTGAGGATGGAGAATACCGTTTCCCGAAGGTGTTGAGACCGACCATGGGAGCGGCTGGCCAGGTACGTCACGGAGACGTAGTGCTGGCAGCCATACCACAACCCCTGAAGGCGGCTGCTGATGCGGATGAGTGTGAAGAATGCTATGTCTTGGTGGTGATGAGAATGACCACGAAGAAAACTGGCTAGAAGGTGGATGTGGTCTGATCACCATGCTGTCAGATTGATGACATGGATAGGTGTGTAGAGTGCCTGCTCCGGGCGGTGTAGACGTCAACCACTGAAGAGGCTGGCCAGGGTACCCATGAAAAGGTGATGCTAGAGGTTGAGTCAGTGTGCCGGTAGGCTAATGACCCGTTGCGGCATGAAGAACTCTCTCTCCCGGTGGTGAAGAAACTGACAACAGAAGGGACTGGCCAGCAACACCATGGGATGGTGGTGCCGGCGGGAGGATCACCATGCCTAGGGGCAACTGATGATGGGAGTGAGAGTAGAATGTGCTACGTTCCAACGGTGCAAAAACCAACCACGGGAGAGAATGGCCAGGTATCACACGTGGTGGTGGTCCTGGCTGTGATCTCAGCTTGTCTGGAGTCTTGGTGTGTGCGGCTTCCACCCGTCACGAGCCATGGCCGTGGCAGCTACGGGTGCACCCGGAGCTGATGGTGAGCGGCGACCGCATTGGAGATCGTGACGACCTGACGGGACTCCGGATCGACCAGGGACTTATCCAGCAGCTACGACATGACAGGTGTGACGCAGACGATGCGTCTCTACAGCCTGATTGGCTGGTCTGCCGTTGCTGGAGTTTTCTCGGTGGTCGAGACCCACGCACCCGGTAGCCTGTACCGGTACGATAAAGAGACCTGCAACTTTGTGTGTGCTTCTTGTCGTGGAAATCACACGCTGACGTCTCGGTACTGCACTCGTACATTTATGGGTGCTCTCAGTGCACTTCAGGGTGCCCTAGAGTTTCTCGGTGGACAGGCCATTTTGCCCGATTTCCTTTTTTTTGCTTGCTTTTCATGTTTGGATGATGCACACACACCTTGCATGGGTCCGTTGCATAAAGCTCATTGTTCTGCATGTTTTTGTGTAGACAACGGGTGATTATGACACTTGAGTAGTGAGTTACAGCCAAAACTGTGGTTTTAGGCCAGTTTGAGCAGGTACAAAAATACCGCCGTCCCTAGCGACTCTAGGCGACCAGCAACTATTTAGAATGATTGTTGCTCAATTGTCATTCTCTCTGCATGTGTTTATTAATGGAAGCACAATTGACACTGTGTCGTGTCGTCTAACCAAACCCTTACCGTTTTCCGTCCGACCTGTGTTGACGCCGCGAGCTGACTGAGCGCTGACGCCTAGGCAGTGGCAAGCGTGCTCGGAAGCTTCTTATGGTTTAGAGCCAACGAGCCATAGCTTGTTGTGCCGTGTAGCAAAGACGCAGTAGCAGCAGCAGCAAAGAGTGGCGGCAGCGGTAGCCAGCCATAGCAGCAACAACAGATCGTAGAGGGACCCACCACGACTACGTTGCAGCGGAGCGGTGGAGGCAGCGGAGACAACGGCGGCAGCTGCAAGAAACTATGCCTATAGCAGCAACATTGCTGGGAAGTACCCACAGCGGGAGCAGTTACGGGCAGCAGCCACTACAGCAGCTGCACTAGGTGGCAGCAGCAGCTGTGTGTGGTCACCATTTTGTACACACACAAAAAAGGAAGAAGCAGGTCACAAGAGCAGTGTGCGGCGGCTGTGAGCAGTGGTAGCGCACAACGGCGATAGCAGCTTGCAACAGCGGTGGCATCAGCAGCTGCGAGGTGAACCAACTGCAACAACAGCAAACAACATGTGCAGAAGCAGCCGTAGCAGTGGCGGCGGGCAGCAGTAGCACCAGCAGCGGCGGAAGCAGGCGCCTACAGTAATAGCGGCAGTGATTAGCAGCCGCAGCATCAACACCAGCAACCGCAGCAGCGGCGAGCAGGTGCAGCAGTATTCATTGCAGTAGCAGTAGCAGTAGGCAGCAGCTGCAACAGGAAGCAGCAGCCGTAGAAGTAGCAATTGTAGGTTGCTGTAGAAACCAGAGCAACAGTTGCTGCAATAGCTGCTGCTGTCGGGTTTGAGGGGGACCCGACGCGAGGGACCCCGCCTGCGGGAGGGGGGGGTCCGGTCGGTCGGGCACGTCGTGCTGACGGATGGCGTGAAAGAGTGCCGGCCAAGCGCCGATGCTTGAGCTAGCACGTGCCGGCCAAACGCCCCCCCCGTCGGCTGAGAGGGGCAGGAGAGGCCGACGGGCGGCCTCCGGCTCGCTGCACGCGAGGGAGGGGAGCCACCACTACGCTCGCTGCGAGAGCCGAGCCAGACAACAAAAAAGGGGGGGGTTTCCTTGAGTGGGGCACTCGAGCAAAACCCCGGGAAGAGGTACCCGACTGGCACCGAGTGTTCGGTGATCCAAACCAAAAAGGAGGGGGGGACCTCCTACTCCCTTTGAATTTAGGAAGAAAGTTATTGCTTTTCTTAATATTTTACCTTTTAGTGTGGCTTGAGGCCACCACTGTCGGCTGACGATGAAAACCGATGTAGCCGTAGCGGCCGCGAGAGTCGTAGTAGTAGCAGCAGTAATGAAGGTGGCTTGAGGCCATAGGAGTCGGCTGACGACGACACCCCGTGCAGCATCGGCGGTACCGAAGGCGACTTGAGGTCGCACATTACAATAGTTACGTCATCGCCACCGTGTGGCGATAGTACAAAATTACGGTTGAGGTTGTGGCCGTGATTGATGACATCACAACCCGTCTGAGAGACATTGCTCCACTCGCATCCCTCTACGTGGCTCTTTGCGCCACCAGGACCGAGTGTGCAGGACTATCACCCCCGCTAAGCTCTCGACATGAGCTATGCAGTGTTCCTGTGGGCATTGCCAGCGCCGTGGTCTGCACTTGAGCCTCAGCCTTGGCAGATGCCATAGGCACAATGGTCGATGCAGCCGTGGCATGCGCCCCAATTGACTTCAAGGTTTTCATGCTACTACTGTCGAGATAGGCAGCATGGCTGGCGCCAGTGCCGACAGCGCCCTCCTGGGTGGCATCCCCCTCGGGTACGACCTTCCCCACCTCCTCCTTTGGTGGATACATCACCAGGCGATGCCACAGCGCTTCTGCGAGGAGGTATGGCCACCCTATACATGGAGGTCGGGAACCTCAAGCGCATGGTCCAGTAGCTCCTTGACCACGTGAATTCCGAGTGAGCTACCACCCCGCAGCTGATGTCACCTCCCACTTCATCTCCATCCTCCTTCCGATCCTGCATCCCTTCCTCCGACGATGCTAATATGCCGGATCTCTCGTCTACATCCGTCGCCCTTCGTTCCGTTTTGGAGGTAGTCGGCATCATACCAATGGACAGACCCTTAGCCCCTAGCTGTACCGCTCGTGCTTGCACTCGTCGTACGTGACGGCGAGCTGCTCGTCTTGCACGTCGTGCGCAGGCAAAACCACCAGATGCAACTGTGGGAGGAGTCACACGTGACAAGACCCCCTTCGTCCCCTGTCCTTGGCATGGTGTGCCGAGTCTCCACAGCTCCTGCCGAGGTGTCAGTCGTGGGGGGGATGGTTTTTCCGCTGACGACCGCGGCGGAGCTCGGCATTCGTGAGGCGACTGCTGTGGAGCTCAGGATGGTTGAGGTGGATGACGCTACACAACAGCCTCAGTTAGCATAGTATTCGGCAGGGGGAGACGTCTCCCCTGACGCAGACTCTTCGTCAGAGGAGGATTGGTCCGATGCTGAGTCGGAGTCGGGGATGGAGATGATGATCGTTGCCTTGGCGGATGACGTGACGACGGCCGATGCCGGAGCTGTGCCCGACGATGTGCACGCTCCCGCATTAGCTGGTGTGGAGACAATTACCATGGTGCCAAGAGCAACACCAGGAGGAGCAGGTGATACAGATGCTGATGCTCGGCCCACAGCAGACGTCCAGTTGGTTCTGGCAGATAGTGTTGGGCAGCAGGAGGAGGTGATGGACTGCCAGGACGAGGCAGACTTCCATTATGAGGACCAGTCGTCCGTTGTGGAGTGGTTAGACGCAGGTTTGGAGGCAGACCTAGAGGCCCAGTGTGCTGCCGTATTTGCAGTAGCCGTGGCACAAGCACGAGATGGCCTCTTGGTGATAGCACACGTCCGCGTGTGCGACATGGAGGATGTAGAGCTTGCTACAGACCTCCGACTCCTCGCTGTCCTGATCGGTGTCACTGACACCATGGCGGTTCCAGCCGAGGACACAGCGACTCTCGTCTGAGCTACAGTTCATGTACATGAGCGACTACCCTCTGCGGTCGACGAGTAGAGGACAGTGGTGGCTCGAGCGGAGGCGCGCGTGCAGAGTCTCATGGTTGATCTCCGGGATAGCAGCAGCCGCTGTTACACCTTGGATGTTCCAGGACGACGGGCTGTCGAGGAGTGTGTGGAGGATGTACACAGGCATCTCGAGGCAGCTGAGTGGTCTCTACAGGATGCAAGTCTGGGAAAGGCAGACCTCTAGCACCAGTTGGATGATGGGCTGCGCACAAGGGGTCACGAGGAGCACCACGGCCTTGACCGCACCTTCGATGTCCACGACGTAGCCGCGGATGCAACTGTACCTACACATGTCGACGTCCGGCCAGCAGCTGGTGGCCGAGTGTCAGCTCTATCACGAGTAGCAGGTGCCTTCGCAACAACCGTTCCTACAGCCCGAGACGACTTACGTGACGACTCATTGTCTTGCGCTCCCGCCCTACCAGTACTTCGTGGCCTGGTGGAACTTGAGTCAACGACTGACGCAGAGGACGCCTACTTGTGCGACGAGCAGGCGCAGCTCCACTCTTTCCTACGTGGTGACACCGCGAGGCCGTAGGAGGCTCTGGCTCGTGCCGACACGCACACGATCGAGGTCCACCGTCAGGTTCATTGCGCGACTGACCGCCTACATGCCGCAGATATAGCCAGTCGGTCGGCTGCCGCGTCAGAGCTCATCGAGCTCCACATGCGCCTCAACACTGCGGAGGCTACGAGGCGATATGCAGCTCAGCATTTGGAGGCCATACAATAGGCGATTGTCTTGGAGGAGGCCCTCAACCCTGCACCAGTCACATCTACAGGTGACCATGACAACGACGACGACGACGACAGCAATGACAACGCTCCGGGGTGAGGCTTTGTGCGAGTACATCCCACCAGCATTGTCGTCACCCTTGCTATAGCAGTGTACGGAGTATGTGCCTATGGGGGAGCCGTGCTAACTCCTCAGGGATTGTTTTGGGAGTGCAGTCACCAGCTTTGCTTGTGCTGTCAACCTCTGCAGCCGAGGGGGGGTGTTGGTGTGTGGGCTTTGGCCTGAGACTCTTTTGAGGACAGCGAGGTCACTTGGGGTGTGACATGATGCTGGTCGAGACCCGCGCACCTGGTGAGCGCTACCGAAGTGACGTGAAGACCCATTGCCTCCATGAATTATGTATGATCCATACATGGTGTGGTCGAAACCTGGACACCAGGAGACATTTTTCGGGGTCACGAGGAGACCTTGTTTCTCTATATCTCTTGCATGATGTTTGACACGTAGGTGTGTGATTGACTCCTTGCATGGTCGAGACCCGGGCACTTGGTGGGATACACCATTGTCACGAGGAGACCCTCTGCTGTAGTATGCTTGATCGGTGCTCACCATGATTGGTTTTCCGAGCCATCCTGTTCTGCCTTTGTTCAGCCATTGTGGTGTTGACGGATGTGTCAGCCAGAGGGAGTGTCGGTGTGTGTGGCTTCCACTCGTCACGAGCCATGGCCGTAGCAGCTACGGGTGCACCCGGAGCTGATGGTGAGCGGCGACCGCATTGGAGATCGTGACGACCCGAACGGACTCTGGATCGTCCAGGGACTTATCCAACAGCTACGACATGATAGGTGTGACGCAGATGATGCGTCTCTACAGTCTGGCTGGCTGGTCTGCCGTTGGTGGAGTTTTCTCAGTGGTCGAGACCCACACACCCGGTAGCCTGTACCGGTGCGATAAAGAGACCTGCAAATTTGTGTGTGCTTCCTGTCGTGGAAAGCACACGCTGACGTCTCGGTACTATACTCGTACATTTATGGGTGCTCTCAGTGCAGTTCAAGGTGCTGTAGAGTTTTCTCACTGGACAGGCCATTTTGGCCGATTTCCTTGTTTTACTTGCCACTCATGTTTGGATGATGCAAACCCACCTTAGACAAGTCTGTTGCGTAGAGCTCATCGTTTTGCATGTTCTGGTGCAGAAAGCGGGTGATTCTGACACCTGAGCAGTGAGTTACTGTAAAAACTGTGGTTTTAGGCCAGTTTGAGCAGGTACAAAAATACCGCCGCCCCTAGCGACTCTATGCGGCCAGGAACTATTTAGACTGATTGTTGCTCAGTTTTCATTCTCTTTGCATGTGTTTATCAATGGAAGCACATTTGACACTGTGTCGTGTCGTCTAGCCAAACCCTTGCCGTTTCGCGTCCGACCTGTGTTGACACTGCGAGCTGACTGAGCGCTGATGCCCAGTCAGTGGCAAGCTTGCTAGGAAGCTTCCTAGAATATTCTCATGAAGGTCACTGATGAAGAAGGTGAGGGTGCAGAACACTATCACTAGGCGATGTAGAAGTCGCCTGTTTGAGGTACGAGCCAAGAGTCGGCTCCGGCCGTGGCAACATCATGCCTAGAGGGATGGTGAGAGAGTGTGAATCGTGAGGTCGAGAACAGCTACAACTGTCTTTAGGTGGAGTTTCGAGTGGGAGAGGATCTCGCTCTGCGCGAGATCCTCTGCCGAGTTTCATTGATAGCCTCGAGGTTGTTGACAAGACAATCACAAGTTGCCGACGGGGGTAGACCGATGATGGTGACTTCAGCATGAAAGCAAAAGAGAGAGAGAGAGAGAGAGAGAGAGAGAGAGAGAGAGAGAGACCGTGGGGATGAGCGAGGGCTAGGAGGAGAGAGAATCGGAAGCGAGAGAGAGGCAGGACAGAGCAGCACATAGTGGTGGAGAGCGTCAGCGGCTATTGCAGTCGCGTTACCGCTAGAAGCATGTGGTGCTTCTGTCGCTATTGCTCACTCCTGTGGCTGTCAGATGTGCTGTTAGGCAAGTGAGGATGGGGATTAATCTTGTCACCGTTATGTGCGGAGATCGGGCCTTCTTCCTGCTCAACTTTGTGTAAAAAAAGTTAACAAGTGACAGGCTGGCAAGGGGCTTAGGAGCAGATCACACTTGGGGTGGGCGAAACCGGCCAACAGCCCTAGGTCGCGAAGAGACCGCAAACAATGATGCCCAAGGCTACCCGAGTGAACTGCAAAAGGAATATGATAATGTTAAGCCCATTGGTCTAGGGCATGCAGGCCCATGCTGGATGAGACATGAGCTCTGGGTGTGAGTGGGAGAAACGCAACGCCAAAATTTGGCTAAGTCTGGAATGACAGAATTAAGAATCAAGGAGAGCATACAATGAGCCCTACGCTGAGCTTTTGTACTGGGGACTGGCGGCTAGCCCACCAGGCCCCGTCATCCCCGCCGCACCAAAAGGCACGGACGGGGAGTACACATGTCCCAGAACATGAAACCAAAAACCGGAGGTCTCCCGAGGCACCGGAACAGTCAACCGTGTACCCGGGTCTCGACCGACAGGAGAATATCAAATGTACCCCAAACACAACCAGAATATACGGTGACACACTAGCATCACGGTCTAGCCAAGCTAGGCAAGTTTAGGCCTCCTAAGACGCCAGAACATGTAACCGGGCGTCCGGGTCTCAGCCACATGCAGACTACACATGTCTGTCAAAAAAGGTCTCTAAGACTAGACCAATCAATGCAGGGTCTCCCGAGGTACCGGCACAAACCACCGTGTACCCGGGTCTCGACCACAGAGAGAGTGTACAACCTGTCAGAGGGAATATGCAGTCAATCTTTGTGGGTCTCCCGGAGCACTGGCACAAACCACTAAGTGCCCGGGTCTCGACCACCGAGAAAACTCTACTGGACACATATGGGTAAACTGAGCTGCTAGAATGCACCATTCATGTCACAGAAGAAGTTATGTAGCCACTGGAGAACCATCAGTTCAAACTAGGAGACAAGGCTACATGATAGCTCAAAGCCCATACACCAACACTCCCCCTGGGCTGCAAGAGCTGTCGACAAGGCACCAGCTGAGATGATACAGACACTCCCCCATGATGAGAGAGTCATGTGAACATGAACGCCAACACCAATGTGCTAGAATGCATCTGCTCCCCCTGCATGGAGAAAGCTTTGAACCTATCGCCTGAAGATAACACTGCATCTCCTCCTGGCTTAAACGATCCTAGGAAGAACAATCCAACAATGGACGTACCTGACAGTAGCTGGAGATGTGAGTACGTCATCAGAGAGAAGAGGATGAGGCTACAATGACTAACATGTGCACAACTCACTCACGCACTCTCTAACGCCTGTCACTCACCACATGGAAGCTGCCAGAGATCCCAACTAGCAGGATCCTGGGTGTCACTCTCATCAGACTCAGAGGGTGCAGGAGTGGAGAAGACGCTGCTGAATGCTCCATGGCTGAGCGAGGAGAGAGAGGCTGATCCCCCCACATCTGGGAGGTGCCAGAGGTCCCAAC